>JAGFBZ010001890.1:0-56502 GCA_018398805.1 Hirundichthys speculiger
TGGTAACTAAATTCACATCGACAGTAAACACAAACAACATTTATCTTGTGGAGTTAGCCATCAGGCAAGGTTTTGAAGCTGAACTTACCATTCAAAATAGTATCTTTTTATCCCAGCTACTGCTAACGGAGGTTTATTTACGTCTGTCTGTGGACTCGTCATGGACGTCGACCTCAGTGCATGGCTTCCTGTTTTGCCAAACGGAGGACTACAGGACTACAACTACTACGGCGGGGCCCGAGGGTCATGAAGCCTGGAGGCAACACGTACTCTCCTCTCTACTATTGTACATCAACGGCCGGCCCGCGTTAATCGCGCGTTAATAAAATTAGTTGCGTTAAATTATTTTGCGTTAATCACGCGTTAACTTTGACAGCCGTAGTTTGTACATGTACTAAGTACATTTTCTATTTCAAAGTATATTTTTAACTCATTCACAGCCCTTCACTTTGTGTCATAATGTCATGTAAACTTTATTAGATTGGATTTTTTTTATGACTTTCTACCCTGGCCCCTCCATTTTCTACACAGGCCTCAACCTTTACAGGGCAATAGGAGTGATGTAGCCTATAAGAATATCCATGAGAATCAATTTTACAATATTCTCATTTCTGTTTTAGTGCACATCTGTCACACTTTTAAGCCTGCACTATATAATTCATAAATACTGTCAAAAAAGTCTTGCAAAACAATCAGTGTTTTCTATCGCTATTTTTGTTTCTTTACCTTTCAAAACATAAAGTGACACATGAGATAAAATGTCACTGCTTCTTGAGTGTATTTTTTTCTCTTAATTTTACACACATATTTATCGTTGGAGTTTTACTGAAATACTTCTAGGTGTTTAATCAAGTTTACAGATGAGATTCGTTTACAGATTTAGGGCCCTATCTTGCGCTAAACCTCCTAAAGCTGCTATTAAGCGATAGCAGGTAGCAGGAGGGGCTTTCCTGTAATGAAATTTAGGCTCTTATTTCATTAATTTAGCTAATCTCATATAACTTTGGTATTTAGGCCCATATATCCTAAAATGCAGCTAACCCCATGTAACCTGCTGAACTCATATAACCTTTTATACTAGCCTGCACATCAGTTATGTTCGTGTGCTACTGTGAACCGAATATCATCCTGTTCTCAGAGACACCTGCAAGGTCAAATAACTAAGATATGAGGCTAACGAAACATGAAGTAAGGCTCTTTTTGTTCACTATCAGTAATACAACATGACCATATATGGGCTTCTGGTGCTGCTGCTTAAAACTCTCTGTCTCTCTGTCTTTTGCCAGAGAGAAATCTTTTCTCTCTCCATGCGCATGATATATTCTTGACTTGACTTAATAAAAACATTGTGAACGCAGTTGTTATATTTTTATTCTACTGGATTCTTCTTCAGATAATATTTTCCACGACATTCCCCCACAAAGAACGCAATGTTCCACCTCCCGAAACCTGTGATATTACCTGCACCAACCACTATATTATGCACACATTATGCATGGGAGTGGTTAGGGCGTTAAGAGCAGGTTGCAGTACCTGCAAACTGCCATGGAGCGTCTTTTCACCCAGATCGGAGCAGCTCTCATGGGGCAGCTGGTCTGGGACTCTATTGTAGAGCTTCCTCCTCTTTTTTTCCTCCTCCTCCTCCTCTGCACTGATATATACATAACTAGCTCTAACTAATGTGGAGTAAATGATTTAATCATTTCTTTTTTGTACTCCAAGAAGTTCCAACAAACTGCTCAAAAAAAAATAGAGCCAGTGAACTTCCAGGAAAGCATTTCTTAACTAGAAAAGCACTCAGATGGCACAGACCTCCGCCAAGCACAACAGTTCTCCCATACAGCGATTTACAGATTGCGATAAAATCCGCCTTAAAGAAAGTGTTAATATGTTTGTACATGTACTAAGTGCAATTTCTATTTCAAAGTATATTTTTAACTCATTCACAGCCCTTCACTTTGTGTCATAATGTCATGTAAACTTTATTAGATTGGATTTTTTTTATGACTTTCTACCCCTGGCCCCTCCATTTTCTACACAGGCATCAATCTTTACAGGGTAACAGGAGTGATGTAGCCTATAAGAATATCCACGAGAATCAATTTTACAATATTCTGATTCCTCTGTTTTAGTGCACATCTATTACACTTTTAAAGGGCTCCTGACACCAAAAATGATGTTTAAAATTAAGAATTTGGGCGTAGTCTCTCGAATAAAATGATGTACAACATTGCAACATTGAACGTCAGAATGTTGACGAATACTTGTTTTGAATCACACGCCACCAACAAGCAGCCAGCCCTCAAGCAACCGGAGAAGAAAGCGGATATGACGTCACATGCAGAACCCACAAGGTTTGTGTTGCAGCCATTTGCATTGCCAGCAGTTGTAAACTGTGCTTGTAGACGACTTTTTCCGAGCAAAACTCCCCTAATTTTTGCAATATGCTGGCTCCATATGTGGCAGGGTTTTTGTTCGAATACCGGGGAAGGTGGATTCAGTCTGTACACCTTTCCAAAAGACCCAGTTCAATGGGAGCAGTGGGTTCAGCAAGTCCGGAGGACGAGGGACAAGTGGACCCCGAGTGACAGGTGTGCATCTGTGTGACTGCGATCAGTGAGAGTGAACGCGATATAATTTACGCGTTCATTGAAATTCTAAATCAGATTTAGAAATTCTGATCTAGAACTTTGAAATTAGGCCTAGATCTAGTGAAAAAAACAATCCAGACATTATGGACGTTAGCTTCTTCAACTATTGAGTTTAAGAGAGGTTGCCTGTATGACTGATACAGACCGATTACTTCTTCCATCATAGATGTATTTGGTATCGTTGAACTCTGCAGTCTACTCTTAGCAAAAATAATAAAATTTTTCTTTCATCTCTTCTATATTTTGCATAAGAGGTGCCTAAAGACACAAAGTCGAAAGTCACAACTAGTGGTCAAAATTCGGTACTTACCGGTTTTCGATAGTAAAAGTTCCGTAAAAAGCGGAGAACGCTTCAATCCGGTTGCCAGTTGTTTCCAGAGCCATAGCTTGTCTATAAACAGTAAGATGCTCACTAGACCACTTTTCTGTTGCTGAGATATGCTGTAAACAAGCTCAGATCAAAAGCTTCGCTGGATTTTGGTGATTATTTATTGAGATGTTGTGTCAATAAATGTTATTAGTTATAACTAATAGGCCTGGGCCAAAAAAAATGATTTTTATATTAATCGTGATTTTTTTTCTGGTGATTTTTAAAAATCGATTCTCGTACAAGAATCGATTTTTATTTATTTAATGGTGGGGTAAAGAGTTCGGGTGGCTCCGTGGAAATACTCCACTCGTAGAGTTCAAAACTATGTTTACATGTGTTACCTGTTCATAGTGCTGTTAAGAGTGTTTCATGATTACGCCGGGGGTACGGAGTAGTTGATGTGGGGTGCCGTTTCTGTTTTCTGTGCCGATAGTGAAGCTAAGGCTAACTCGCTACCGGTAGTGTCACGCTGATTTCACAATAAAAGCATCCTGCCGGTTTGTCAGCAGGAGGATTTATACGCTACAGGAAGTGTTATGTCCACATTAGCAGTAGCTTGACACAGTGTTAATAAGTCTTAGAAATCTGTATATTGAGTGTTTGGGGTATGTTTCTGTTTCTTTTCTTTCTTGTGTAAATGAGAAAGAGAAATGTGGGATTGTAATCATCTGATTACCTCCTCTGGTTTAATTATTGTTTTTAGTTAATATTAGGTGGTAATATTATTTATTTTACTCCATATGGGGAATATTAATGTGAGGATATGTTATCCTTTATTAACTGTTATTCTTCTTTGTAGAAAACCACACAATCACAAGTATAACATCCAGCTTTACTACAACACTGCAAGTTATGTAGGTTGCTGCAAAGAAGAAGTAAATAAAGTAAACATCATATCAGCCTTTTAGTCTTTTATTCTTCCATACTCTGGAAAACGGCCATAAGTGGTGTTCTGGCCGACACTCCTGTGTGAACCTAGTGATATAACTGAACTAGCACCCAGATATTCTCTACTATACAAGGCGTCGAGGGTAACTACAGCGCATTTTTTTAAATATTAAAACTTATTTAATGTTTATATTTATATATTTTATTATTGATATTTAATAATTAATATAATAATAACATAATAATATACATGATATTGGTGTCAGATCTTGGTCAGAAGGTGGGATTCGGAGTGTGTCCGTCGGAACCGGAGACTGGAGTGGAGCGCGCGCCTAATCCAACAGTTGGGTTATCCTCAGAACCTCACGTAGAACAGAGTGGAGGACTACGGTCAATGGTTACGATCGACCACGACTGAATCTTCGAACTTCAAGTGAAGAAAGAATCCGGTGAGAAGTTTTTAATATAAATTTTAAACCAATTTGGATTTATTTGAAGACTCATTTCATCCAAAACGTAGAATCGATTCATATAAATTAAGAAAAAGGGATTTTAACTTTCCTAATCCCCTAGTTAACTGCTTTCATTTTTGTGTGTGGTCATTGTCCTGTATTTTCTCTTAACATAGGAAATTGTCCGAGACCGGGTTTGAGTCCCGTGAGGATTTCTGTACGATATCGGATTTAAAGCAGCCCCCGTGAGTTCAGAACAATAATCTGTGAGTTGATTAAATAAGATCAGGATAGCTGCGTCCTGTGATTTTTAACTAACGAGACCAGACCAGTCCTGTGAGTGAGAATTGACAAAACCAGGCTATTTCAAAGTCCTGTGAGTCCATTTAAAGAAGACCAGGTTATCTGTGAATTGCATTGCAAGACCAGATTATTTTCAGTCCTGTGAGTCAGATTTGACAAGACCAGGTGATTTCAAAATCCTGTGAGTGAAAACAACACCAGGTGTAATGGTGAATAATACAGCTAAAGGACAACAACCACAACAACCTGACTCAGACTTGACGTTATTTATGAAAAACAAGTTTGGTTATGATGTGTGTGAATTTTTGCCTTACTGGAGTGAAAACTTTGGGTTTCCCGAAGGAGGATCACTGAGTAAGAATCAGCTGGAAAAACTGAGAAAGGCTTTGGTTGAAAAGAGAGATGCAATGTTTGAACAGAAAAAGTCAAGACTGTAGAAGCACATTGTATGTTGAGAATGGAAGAATGTTTGAAGAAATGGGAAGCAGAATGTGATGAAAATGTAAAAAAGAAAGCAGAAACTGCCTCTTGTTCTTTGTGTCCTTTTCTGCAGACTGGATGGGGAGCCGATCTGCTGCTGGACAGTACACCCCGGCCCTATATGCCTCAACCGCAAGCTTTGCCTCAAACTGTTCCCCTCTGCCGCTGCCTTTGCCCCCCACCACCACCGCCTCCACTGCCAGCAGAGCAACGACAGCCTGAACGACCTGGATCCTCCGGTCAGGATGACCGTGAAGGCCACCAAGATGGACTGATTGCCTGGGAAAAAACCCGTGAGGAAGGCCCAGACGAAAAAGGAGGTGTAGCCTTGGCTAAGGCAGTTCGTGAGTTTGTGAGAGACTTTACTCCAACGTCATCTGAAATGGCTCGTGTCATGATTCATCTCATGTCCCCTGCTCAGTTTGCTCTCATCCGTGACCATTTTTCTGCACATCGTCAGCCCACTTCACCTGACTGGTTAACAGACAACACAGAGGGCTCGGCTAACAGGGCCTACAGAGAGTGGCTTGGCGCTTTCTCCGCTGCTATCACTGAGAACTTCCAGACCACCTGCGATCTTTCAAAGGTCAGTGTGTGTGTGCAGAAGGAAGGGAGAGACTTGTGAGGACTATCTTGTCCGCCTCCAGACCATCTTCGACGACTACAGCGGAACTACACGGCCCACCGAATATCCTGGCAACACTATGACCGCCTACGAGGCCCTCCTAAAGAACTCTTTCCTTGAAGGAGCAGGAAAACGACAAGAAAGCCAGAAGGAAACAAAAAGACACCGATCACCGTCAACTGCGTCTCCTCCAGCATGTGACCTCTGCTCCTGCTCCAACGCCTGCCCCCCTCCCTTCACTGCCTGGCCATGACGTTACTGCCCCTCCTCCTCAACCACACCCCCAAGCTGATGTCTGTTTCTATTGTGGCCTCAGCGGACATTGGGCTCGAACCTGTCCTGTTAAGACTTTCCGGAACCTACGCCTTGGGCGTGGTAAAGGCAGAGGCAACTCCTCCCGTCATCATTATTCGGACTGAGAGGCGGGACGGGGTGGAGTTCCGGCTGGCACATCGGCTCGGGTATCTTCCATCGCTGCAGATGAGTACACACACACACACACACACACACACACACACACACTCACACACATAGACTCTCATATACATGCCAACTGTGGACAGTGTTTTAAAGCTTCCCATTCTACAAGTGAAAAAGTGGAAAAGTGATTGTATTCATTGTTGATTCTGATACCACATATTCTGTAATACGCATGTCAGACCTGCCTGGTGTTAAACTCGGTGGTAGATATCTCTATTCTGTGGGCTCTAGTGGTGACGAAGTGAAAGAAAATTTTACTGTTCCCCTTTCGTGCTCATTCGACACCTTGCCCGCTGTGAAACATTCTTTTCTTTATTCTCGTTGTTGCCCTTTCAATTTATTGGGCAGGTACCTCATGCTAACTTTGGGCATTGAGCTATGCTCTACACCTGAAGGCATGGAGGTCACCACTTCTAATGAATGTCCCTTCACCCTAGTTCAGGATGTGCTGAGACCTCAGCCACTCAAATTTATCAGTAGTGGATTACCCTACAGCAATCTGTTCCCCTCATCACCATGGCAACTGAACATGTGTCAATACAGGCTTGCTTCATGAAGCCTGACTGCCTCCATTGCACTGCTCATGTATCCAGCTCACCTGACTTTGACTTTCAAGAAAAGTTCTTTGATCCTGTAAATGACTCTGTCCGGTCCTGCAGACTTTACTGGTCTGCAACGCGCAGCGCCCTCTCTATCTCTGTCTTCTGAGCAGCTCACCCTTTACAGGGTTTCAGATAGTGACCCTCACATTTCTCTGGCCAAGTCCCCCACTGATCAGTGGCGTGACCTGGGCTCCTGGGTCAAGCAGTGTAACTCTACATCTGACTGGCAGCCCACGTCTGACCCTGACGTTCAATTCTCTCCGTCTCTTTCTGTCTTCAGAAAAAATCATGAGTGGGATTTCTCTGCCCTCCGTTCTGTGTATGCCCTCCAGTCTCCTGCTCTACTGCAGGTGCCTGTTCTTACCAGCCCCCCCTCCTTCCCTGAGTTTGCTGGAGTGCCTGACTCTGTGTGGGCCACTCACAAGTATGATGTTGGTCTCATACGCAACTGTGAGTCACTTGTTGTCACTCCTAAGTCTCATTTCCGCCCCAGACGAGCTCAATACCCCCTGAGACAGGAAGCTATTGCAGGCATACGCCCCGTTTTTGATGCCTTTTTGAAGGCTGGCGTTATTGTTCCTTGCGATGACTCTCCTGTAAATACACCTATCTTACCTGTCAGGAAATACAGACCCCCTCCAGCTCCAGAGGAATGGCGCTTTGTTCGGGATTCAACCCCTGTCAATGCAGCTGTTCACGCTCGAGCCCCTTCAGTCCCTAACCCTTACACCATACTGTCCAATGTTCCAGCAGGAACTAAGTGGTTTTCTGTCCTTGACCTGTCTAATGCATTTTTCTCTGTTCCTGTCCACCCAGACTCCCAGTCTTGGTTTGCATTTCAGTTTGATGGTCGTGGTTACACGTTCACCAGGATGCCCTAGGGCTACTGTGAGTCTCCCACTGTCTATAACAGAGCACTGGCAGCCTCACTCCCATCCTTTTCTCCAACACCTGGCTCCGCCCTCCTGCAGTATGTTGATGACCTCATGCTTTGTTCTCCTACACGTGAGCAGTGTGTCACTGACACTGTTGCACTCCTTCACCATCTTGCTGCTGAAGGTCACAAGGTTAGCAGACAAAATGCGATTTTGTCAACCTGCTGTTACCTTTTTAGGTCACAACATCAGTGCAGATGGGAAAAGCCTGTCCTCCAAACATTTGACAGCCAAACAGCTCCTGTCTTTCATTGGTCTCTGCTCCTACTGCAGGACCTTTGTGCCTAACTTCTCTGAACTCTCCAAACCCCTTGGTGAGTTGGCCCGCTCGAAGGCCATGTTTTCTAAGCTTATCTGGACAGATGAAGTTGATCAATCTTTTGTTGATCTGAAACAGTCTCCACCCACTTTAGGTCCTCCTGACCCATCCAGACCCTTCACACAAACTGTTGATGAACGAGGCTCATGTATGACTTCTGTTCTCTTGCAGGATCACAGTGGTGTCCTCAGACCTGTGGTCCCACATGAGGTCCACATGATCCTGTCGGTACACAGAACCTCTCAGTTCTCTCTGCCTTGTTTTCTCAGGTATAACACCTGTCTTTTAGAACTGCCCACTGTCACAGTGAAACGCTGCACTGTTCTGAACCTGCCACTCTTCTCCCAACCCCTGATGAGGGCACCCCTCATGGCTGTGTGGCTGAGCTCTCTCTCACCTGCACTCCTCACCCTGACCTCTTGGACAGCCCTCTGACCGATCCAGACCCAATCCTGTGTGTTCGTGGGTCTGCATTTCGTGATGCCCTCACTGGTCACTTCCGTGTTGGTTTCACCGTCTGCTCAGACCATGGCACAGTAGAGTCCGCGCCTCTGCCGTCCCATTACTCTGCGCAGGCTGCTGAACTTGTGGCCTTAACTCGTGCATGCATGCTCGCGGAAGAACACTCAGTTACCATTTACACCGACTCTCATTAAGCATTTGGTGTTGTACACGACTTTGGCGCGCTCAGGAAACATTGTGGTTTCATGAAATCTGACAGGAAGCCCATTCTCCATTGTTCTTTAATTGCAGATCTCCTAGATGCCATCCTGCTGCTCTCCCAAGTTGCTGTATGCAAATGTGCAGCTCACGCTAACGCCTCTGATTCTGTCTCCACAGTGACCTCTTGTGCAGATGCTGCAGCTAAGGCAGCTGCACTGACACCATTTCCTGTTGCAGCTTCCTGTGTCCAGGCCGACAGCTCTCCCTCAAGTATGTCTCCTCTCACAGCTCTGCAATCACTGGCTTCAGCTACTGACAGAAGGCCTGGCGTGCTGCAGGTTCCCATTTTTCCCCTCATGGATGGTTTGGGCCAGATGGTAAACTGCTTACCTTCTGCTCTTTTTGCCCACTATGCTAACTTGACACATGGTCTTGACCACGTGTCAAAAGGGGGAATGTTAAGTGCAATAGCTGAGTGTTGTTTTACAAAAGTTTTTGCAGCTTATGCACAAAAATTTTGCCAATCTTGCATGATTTGTGCCACCCATAACCCAGGTAGGCAAATCCAAAATGCACAACAGGCCTCTCATCCCCCACCAATCAGACCGTTTGAACATACTATTATGGACTTTGTTGGATTTTCTCCCTCTGAATGTAAGCCATCTCTCAAATCTCTCTTCACCTTGACATAGATGTCAGAAAACACTGTGCCTATCACCCAGCCAGTGGTGGAGCTGTGGAATGAGAGAATGGTACTTTAAAAAAACAAACTTGTTAAGTGTTGTAAGGAAACAGATTTGCCCTGAACAAAACCCTCCCTCTTGTGCTAATGCACATGAGAATGAGGAAAAGAGGCAGGGCCAACCTGAGTCCTTTTGAAATTTTGTTTGCAGCCCCTCCCAACGTTGGACTGGCGCCCCCCCCAAGGCTCCTCCACCAGAAACAGCCCTGTGTGAAAGCAGTATTCTCACCTACTGTACTAACCTTACTAAAACCCCGTCAGACATCTGTTCTCAGGTATTTGCAGCTCTTCCCCACCCAGCTGAGGGTCAACTGCACTCACTGCACCCAAGTGACTATGTGCTGTTGAAACGCTTCAAAAGGCAGAGGTGGGACCATCAGCGCTGGCCCCTACCAGATCCTCCTGGTCACTCAAACTGCAGTCAAGGTTGCCAAATGTGCCACGTGGGTCCACGCACCACATTGTTGTGGGGTCTCTGCCCCAGCTGACCCCCCTGCTGACCAGCAGTCTGATCCTGTTCCCTAAGGTCTTCGCTCTCAAGCAAGATCAGTGTGGAATGAAATAAGTGTCCCACTGCTACAGTAGCGTGCCAAGCTCCTCCCCATCATCCCCATGGATCGTCCGCGGCCCTGGCATCCTTTCAGGATACATGGCTGGTCTCTCCTAGGCTCCGTGTGTGTCCTTGTTCTCCTGAGTACTGTCATTGCGCTCCCCATCATCCTGACGTCATCACGTGTCACCACTCCTGCCACTGCCCCTCCTGGCAACCTCTCCAACTCATCTGGCCCCACTGCGCCCCCTCAACTGCCCCTCCTTCGTCCCTTTCCAGACGTAGAAGGAACCCCCCTTTGCCCAAACCCCACTGCAGCCCTAGATGTCAAAAACCTGTTTGGTGTGCAGGTCTGTCTCCCACTGAACACTACAAGCACAATTTCCATTCCCATATCCAGCTTGTCCTACGGCGATCGATCTGCTGACTGTTAATTTGACAGGTAATGTGTCCCTCATCCTACCTCAGAGGAAGAACACGCAGGACACCGACTCATGCTGGGGTTTCTGGATCTGGGTCTGATTCCCGCTTCACGGTTACTTTGTGTGAATAAAGAAAACATTACTTGTAGGTCAAAAGATGCTCTGTGAGGTATTTCTTTAGCCATTAATGATGAACTTACCTCTCCCCATTTCATCATTTTTTCTGTGATGTTGTTTTCTGACTTTCTGCCATTTTTATAGTGTGGTTGTTTATTTAGGTAATTTTGTACTTTTGGATGATTATTTTTTCCCTTTTGGTGTTTTATTTGTGCTGATTTTTATGTGTTCCTCTGTATTAGTGTTGATCCTAGTGGATCAAAAGGGAGGAATTGTAAATGAAATTTAGGCTCTTATTTCATTAATTCAGCTAATCTCATATAACTTTGGTATTTAGGCCCATATATCCTAAAATGCAGCTAACCCCATGTAACCTGCTGAACTCATATAACCTTTTATACTAGCCTGCACATCAGTTATGTTCGTGTGCTACTGTGAACCGAATATCATCCTGTTCTCACAGACACCTGCAAGGTCAAATAACTAAGATATGAGGCTAACGAAACATGAAGTAAGGCTCTCTTTGTTCACTATCAGTAATACAACATGACCATATATGGGCTTCTGGTGCTGCTGCTTAAAACTCTCTGTCTCTCTGTCTTTTGCCAGAGAGAAATCTTTTCTCTCTCCATGCGCATGATATATTCTTGACTTGACTTAATAAAAACATTGTGAACGCAGTTGTTATATTTTTATTCTACTGGATTCTTCTTCAGATAATATTTTCCACGACATTCCCCCACAAAGAACGCAATGTTTCACCTCCCGAAACCTGTGATATTACCTGCACCAACCACTATATTATGCACACATTATGCATGGGAGTGGTTAGGGCGTTAAGAGCAGGTTGCGGTACCTGCAAACTGCCATGGAGCGTCTTTTCCTCCTCTTTTTTCCTCCTCCTCCTCTGCACTGATATATACATAACTAGCTCTAACTAATGTGGAGTAAATGATTTAATCATTTCTTTTGTACTCCAAGAAGTTCCAACAAACTGCTCAAAAAAAAATAGAGCCAGTGAACTTCCAGGAAAGCATTTCTTAACTAGAAAAGCACTCAGATGGCACAGACCTCCGCCAAGCACAACAGTTCTCTCATACAGCGATTTACAGATTGCGATAAAATCCGCCTTAAAGAAAGTGTTAATATGTTTGTACATGTACTAAGTGCAATTTCTATTTCAAAGTATATTTTTAACTCATTCACAGCCCTTCACTTTGTGTCATAATGTCATGTAAACTTGATTAGATTTGATTCTTTTATGACTTTCTACCCCTGGCCCCTCCATTTTCTACACAGGCATCAATCTTTACAGGGTAACAGGAGTGATGTAGCCTATAAGAATATCCACGAGAATCAATTTTACAATATTCTGATTCCTCTGTTTTAGTGCACATCTATTACACTTTTAAAGGGCTCCTGACACCAAAAATGATGTTAAAATTAAGAATTTGGGCGTAGTCTCTCGAATAAAATGATGTACAACATTGCAACATTGAACGTCAGAATGTTGACGAATACTTGTTTTGAATCACACGCCACCAACAAGCAGCCAGCCCTCAAGCAACCGGAGAAGAAAGCGGATATGACGTCACATGCAGAACCCACAAGGTTTGTGTTGCAGCCATTTGCATTGCCAGCAGTTGTAAACTGTGCTTGTGGACGACTTTTTCCGAGCAAAACTCCCTAATTTTTTGCAATATGCCGGCTCCATATGTGGCAGGGTTTTGTTCGAATACCGGGGAAGGTGGATTCAGTCTGTACACCTTTCCAAAAGACCCAGTTCAATGGGAGCAGTGGGTTCAGCAAGTCCGGAGGACGAGGGACAAGTGGACCCCGAGTGACAGGTGTGCATCTGTGTAACTGCGATCAGTGAGAGTGAACGCGATATAATTTACGCGTTCATTGAAATTCTAAATCAGATTTAGAAATTCTGATCTAGAACTTGAAATTAGGCCTAGATCTAGTGAAAAAACAATCCAGACATTATGGACGTTAGCTTCTTCAACTATTGAGTTTAAGAAGTTGCCTGTATGACTGATACAGTACGATTACTTCTTCCATCATAGATGTATTTGGTATCGTTGAACTCTGCAGTCTACTCTTAGCAAAAATAATAAAATTTTTCTTTCATCTCTTCTATATTTTGCACAAGAGGTGCCTAAAGACACAAAGTCGAAAGTCACAACTAGTGGTCAAAATTCGGTACTTACCGGTTTTCGATAGTAAAAGTTCCGTAAAAAGCGGAGAAACGGCTTCAATCCGGTTGCCAGTTGTTTCCAGAGCCATAGCTTGTCTATAAACAGTAAGATGCTCACTAGACCACTTTTCTGTTGCTGAGATATGCTGTAAACAAGCTCAGATCAAAAGCTTCGCTGGATTTTGGTGATTATTTATTGAGATGTTGTGTCAATAAATGTTATTAGTTATAACTAATAGGCCTGGGCCAAAAAAATTGATTTTTATATTAATCGTGATTTTTTTTCTGGTGATTTTTAAAAATCGATTCTCGTACAAGAATCGATTTTTATTTATTTAATGGTGGGGTAAAGAGTTCGGGTGGCTCCGTGGAAATACTCCACTCGTAGAGTTCAAACTATGTTTACATGTGTTACCTGTTCATAGTGCTGTTAAGAGTGTTTCATGATTACGCCGGGGTACGGAGTAGTTGATGTGGGGTGCCGTTTCTGTGCCGATAGTGAAGCTAAGGCTAACTCGCTACCGGTAGTGTCACGCTGATTTCACAATAAAAGCATCCTGCCGGTTTGTCAGCAGGAGGATTTATACGCTACAGGAAGTGTTATGTCCACATTAGCAGTAGCTTGACACAGTGTTAATAAGTCTTAGAAATCTGTATATTGAGTGTTTGGGGTATGTTTCTGTTTCTTTCTTGTGTAAATGAGAAAGAGAAATGTGGGATTGTAATCATCTGATTACCTCCTCTGGTTTAATTATTGTTTTAGTTAATATTAGGTGGTAATATTATTTATTTTACTCCATATGGGGAATATTAATGTGAGGATATGTTATCCTTTATTAACTGTTATTCTTCTTTGTAGAAAACCACACAATCACAAGTATAACATCCAGCTTTACTACAACACTGCAAGTTATGTAGGTTGCTGCAAAGAAGAAGTAAATAAAGTAAACATCATATCAGCCTTTTAGTCTTTTATTCTTCCATACTCTGGAAAACGGCCATAAGTGGTGTTCTGGCCGACACTCCTGTGTGAACCTAGTGATATAACTGAACTAGCACCCAGATATTCTCTACTATACAAGGCGTCGAGGGTAACTACAGCGCATTTTTTTAAATATTAAAACTTATTTAATGTTTATATTTATATATTTTATTATTGATATTTAATAATTAATATAATAATAACATAATGATATACATGATAATATATAATAATTATTAATGATATATAATAAAATTAGGGCTGGGAAAGTTAACGCGTTATTATCGCGTTAATGCATTCGTTTATTAACGCCGACAATTATTTTGTCGCGCGTTAACGCGCTCATATGCTTTTGTTTTGAAAAGTCGGTTACTGGCCGGAACCGGAAGACAATTGGCAGGTAAACGTGCGAAAAAACCTAGAACAGACATGAAAAACAATAAAAATCTTGTACTTAACAGTTCGGGTACCAACTCAGGTAGCAATATTAACAATTCTGTCTGAAAAAGAAAATTCTGGACTGCAACAAAACTTTCGCGTCGTTCCTCCATTTACATCAGATCTCTTCATGTGTTCACTGTCGTGCTATTCTCTTACTGGTTACTTCAGTGCGGCTCCATCTAGTGGCACAGATGTGTAATGACAACAGAAAGTCCAGTCATTGGACTGGACTTTCGGTCAAATTACAAATTCAAAACAAATTCAGTCCTGTGGACCATTTTTTTCATTTCGTATTTTTGATCCAAGTCTAAAATTGAGATATTAAAAAAAACCCAGGCATTTTTTACTTTTTTAGTTCTTATAAAATTAAAAAACGAAAAACATATTTAAATGTCACTTTTTAATTTTTTAAATTTTTGATTGACAATTGAAAATAGAAAGAATGAATGATACACAAATTGGTAAAGTTACATGATGGACATGTAACATGGACATTTTCCTTTTAAAATTCTTCCAGAAGGAGGATTCGACAGAAACAAGGTTATTTGTAACAACTGCCAAGTTGAACTCCCCGTTAAAAGTTTCTGCTGTTACCTCAGAAATTACCTGTTTTAATGTTCTGATTGTGCTGAGACACAATCATTTTGTTGGATTTTGTTTGTAGACTTTTTTTTAATTTTTTATAAAAACAGGATGACATCAATGCCCCGGCAGTGGCAATAAGCTTTATTTTATTTTACATTTTTTAAGATGAGATTTACACTAAATATGTGTTACTGACAAGTGCTGATGTTAAAAGTGTTTGAACAACAAATGTTATAGCACTTTAGTTCATATGGCAGCAGAACATTTAAATAAAAGGGGATTTTACACTACTTTTGAATTCATTATTTGATTTTGCGTATACAATGCGATTAATCGCGATTAATCAGGGAAATAATGCGATTAATCGCGATTAAAAATTTTAATTGTTGCCCAGCCCTAAATAAAATATAATAATTACAATAGTATTATAATAATATTTTTATTATTACTATTATTATTATTATTTACTTATTTATTACATGATTTTTATATTTCAATAATTGAAATCTAATAATCGCAATACTTGTTAAAATCGAAATGCAATACTTGTTTAATCAGAATCGTAATATAAAACGAATCGGGACCCAAAAATCGTAGGAGAATCAAATCGGCACAAAAGCGTATCAGCCCAGCCCTAATAACTAAAGCACCCTTTTGCAATCCCATACCATATTAGAAGCGTAAATAAGTACTGTTTGCTCTCTGGTCTCCGTTTTTGAAGCTGAGTGGCCCCTCTTAAAATAAACACAGATAGTCCGTTAGAATTTCTGGATGTGTCTTTTGTTTACATTCTGGGAGGGAGAGGGAGAGTCTGACACCTCTGTTTCTGGGGGCAATTTGTCCAGATACGGCTCAAAACGATATGGCAAAATGCCGCCCGAGTTCCTTTGACAGATCTTGCATGCTGTCTATTTCAAAAAGAGCCTCAGTGACCGAGGAATGGTCAGAACAATCTGAAAATCGCTCGATCTCATCATTCTGGTGACTTGCCATAATGTTCTTGCCTGATGAGGATGTTCTGCATTAGACGTTATGGCCAATATGGCGGCCCCCGAGAGCGGATTGGGTACAAGCCCAGATTGACGTAACATCGCACCGGGATAAACCACGAATAGTTTAGCGTTGATGATCATTCATATCATCAAAGCTATCAGGAATACTTACAGTTATACAATCAAAGCTTATTTTAGGGTTATTTTTGGTGTCAAGACCCCTTTAAGCCTGCACCATATAATTAATAAATACTTTCAAAAAAATCTTGCACAACAATCAGTGTTTTCTATCCCTATTCCTGTTTCTTTACCTTGCAAAACATAAAGTGACACATAAGAAAAAATATCAGTGCTTATTGACTGTATTTTTTCTCTAATTTTTACACACCTTTTTATCTTTGGAGTTTTACTGAAATACTTTTAGGTAATTAATCAAGTTTAGAGATGAGATTTGTTTACTGAATCAACTTATAAACTCACAGGTTGCTTGAAAGCAGTTGGTCTCTTCTCCTGAACACTGTATTGAACTGCATTCAGAGGTGGAGGGGTCACAAACAACACAACTCAGGTTGTTTTGTGGCTGAGGATCAAGGACTGAAACACCAAACAATAAGGTATTATTGGAAGAGATAAAACACAAACAAAGTGCACTATAAAAATGTTTTTTCATATAATTTTATCAGTCTTCACAGATCAGCTGACATTGACTTGACTTACTTGGTAAAGTGTGAGAGTTGCAGTTGTTTTTGTCACAGCAGTGAGCAGATGTACGAGTGCTTGAAAAACCAAGGTTGGCTGAAAATATCTGATTTCCGATTTTTTCACAAATGGAGGAGGGTGCACAGTCCTTGTAGATTTGTGTTCTTACAGTTCCAGATGAAGTTTCTGCAGAGACAAAATGCAGTTTGATGATGCTGATGTAAAGCCCATATAAGTTAACAATATATGTCATGTAATTAATTGCATCGTAATAAATGGCATGAGGAGAATACCTTGAATAGTAGCTGTTATACACATCGTCTCTGTGCTACATGGTTTTGTTCGTTCTTTTGAACACTCCTGATCTATGCAGCTTTTACACTGGAAGGCTGATGCGGTCTCTGTTATTGCAGTAGTAGATGTGGTTGGTGTGATAGTTGCCGTGCTTAGTGCAGCTGTAGCTGTGGTTGGAGAATCAGTTGTGGTTGTTGCAGATGGTACATTACAGTTATCTGTGCTGCAATAGTTTGGTCCATCAGTTATGGTACCAGTGTTTGCCAAGAAAGGTAAATTTCTGAGTTCTGCAGCAGCTGCATATGTATTTGGAGACACACAACCCAGTGCTTGATATGTTGTTGTCTCATTAGACACTGTGAATAAAAAAGTATTTCATCAATGAACATAATTCATTTTCTACTTTAAAATGACACTCATAAATAAAGTGTTAATATGTTTGTACATGTACTCAGTACATTTTCTATTTCAAAGTATTTTACTTCACATTCATAGCTCTCCACTTTTGTCATAATGTCATGTAAACTTTATTTTATTTTATTATTTTATGGCTTTCTACCCCTGGCCCCTCCATTTTCTACACAGGCCTCAACCTTTACAGGGTAATAAGAGTGATGTAGCCTATAAGAATATCCATGAGAATCAATTTTACAATATTCTGATTTCTGTGTTGTAGTGCACATCTGTCACACTTTTAAGCCTGCACCATTCTTTTAATAAATACTGTCAAAAAAGTCTTGCACAACAATTAGTGTTTTCTATTGCTATTCCTGTTTCTTTACCTTGCAAAACATAAATTGACACATAAGAAAAAATATCAGTGCTTTATTGACTGTATATTTTTCTACTAATTTTACACACCTTTTTATCGTTGGAGTTTTACTGAAATACTTCTAGGTGTTTAATCAAATTTACGGATGAGATTTGTTTACAGATTTAACATATAAACTCACAAGTTGCTTGGAAGCAGTTGGTCTCTTCTCCTGAACACTGTATTGAACTGCATTCAGAGGTGGAGGGGTCACAAACAACACAACTCAGGTTGTTTTGAGGCTGAAAATCAGGGACTGAAACATCAAACAATAAGGTATTATTGGAAGAGGTAAAACAGAAAGAAAGTACAATATAATTCTTTTTTTCATATAATTTTATCAGTCTTCACAGATCAACTGACATTAACTTGACTAACTCGGTAAAGTGTGAGAGTTGCAGTTGTTTTTGTCACAGCAGTGAGCAGAGGCAACAGTGCTTGAAAAACCAAGGTTGGCTGAAAATATCTGATTTCCGATTTTTTCACAAATGGAGGAGGGTACGCAGTCCTTGTAGATTTGTGTTCTTACAGTTCCAGATGAAGTTTCTGCAGAGACAAAATGCAGTTTGCTTATGCTGATGTAAAGCCCATATACGTTAACAGTATATGTCATGTAATTAATTGCATCGTAATAAATGGCATGAGGAGAATACCTTGAATGGTAGCTGTTATACACATTGTCTCTGTGCTACATGGTTTTGTTTGCTCTTTTGAACACTCCTGATCTATGCAGCTTTTACACTGGAGGGCTGATGCGGTCTCTGTTATTGCAGCAGTAGTTGTGGTTGGTTGAGCAGTTGTGGTTGACACAGTAGTTGTGGTTGGTGTGATAGTTGTTGTGCTTAACACAGCTGTAGCTGTGGTTGGAGAATCAGTTGTGGTTGTTGTAGATGGTACATTACAGTTATCTGTGCTGCAATAGTTTGGTCCATCAGTTATGGCACCAGTGTTTGCCAAGAAAGGTAAATTTCTGAGTTCTGCAGCAGCTGCATATGTGTTTGGAGACACACAACCCAGTGCTTGATATGTTGTTGTCTCATTAGACACTGTGAATAAAAAAGTATTTCATCAATGAACATAATTCATTTTCTACATTAAAATGACACTCATAAATATAGAAAGTGTTAATATGTTTGTACATGTACTCAGTACATTTTCTATTTCAAAGTATTTTTCTTCACATTCATAGCTCTCCACTTTTGTCATATTGTCATCTAAACTTTATTTTTTTAAATTATTTTATGGCTTTCTACCCCTGGCCCCTCCATTTTCTACACAGGCCTCAACCTTTACAGGGTAATAGGAATCATGTAGCCTATAAGAATATCCATGAGAATCAGTTTTACAATATTCGCATTTCTGTTTTAGTGCACACATCTGTCACACTTTCAAGCCTGCACTATATAATTAATAAATACTGTCAAAAAAGTCTACACAACAATCAGTGCTTTCAATCGATTTTCCTGTTTCTTTACCTTGCAAAACATAAAGTGACACATAAGAAAAAATATCAGTGCTTATTGACTGTATATTTTTCTACTAATTTTTACACACTTTTTTATCGTTAGAGTTTTACTGAAATACTTCTAGGTGTTTAATCAAATTTACGGATGAGATTTTTTTTACAGATTTAACATATAATCTCACAAGTTGCTTGGAAGCAGTTGGTCTCTTCTCCTGAACACTGTATTGAACTGCATTCAGAGGTGGAGGGGTCACAAACAACACAACTCAGGTTGTTTTGTGGCTGAAGATCAGGGACTAAAACATCAAACAATAAGGTATTATTGGAGGAGGTAAAACAGAAAGAAAGTACACTATAATTTTTTTCTCATATAATTTTATCAGTCTTTACAGATCAGCTGACATTAACTTGACTTACTCGGTAAAGTGTGAGAGTTGCAGTTGTTTTTGTCACAACAGTGAGCAGAGGCAAGAGTGCTTGAAAAACCAAGGTTGGCTGAAAATATCTGATTTCCGATTTTTTCACAAATGAAGGAGGCTGCACAGTCCTTGTAGATTTGTGTTCTTACAGTTCCAGATGAAGTTTCTGCAGAGACAAAATGCAGTTTGATGATGCTGATGTAAAGCCCATATAAGTTAACAATATATGTCATGTAATTAACTGCATCGTAATAAATGGCATGAGGAGAATACCTTGAATGGTAGCTGTTATACACATCGACTCTGTGCGACATGATTTTGTTCTTTCTTTTGAACACTCCTGATCTATACAGCTTTTACACTGGAGAACTTGAGCTGGAATCAAGAAAAAAAATATAATTTTTAACCACAATACTTGTGTTTTAAAGCACTTTAAGCTGAAGAGTTTGAAACCATAATATTATTATTTTTCTTCAGTTTTAAGATGGTACAACTCATTACACAGTGATACAACATATAAATGTATTTTAAAGAAAAAAAAATATTATTTTTTCTTTTCCTTCCATTTTTTTTTTAATTTTAATGGGACTCATATAAAAACAAACAAGAAAAACCATCACTATTAATTGAAATTTTTTTCCCTCCAAGAGCCCTTGTAATGACAACATAAGTAACGTTACCTGTGCAGGAGATAGCCCAGATCAAAGTTAGAAAAAAGATCAGCTTCATTGCAATGAGCAGGTGAGTGCTGCAGGTGAGTCCTGCAGGTGAGTGCTGCAGATTTGTCGTCCTGGATTGCGATACTTCACCTCAAGATGTACACCTTGTATTCTGCACAGGTAACTTCGATAGTTGGGCGTGCTCTCATCTTATGTCATAGTTCAGGCACTTGTCTTCTCTTTCGTAAAATTGTCATTATCATATCACAAGTCAACACACCTGAGACACACCTTGTTATTTTTGTCAGCACCTTCTTGCATCTAATTGTGCTTCAAACATTAATGGGTCAAAACAAATTCTCCATTTTCCAATTAAAATGAAGGAGAGGGAATTTTGATTGTGATTTAGTTTTAAACCTCTTTAATTAACATTTTTTCTTTGTCTCAGGCCATAAAAAGCATCAAAGATGTTCCGCTAAGACCTCAGAACTGCAGAGTCTGCACTGATAAATGCTGCTGTAATTTCACCAAACA
This sequence comes from Hirundichthys speculiger, assembly GCA_018398805.1. NCBI lineage: Eukaryota > Metazoa > Chordata > Actinopteri > Beloniformes > Exocoetidae > Hirundichthys > Hirundichthys speculiger. The sequence continues at coordinate 20,681 of JAGFBZ010001890.1, forward strand.
AATTGACTATGCAGTGCTGTGAAAAAGTATGTTCCTCCTTCTTGATTTCTTATATTTTCGCATCTTTGTCAGACCTAAATGTTTCTGATCAAACAGACTTAAATAGTAGACAAAGACCAAGTAAACACAAAATGCAGTTTTTAAGTGATTTTATTTATTAAGGGGAAAAACTATTAAAACCTACATGCCTCTATGAGAAAACGTGCCACCCTTAGCAGCAAAAATTGCAATCAAGCATTTGCAATATCATGCAATGGATCTTTCACATCACTGTGGAGAAATTTTGGCTCAATCTTCTTTGTAGATTGTTCCAATTCAGTCACATCACCGAGAAATAAGGAAGGAGGCAAATACTTTGTCATGGCACCGTACATGCAAAACCAACAAAATCATGAACTTTTTCTTTTTAAACCTAATTTTTTTCCCCAATGGTCAAATTTTCAAGTACAAGTACTTCTTGAGTACTTTTTCAGTCAATTTGTTTTGCTGCTGGTAAATATATTAAGAATTTTTCCTTTTTTTGGATGCATCAGAGCCCTCGATAAAAACAAAAACCCTTTGAGCTTAAAGCGGTGCTTATGGCTTGTGTCACAGATATTTTTGATCTTTACAGCTTGCGTCTCACCACCATTTCTAGGTCAGTGATGATTTACTACAACACCCCCTCCCCCCTTCCGCCTCACACACACGCACACAAACACACTCACTGCACCATCAAGTGTCTAGATTCAGTTCAAGTTGAAACTGCTCAAGCAGGTTCAAAAAACGAGTGAAGCAAAAAGAAAAGAATTTGTTAGCTCCATATAACAATGGCGTGTACAAAAACATTTTGAAGTGGAAAAGCAGGTCCAGCCGGAGAATTGGCCTGTTTGTCTGATTATCAGCTCATCTTTTGCATTTCAGCTCCAATTAGACATTATAGTTTTATAAGTCTATCCATCCATCTGTCTTCTTACTGCTTCATCCTATTCAGATTCACACACAGTCAGATTTGGTACACATCATACATGTAAATATAAATATATATGCAAATATGATTATCTGTTTTGAAAGATCTCGCCTAAAGGTTTCATCTTCAGGCTGTTCACATGACGTCAAACTCTGCTATAGCTACAATTTAAATGTCAATCATCCGCAGTTAATTTTCATGTTGCTCACATACTTTGAAACTAGTTTTTAATCAGTTTGGCATTTCTATTTGTCACACCTGTTCTTGTTGAGTTAATGCCATGGCCATCTTTTATTTTTTATCTTAATGATAAAACGTGTCATTACAGCAGATGTCTTTCTGAAGATGCTGTGAATAATTTTAAGGAGGTCATTCTCTCTCATCTCCCTATGGTGGAATATGATAGAATAGCTGAGGGCACTGACCTGAATCTTACTCCGGCAGACTTTGATCACCTTGTTAACAATACTGCCGATATGTTACATTCTGCCTTGGATGCGGTCGCTCCTCTGAGGAAGAGGGTTTCTCATCTTAGGAGCTCAGCTCCCTGGTATAATTCACATATTCGCATGCTGAAGCAGAATGCACGTAAAATGGAAAGGAGGTGGTACTCCTGTAAATCTGCGGACTCCCATCATGCCTGGAGAGATAGTTTAATAGTCTACAAAAGAGCCCTACGCAGAGCTAGAACATCTTATTATTCTTCGCTGATAGAAGAGAACAAACATAACCCACGTTTTCTGTTCAGCACTGTAGCCAGGCTGACAAAGAGTCACAACTCTGTTGGTCCATGCATTCCTGCTACTCTCAGTAGTGAAGACTTTATGAGCTTTTTTAGTGGGAAAATAATCAAAATTAGAGATGAGATCGGCCAGGCCCAGCTGTCGGCGGCTGTGGACATCCCTGCAGCTTCGTTGATTTCTTCCGTTTCTGATTTGACTCTGGACTGTTTTTCTCCTGTGGGCCTCTCTGAGTTGACCTCAACTATCAGTAAAGCTAAACCATCTACATGTCTGTTGGATCCCATCCCAACTCGACTGTTCAAGGATGTTATATCCTCTATTGGTATATCAATTTTGGATCAGATTAACCTATCTCTACAATTAGGATATGTGCCACAGGTTTTTAAAGTTGCAGTCATTAAACCTTTGCTTTGCTCAAGAAACCATCCCTTGACCCGGACATCTTGGCAAACTATAGACCAATATCCAACCTTCCATTTATCTCTAAAATTCTGGAAAAAATAGTTGCTAGCCAGTTAGGAGAACACCTGCATAGAAATGATCTATTTGAGGTCTTTCAGTCAGGGTTTAGAACTCATCATAGCACAGAAACTGCACTGATTAGAGTCTCCAACGACCTCCTCATGGCCTCAGACAATGGATTAGTTTCTGTCCTTGTTCTGCTGGACCTCAGTGCTGCTTTTGATACTGTTGATCACGGCCTTTTGCTGCACAGATTAGAGCACACTGTTGGAATTAAAGGGACAGCATTAGGCTGGTTTAAGTCATACCTATCTGACAGGTTCCAGTTCGTCCATGTTAATGACGTTTCTTCTACACGGACTAGGGTCTGCTATGGCGTCCCACAGGGTTCAGTTCTGGGACCAATCCTTTTCACTTTATACATGTTGCCCTTGGGAAAAATTATCCAGAGCCATGGCATAAACTTTCATTGCTACGCTGATGATACGCAGCTGTACTTATCTATGAAACCAGAGGAAACAAAACCTTTGGCTAAACTTCAAGGGTGTCTTAATGATATTAAGTCCTGGATGTCCTCTCTAACTTTTTGCTTCTAAACTCGGATAAAACAGAGGTTATTGTCTTTGGTCCCAAAACCCTGAGGAATGGATTGACTGGATTTACGCTGGCTTCCAGCACAGTTGCGAAAAACCTTGGAGTTATTTTTGATCAGGATATGTCATTTAAGCAGCATATTAATCAAGTTTGCAAGTCTGCCTTTTTTCATCTCCGAAATATTGCCAAGATTAGGAGCATCCTCTCCCAGGGTGATGCCGAAAAATTAATCCACGCGTTTGTTAGCTCTAGACTGGATTACTGTAATGCGCTGTTAGCAGGATGTCCGAAAAGCTCGCTAAATAGCCTTCAACTGATCCAGAACGCAGCAGCGAGGGTGCTGACAGGAATCCGTAAGCGAGATCACATCTCTCCCGTGTTAGCCTCCCTCCATTGGCTTCCCGTGAAATTTAGAATTGAGTTTAAAATTCTGCTTCTCGCATATAAGGCCCTTAATGGCCTAGCTCCGCGCTATTTACAAGACTTGATAGCATGTTATGCTCCTAATAGAGCTCTCCGCTCTCAGAGTGCAGGATTACTCGTCGTTCCTAGAATATCTAAAAGTAGGTTTGGAGGACGGGCCTTCTGCTACCAGGCACCTTTTTTATGGAACCAGCTACCAGTTTGGGTTAAGGAGGCTGATACTATCTCCATTTTTAAAACTAAATTGAAAACATTTCTGTTCAGTAAAGCCTACAGTTAGTCTAATCTATAGTGTGTGTAGGGGCTAATAGGTTATAGCCATAGTTGTAGTAGCTAAGACTAGAGTAAACTCGTCTTAATCACAGCTTCGTCATAGCTATGCTGCTATAGGCCTACGCTACAGGGGGACACCAACATGATCTGCTGAGTGGTGTCTCCACTGCTCTTCTCCTTTTTCTTCCCTTTCTTCTTCCCTCCCTCCCTCCTCTCCTCCAGCTCATGTATAATTATTTGGGAGCACCCTGTTACTAAAACTGTGCTCCATTTTCTTTGCTTTCCTGTGTTTGTTGTGCTGTTTCTGCCCCCTTTTCTTTCTGTGTATTTGCAGGCCAGAGTTTCCTGGGTTTCATGCTGACTTGCAGTTCCATCCACTGTCCATCCCGGGGTTCTCCTCCACTTGTGTTTGGGTACCGACTGGCGTGGTGATCGGCGACCTGGTCCTCTGGCCATCTCATCCCAGTGCTGCTGCCTCCATCTGTTTATGTTTATATGGTCATTGTATTTAGTCATTTGTGTCTCTCCTCTCTCTGTCCTCCATCCTCTCTCTGTCCTGTCTCCCCTCTTTTCTTCTTTTTTCTTTTCTTTCTCTACCCGGCTGGCCTTCGGGCAGGAAGGTCCCCCCATATGAGCCAGGTCCTGCTCAAGGTTTCTTCCTCTTAAAGTGGAGTTTTTCCTTGCCACTGTTTGGTATAAAGGTTTTTTTTTCTCCCTACGTGGGAGTTTTTTACCTGCCATTATCATTGATTGGATTTAATTATATAATCTTAGTTGATGATATTTGCTCGGGGGTCATGCTCTGGGTCTCTGTAAAGCGCCTAGAGACAATTGTCATTGTAACAGACGCTATATAAATAAAATTGAATTGAATTGAATTGAATTGAATGATAGGCTCTCAGTAATTACTTAATTTCAAGTGAATTCTTTGTTAGGAAAATTGTGGTTCCCACACTTGGTTTACTCATGCTGTGCTGTTTTCACAGCAGTGTACTATTAAATATGCAAAAGGACAGGATGTAATTAATGCTAATTGTTTCAGGGTGTGATCCTTAGTGTCCATCCATCAAATTTTTGAATGAGGCAACTTTGACATGAGTCATGGCAAGTATTAAAAGTGACAGATGTGGTCCAAAGGCCTACAGAGACAGCAAATTTGGATCTGGATTTAATCTGAAAAATACAAGACCATGTTTAGGCTGCCACATTCCCCTTGATACAGTGTTTCGTCACGGCATAAGAAAACTGTAAATGTGCGTCATATTTGACAGACAGTCAGCAAACATTCTTTGCTCTCTGTAATTATGTGTAATTTGGGTCAAAAACGTCAAGTAATTTTTTGCCAATCTAATATCTAGCTTGTGATATGACAGCTGCTGTTCAAGGTGTATGAATAACAAATAAAAGTTAAAGCACTGTTTATGTTCAACAGTTTAACATTTTATTTGAGCTGTTTTATATGGGCAGTCATGAACAGATCTGATTACATGTCAGCAGGTAAAGAACAACCACAAGCCAATAAAAATATGAGTCAGTTCACAAATGTTTTTTGACAGAGGTGCAGAAAGAGAGGCATGATTTGGTTTAATTCTTTAGAAATGATGATAATTATTGTGTTTGTAGCCTAGAAACACCTGAGTTGATGATAACATCGTGCACCGTCAGCTGGTAACATGATTTGGAATTTCATATACAGAAGTTAACTACAGGGATTCACAAAGTCTTTGAACTGCAAGCAGGGAAAGTCACGATAGATAATATGGCCAGAAACTTGCAGTGAGCGGTCCATTATCCACAGTGCAGAGATGCTTCTTCACAGTAACATATCCAGGATTACACCATTTGTTACAGGGGTTGTCCATGTTCCTGTTATCTCTCAGTTAAACATATAATACTGAATTCTTGGCATCCCTGTTGTGTCCTCATCAACACTCCAAGCTCATCCATTAAACTTGCCACTAATCCCACATTTCCCATGACAACTGAACAAAGAACAATGGTTTAAACATCCTCCTCTTTGCTCTCCACTTTGCTCCTGCTCTACGTTACCAGTGTCACAACTCATTATATATTTTTGGGGTCTTATTCCAGGCGTTACTTAAATTTTGGAAAGCTTAGTCAGCTCAACCCAGATGTAAAACATTTTTTTCCCCAATGTCATGGTTTCTCTTTTGCAGAAATCCCACCAACACCACAGCAGCCAATCAGTGACAAAAAATGATTCAAAAATCAGTCGTGAATTGTTTTTTTTTTCTAATCTATACCAAAGTTCGGAAGTAAATACAAAAAACAAGATATGACTGGAGCTACTGCAATACACTTCTACTACCACAGACCCATTCAAGAAATCTAAGTTTAGCCTTCCTTTTTGTTCCCCCATACTAATGTTAAAGTTTATACTCTTGGGTAGAAAATTGATACGAAGTCTTTTTTTTGGAAAGGATCTGTTTATTAAGTTAAATAAATACATTAACTTGTGCTAAAGATGCCAATGAAAAGGTAAGATGTGCAACCTTTATCTTTATCTGATTTTTTATCTTTTATTATTTTGAAAAAGAATTCACATTACTCCTCCGTTGAACAGATTCTCAAGCAAGCCATCAATTCTATTCTGATCTTTGGACATTTATATGAAGTGCAATTAAATAACAAGATCACGTTGTGATTCTCTTTCTTGTGTGTCGGCTCCTCCCTGTTCCCTGTTGTTCCTGTGTGTACGTATGTGTCCCGTGTCTGCTCTTCATCTTCCATCACCAGTGCTTTAAGACGGCCAGCATGCTGCAGGAATGTGCTTGTTCAGCAGCCTTTCTACTTTGGTATGTACCTGAGCTCTGCTCTGAAGTTTTCATGTCACAGTGTTCCCTGTAATATGTCTACCTGCAGCCCTACGCTCCAGCGAACCTGTTCCAGTCAGCTTGAACCTTAAATCAACCTAAACTGACCTGACCACAAAAATGAAAGGCTGGAACAGCAGACCCGTCACAAGGGGGGGGCGAAGGGGGCGGTCGCCCAGGGCCCCGCGGTCGCCCAGGGCCCCGCGGTCGCCCAGGGCCCCGCGCTGTGACGTGAAGGTGTATATATAATACATATATAATACAGTATATATTATTATTTATTTTATTTTCAGTAAATACACTATTTACTGAACCTGTAATAAAAGCAACACAGCAATTGAAACGCAAACGTGATGAAAATGCAAATGAATATACTCCAGACCCAGAGCAGGTGTATATAACGGACTATTTTAATGTGATAGTGGACCAGGCCCTCACTGCTCTCCATACCCGTTTTAAACAAATGCAGGTGTTTGGAAACATGTTTGGATTTCTTTTTGATCTGACCAAACTCCGTGAAATGGATGAGACTGCCTGCAAAGACAGTGCACAAGACTGAGTGATGCGCTGAGCTCGTCGAATAAACGCACCGGACCTCTTCACGGAGTTGAGGACTTCCAGAGATAATCCCAGAGGGGACAACTACAGCACTTCAAACACTTCGTTACCTTAAAGGGATTCAAGGAATTTTCCCTAACTGTGAGATTGCGCTCAGGATCTTATTGACTTTTCCAGTGACGGTGGCATCGGGCGAGCGAAGCTTTTCAAAGTTGAAACTAATCAAAAACAATTTGCGCACATCCATGTCACAGGACAGACTGTGCGGGCTTGCCCTGCTATTAATTAAAAAGGACATTGCATCCAAACTGGATTATAAAGATCTTATTGCTGAGTTTGCAGCCAAGAAGGCAAGGAAAGTGACTCTGACATGATCAGCTTCCGCGCAATTTACGCATGGTGAGTCCATCTGATTTGTTAGAGTTACAGTGCAGTAAATATGTTGTGTATAGTTGTAATGAAAATTAACGTATATTATGAATGAAAAGTGTCCTAATCTACTTGTTTAAAATGTCAAGATGCCAAAAATAGAGTGACGAGCTGACTTGATGTAAAGCCTCCTTGCACAGTTGATTTTCCCCATTTGAAATAAATAGCAAAAAGGCTGAGACTGTGTATGATTAGGATGTATCATTCTACCTAATAAAAACGTATTGCAGCATGATTATGCGTGCAGTAGAACTAGAATAGCGGTGTCCGTGTGACTGTTAGTCATGCGCAATTGCGCATCCATGTCAAACTGCAGGGCCTCGCATTTCAAGTTTGCACGGGGCCTCGCACCCCCCCTGCAACGGCCCTGTAGACAGTATCAGACACCACAATATTTAGGTGTGTGCTTTGTTTCTGACATAATTTCCTCAAAATTGCAGTTGTTTTACCAGAGCGGATTTACTAAATATAGAACTCTTTAAACTACACTACATATATCTGTGAGTGGTGAACCATCCATCCATTAACGTCAGCATTTTAGAATTGAAGCTGTAGGTGACACATGATATGATCACCAAATAAATGATCCTCACTTTATGTTGTAAGATAAAGCCAGCCTTTATTGACCTATGGTGGAAATCTACAAGCTGCACATCAGTTTTTGTGTCTCCTCTTTTCTTTTTACTGTTTGTAATGGACTGTTCCTTCATGTATCTATTTATTTACATTTAATTTTACATTATGCTAAAGCCCAGTGTCTTTCTGTATGGACCCCTGGAACAGTGTACAGCAGTATTGACATCTTAATTTTTGCATACACATGATAAATATTAGGGGTGCTCCGATCGATCGGTGACCTGATCGGATCGGCCGATATGCATATGATCGGGATCGGTCAGAATTGTCATTAAAGCCGATCAAAAGAGCCGATCAAAAACGCTCTATTCTCGTACGCATACACTGTGTATAGACCTTTTCGGGCCAGCCCCCCGGAAGTACCCCGTCCGCCATTGCGGGGTTGTGCTACAGAGCGACACTTTCTTTCACCGGCTCGCAGATTAACCAGTGTTTTTCTCTTTCTACAAATGGATATTTTTATAATGTCGAGTCGGTCGAGTGGGAACACATGTTCCGTCATAAACTGTGCCAACAATGGCGTGAAAATTCAACAATGAAAGAAGAAAGTATGCGAAATACACAAGCCTTTACTGCACGAAGACTGCCTTGTTTGCAGCCATACAGTTTCCACCGATTTCCTGGGCGCACCGACAACCAAGAAGTTAGGAAGACGTGGGTGAAAAATATCAACAGAAAGGACTTTGTTCCAAATGAATACAGCCAGGTGAGTTTTCGTTAACATTCAATCTCGTACTACTCATAGTCTCGGTGAGAGTCCCGGACGATTCTGGCCGAAAGAACAGCAGTATGACGCTACTGTAGCCCTCGGCACTAGCACAAGCCTTTAAATGAATGAATGAATGAATGAATGAATGAATGACTTAGGAGAATGATTAAATAAATTAAATATAACATTAACACATAGCCTAATTTACCGCTAGCGTTAACGTTACAGTAGCATAATCTTTATGACTTGTTGACATTAGTTATAGCTAGCGTTGCAGCGTTCCCACAGTTTTTTAGTGTTTGATTATGGGAATAGATCATGCTATTTCCATAACCAATCATTAAAAACAGCGATAAACTACCTTCATCTGTAACTGGAGGCCACTGCCTAACATCATCAATCCAAGACATGTCTGCGTTATCCATAACAAATGCTCCACGCTGCTGTGTTTGGGTTAGTTGGTGGAGCACCGCACACTCCAGTTATGGCTGGGCCACTAGGGGGCGCATGTCCACAATTTTCAAGTCGAAAAGGTCTAAGACAGCAAGAAACAAAGGGAAATAAATACAATCAGTGATCGGTATTGGATCGGCCGATATTGATTTTCAGTGATCGGTGATCGGTGATCGGCCCCAAAAAACCCTGATCGGAGCACCCCTAATAAATATGATATTTAAACTCTTTCTGGAAGAAATCTGGTAGACCTGTCCCACTGGAGCCTCTATACTTGTTACCAGGGATTAAGAAATACTGGAGATCCAAACTGAAATTAGATTTGAGATCCATCCATATGGTGATCCACAAACCAAAGAGATGTCTGCTGTGTGGAAATTTTTAAAGTGTCGGAATGTGATAACAAAGTTTCTGTTTGCAATGAATGGTAAACGTTGGTCATTGGTGGAGTCTCAACACCACAAAAAATAATTGCTCATATTAAGAGCCATTAGCCAGGGCAGTATGAGGAATTTGTGAAGGTTGAGGCAGAGTCTCCCACAAAAAAAAGCTATCAGCAGCCTCTTGTCAACTCTTATAATGCCACCCCACCACCACCAGAGGAAAAGGTATCTATATGAGGCATAGCACTGCTGCATGATTGCAGGAAGTCACTGAATTCCCTTAGCTTAACATACTCTTTAGCACCAATTTTTGGCCACTTGTTAAGCTTCTCTCTGAATGCACGTTGCACTACAAAGGAGTGGCCATATCTGTCATTCAACTTCTCCCATGCTTGTTGATAGGCCTCCTCATCCTTTCTGTAGAAGCTGCCCTCCAGAGCAGACCTTGCTTCCCCGCCCTTCCCTGTAGATCACCGCAGGAGAATAAGCAGAACTGCACTCTGGAGCCTGTAGATCACCGCAGGAGAATAAGTAGAACTGCACTCTGGATCCATGAATGAATCCATCCCATCCCTCAATGGGATGGATTAGGCCACGTTTTCACTGTTCCTACACTGGTCATGAAAAAGTCCACGCTTCATACTGATGTCCATATGCTCATTTATTCTTGAAAAAACGTCATGGATCACCATGAAAACTATAAGATAAACAAAATACAGTTTCAAGCACAAAGCTCTGAATAACAATAAACATACCTTATGTGTCTCATTTCCACACAAACCCAAGCATAACAGTATTGAAATAGAGTAATTTATCAATTTTTTTTTTACCGTGTTCGCCTGGTAGACCAGCTGAAGGATCACAGAAGTAAGCATAAAAATCCGCTGTTTGCGCTCGGCATTCTCAGTCAGTCCGATTTTGCCCGGTCTTTTCTACTCGCGCTAAAGCTTCCGGGTCACTGTTACATGACTTACTAAGGAAAACACATTTATTGTTGAGAATTTAACAAAGACAATATAACCATAAAATTATCTCACAAAGTATCTCAAATAACAGTAAACAAATCTTTAACAGCATGAGAAAAACGTTTTACCTTTCATAAAAAGGGGGTCTAAGGTATTACTTCCTGTGTTGTCATGGCAACATGTAAACAGTGCTCTAAGCAGCGCCAGCTACATCACTCAGAAGCTGCAGTCTTCACCTTTGCGTCAGTCCCATTGCCATGACAACAAGAGCATCACAATTGAATGTTGTCATTAAGTACTGCGTCAGATAATCTTACCCAGCATCATTCATCTTTCATAAGGTGTAACAAGGACCACTAATATTTTCATCTCGGTTTATAAGTCTGAATGAACGTTTAGTTTAAGGTAACATGGAATGACCTATGTTACAAAGAACTGAGGGAATCTCTGTATGTCTGTGTCATAACAGGTTTGACACCTTTACTCTATCAGAGTCAGAGCAGAGACTAAGGCGCTCCTGTTAATAGGAAATAGAATGCAAATACTCATTTGCATATTTCAGAATGTTCTCTTGTGATGTCACTCAAAGTCAACAATGGATAGAATTCTGTAAAGAAGGATTTAAGATTTTTGCCATCTCAACTCAATTTCCTCAGTCAGTTCAAATAAAATGTGTTCTGTACTTGAAATATCAAGGTTTTTTTTTGCTCCCAACTAATCAGTTCAATCAGAATCATCAAGGGAATATACATTTCTTAGTTGACTCAACTTATGTTGTTGAGACCGCTAGTTGAACTTGTGATAAAGTGGTTTCGGGGAACAGGATAATGAGTTCCGTTTGGAGAAATGTTATTGTCTTAGAATGTTCTAGAAACGAGATGACCAGCCAGGAACAGCACTCTAGCTCCAGTGTGTCTGGCCAGAAAGGATGTGATATGATGTAAGTTATGGAATGTGTTGCGTTCGTGGGTATATATATTTGCCTGACGCAAATAAATGAAGCTCTTTCTGTTCTCTAAGCTTGTCTGAGTTCTTTGATACACAACATAATTGGCGAGCCAGCCAGGAGCCAGAGAGGAAAAGCCAGCAGTCCGGGGTCTCTGCTTTGCGAGAAACTGCAAGCAAAGCTGGTTCTTTAAGAGGTAAGATTTCTTGCCAAAACTTCTTGCAGTCTCATGTGGAGTGGGGATGCCGAACTGAGGGGCTCCCTCCAGGAAAACGAACTGTAAGATAAATGTATATTTTTTATAGGCTGAGAGAACTGCAAAGAACACTCATACAAAAAGACAAGCAGTTTTTGTATGTTTGGAACAAATTACACCCGGGGTTGTTGTTGACCTTAAACAAGTTGACCTTGTTCATGGCAGCATAAAGTAGTGGCGAAGAGAAGCCACTAGTGCTGAGCACCCGTAAACCCACAAGTAACGCTAGTAAGTAGAGGACGATACCATTAGGTGGGGTCATTTTCATTTTCATTCTTAAAATATAAACTTAAACCACAAACTATGGATTAAGTTTTGGACATAATCTAAGCCTGTCAAATGCGCACTAAAATTTTAGAATAACATTTCTTACTCTAGGTTTTTGGGGTGCTGAATTTCAATTTAGGGGTGCTGAAGCACCCCTAAAAAAGGGCTAGTCTCGCCATGCTGCAGAGTATGAATGTTTTGCGAGTGTTGGATTTCTATCTCGAGCATGTGAGGCTAATGTAGCACTAATGTAAACACTACTGTCAATTGTGTGGTAACTTGGGTATTGTCATGGTTTCCTCATGCAATTATGACACTAATATTTGTTACTAAACCAGTGTGGTATGAAAATCTGGGTCCGAATGATCAGTCATTTGAGAACATAACAATGACGGTTCCAATTAACCAGTTTTTGTCTGAACAGACTACAGCAGTGGCTGACAGTTACTGGATGTGTGGGGGAGATGTTCTGCAAAATACTCTGCCACCACGGTGGATTGGGTTGTGCACCTTTGTGAGAATGAAAATTCCAGTCCAGGTAGTATATAAGGGGGTGAATGAATTGCTTAATAATGGTAATAGAATCAGAATTAGAATCAGAATCAGAATCAACTTTATTGCCAGGTATCATTTTACACATACGAGGAATTTGTTGTGGCGATGATGGTGCATGCAATTAAGGGAAAAATATAACAAACAATGTAAACAAAAAATATTGTAATATAAAATATATATATATATATATATATATATATATATACACAGCTGTTTTTTTGCATTAAGAGCAGAGCGACCAAGAGTGATGTGCCATGAAAATTTGCAAAATAGGGAGTCCAGACTGAGCGTTAATGTAACGCATAGTGTTCTGAGTTTTGTAAATGTGACAGTAGTGTCAGAGTCAGAGGTGGAGAGTGAGGGGTGTTGGGGGATTCTGGGTCTTATTGATAAGGCTGACAGCAGACAGGAAAAAACTGTTCTTGTGGCGTGAGGTTTTGGTCTTGATGGTCCGCAGCCTCCTGCCAGAAAGGGAGTGACTCAAAGAGTTGGTGTCCGGGGTGGGAGGGATCTGCCACAATCTTTCCTGCCTTCCTCAGGGTCCTGGAGGAGTAGAGGTCCTGAAGAGATGGGAGATTGCAGCCAATCACCTTCTTAGCTGGCTGTGTACCACAGGGCATAAAATCGCGACTAACTGGTCGCCAAATGTGACCAAAATTTAACGATTTCAACCGTTTTTTTTTCTGCCTTGTCGCCAGTGGCGAGGGACACAAAATCCACCATCAACTTAGAAAAAAAATTCTCTTTTTTCCTATGACACATTTGTCATGTGTCACCAAGGCAAACATATCTAAATAACTTAAAAACAAAGTTTATTTAGAACTTTAGAAACAAAGTTTATTATTAGATATATTATATATTGAAAAGTGGCCATGTTTTGGGTGTACGTTGTTTGCCGGAGTCATAACTACACATGCGCCTAACCCAGCGATTGACAGGTGGACTTTTGCATTATTCCGTCTTCAGTTTTGTCCATCACTGAATCTACTCCACAGCAAAATGGATCGTTTTGGTAAATAATCTCATAAAAATACACAACAGAATAGTTAACACTAGAACCACCAAGATTCCAAACTTCCTAGAACCACAGAGGGGGGTCATTTTCACCCCATCGCTGCGATAGCGTCAATGATGCTAAGATGTCATTTCTAATAGTTGTGAAGTAGCTCATTCCTGAATATTTCTGAAATAATAATAATGGACACTTGTCAAAATAAGTGTTTAAAATGTATATTTTTGTGAGCTTTTTTCTACGTGGCCGAACGCTGTGCACTTTCTCCCTCTCAGCCACACAAATAAATACATCGGTACATTCAACAAACTGTAGGAGCTGTATGGTAACACAAACATGAAAACAACAGCAATCGAATGACAGACTATTTACAATACATAACAACAGATTTCAGATGTAAAGCACAGATATTTTAATAATTTTGGAAAAATGGATTAACACTGCATGCTCCCCCTTACGCACATATTACTCCATTCCCAGCCCTCCTCTCCACACACTGTGGCTCTGCCACTGTACAGTCACATGCTGGAGCATCACTTGGTCCATCAAGTACATGAACGCATTCATAGGGTCGTCAGTGTTGCGGCGCACGTATGGAGTTGGACCACCTCTCTCCACTGGGACATTTTTGGACTGGGCTCTCCCGGTCTGCAGTCCCAGCTTTATGGGTGTCCAAACGGTTCCGTCCGACTCCCGAAATGTACCTGTCAGAGTATTTCCGCGAGCCCCCACTGTGTCTGAGAACTGAATGTATGTGGCGGGTGACCCCTTACTTATAGAGGCCAGGGCCTTTTTCATAAATTTGCCTCCTCATCCTCAGTTGATGTCGTATCACCTGGTAAAAATGACGGGTCATCGGTCTGCCCCCACCGATTCCTCCTCACTTACATCTGCCGTTATTTCCGCTCTTTCTGACTCTCCCTCACTCAGATCCTGGTACAACAGCCAGGCTGTTGTTTTTGTTGGATTCATGTCTTAAATTTTGCTGTTTGTTTGAAAGATTTAGTGATGACAATAGTTGTCAAAGTCTGATAACGCCACAAAGTGTGAGCGTTGCTGAGCAACGGGCAGTGGGGCGTGGAGGGGCGTGGTGCAAAAAATGACAGCTGTATACAGTGTTTATATGAGGGGGTAAAAATGACCCCCTCTGCGGTTCCAGGTATAAATGGTCTTTTTTTTTTTTTTTTTAATCACACACTCACCAGAATTCACTGAATGATTAATAAATCAATTTTAGAAAAGGCATGAACTTACAGATGTAGGGGTTTTATTTTAATAGAAATACAACATTTGAAAATGCTAGGAGGTAAAAAATGACCTACTTGGCGGTTCTGGTGTTAACAAAAAAGAAATAATATTAGTTTTCATAGTAAGCATCATGGAAACACAATAAAATGCGCTTTCATGCTTGTAAATGCCTCTGAAATGTAGTGATAGTAGGTGATAATAGGGATTTTTCATAAATGACAATGCTGCTGGTGCCATATTAACCCCTGACCATGTTGTTGCCCTCATTCCCTTAACAGATATGAACAATAATAGCCCTCAGAGAGCGACACAGAATGAAATGAGGCTGGTGAGACAGATATGACTTCTGGTGACCATGCACCCACCACTGAAATGGACCACGATACACCGGCTGACAATAACTCTGGTCCAAAAATTAGAGGTGGGCGGATCGATCTAAATATCGATAATATCGATACCAACGTTGGTACTGATATCAAATGATACTCGTGTAAAAAGATCGATCCTCAAGCTTTTTTTTCCTCTCCCACAAGCGCTGACTGCTGCAAAGTGTGAATCCGTTGAAGTCTGTTCCTGAGACACTGGCGCTGTGTCCTCCTCCCCCTCCCCTCTCGTCTTTTCAATGTACCGTCACGTGGTGGCAAACATTCAGGTACTCAGCCTGGCCCCTCCCCCCCGGACCCAACCACTCAGCGCTCTCTCCCCCCTCATCGAAACACACACGGAGAGGGACAACAGAGCAAGTAGGATGGCAGAAAGAAAAAGGAGCGCGGTCTGGCTGTATTTCAATCACGAAGACGAAGCAAGTTGTGTAGTCTGCAAAAAGTCAGTAAAATACTGTGGAAACACTACAAATCTATATAAGCTCATGAAAAACCATGCGCAGGAAAACAAAGAGCTTCAGAAACGGAGAGAAGAGGAGAGACGTCTCCCATTCCCTGGTCCTGACAGACCTCCAAACCTGAAACAATAGTCACTGGCAGACGTTTTTCTGTCCAACAGAGGATCCAGGTAGATAATAGTGTTCATCTTCAGCATCAATTCATATTAACTTTCGAAGTATGTTACTTAAATCATATGTTACTTGAGCCAACTCAAAAAAATATAATTAAGACCATGTAAGAAAGGTGTTATCTAAGATAAAATAAAATTAAGATAATCCTTTATTTATCCCACAACAGGGAAATTTATATAGTTAAAGCAACAGGAAAGTGCACACAGTGCAAACAAAATTACACAAGTAAGTACACTGTATTGGCCCGAATACAAGACGACTGATTAAAAGACAACCCCTATATTTCACATTTTATTTAGGAAAAATAAAAATATGATGAAGACAATAAGGTTATATTTATAAAACAACTTTTTATTGAACAAACTTACAACATGACAGATTATATTAATTTTTTTTTGAAAATTGAAACAAATATACTGAATGTAATATAGCTTGACTGAATATGAGTACCTTTTTGTGTTAAATGTGAAATAAATACAGAAAGATTACATAAAGGTTTAAGACTAACTGTATTATTATTTCCCTTAGCCAATTCCCCAAGAGCAGAGGAGATCACCAGGAGCCTAACAAGAATGATTGTAAAAGACCTGCAGCCCCTGTCCATTGTGGAAGATCAGGGCTTTAAGGATTTTGTCAAGACCCTTGATCCAAAATATAACATTCCAATTCGCAAAGTGCTAGTAGAGAGGAAACTGCCAGATCTTTTTAAAGACTCCTCTTCAAAGGTCAGAAAGGGATTAAGTCAAGTGGACAATGTTGTACTGACAACTGACATGTGGACATCAAGAGCCACAGAAAGCTATTTAACAGTCACATCCCACCTCATAAATGAGCACTGGCAGATGGAAGCCTATGTACTTGAAACATGTTCTTTCCCTGAACAACACACCGCCGATAATATTTGTTTCCATCTTAAAAGAATTGTGGAGGACTGGGGCATAACGGACAAAATACTGGCAGTAGTCACGGACAATGGAGCCAACATGGTTGCTGCTGTGCGCAAGGCAGGTTGGGCACATTACCCATGCTTTGCGCACACATTAAACTTAGTCGTAAAAGACTCACTCAAAGCCGTCCCGGTGTAGGGGGACTCGTGTAATCTATCAATAATTTTATAATTATCTAGGGTGCCACCGGCTTTCTTTAAAAAGACGGAAAATTTAAAGAGCAAATGAGTCACCATTTATAGTGGGTTCTTGACCGAGTTGGATTGGCCGTGGAAAATTAATCATCAGAGTCGCTAATACGTTGTACAACATTTATTTAGACACAGACAAGAACACAAAACATAAGACATTCATATATATATAAACAGGCACATCAACATCGCGAATTCTTCATATTTGGCTATAGCGCATGACAGGAAATGACGATAGGGAAGAAAGGAAAGGAGAGAATCATAATAAGAAAGATGGCGGGTACGCACGGGTTGCTAACAGCTAATCTGTTATCAAAGTAAACAATTAATAAAGAGGGGCAATTCTCGAACTAATTAGCTGCCGAATAATGGGGAAGTGTGGTCCGGATGTGGTCCGTGACGCACTGACCGGTCTGAACCGTCAACACTGGGAGACACCAAATCTTATTCTCTGTCAGCCTTACCCTGGGCGAGTCTGGCGGCTTACTTGTCGTCGGCGCATCGGTTGGCAACAGTTCGCAGTGGCTTTATCCGGGAATCGTGGTCAGCCGATGTCTCTCTGGAGGTCTCCGGACGTAGCGCGTGACTCGGCGGGTCGTACCGCTTTCTTTTTCGTGGGTCGGTTCTCAGAATCCGACTGGCAGGCTGAGATGTCTGGTGTCCCTGACTCGATCGGTCTGCAGGAGTCGGCAGTTAACAGTTCGATTGCACGTTAAAAGTTGACGTGCGCCCCCAAAAAAACGAAAGACGGGGCAACAAAAATCAAAATTGTGAAACTAAGGCGAAACCTCTGGGGATTTGGCAAAAGTTCTAGGCGTGGGCTTTCGGGTGTCAAACGTCGCGCGTTTGAACACTGCAGCAGCACGTAAAAGCTTACAAAAGTTATCAAACTTACAACTAACTTCGTTAGTTGAGACCATTCAGCGATTGTTCTATAAAAAGGTCAACGCTGCACGACTGTTGAACTTCTGGACAATTGAGGACTGGAGAATGTGCATCAGCAAAAATCGCATTGAGAAAATTAAAAATTGAGCAACCAAAAATGATTTCAGAGTGTTACCGTGCCACAAAGTTTCAAAGAAAATAAAAATAAAAAGGAGGGAAAGTTTCAGAACTAAGAGATAAGAGGGCTAAGAGAATAGTGAAGTGAAGAGTAAGAGAGTAAAAGAAAAGCAAGAGAGAGAGACAAAGGAGTCTCGTCTTATTTGTACTGATGAATATTAATGAGCGTTTATGCAAAAACAAGAGGGTTTGGTCGATGCTTCGTCTAATCAGAGACAGGGATTTTCCCGCAGAAAATCTGGAGCATTGCATTCTGGGAGATGAAGTTTTTGATCTTTTTGTAGTCCACAAGTTTAAACAACATTTAAACAGTGGCTTAATTATCAGGGTGTTAACAACAGATCACAAACACAAATATCACAGTTATGTCACACAGAATAATAACTTTTAACCTTTCATTTAAAAAACAGCCTTTTGGAAGATCAGGTTATAAATGACAGGAATTTAAACCACAAAATTAACCAGCTTAACTTCACAGTCTTTTTCTTTTCAGGTGTTCTTGAATGTTATATTCTCCTCAGTTATGACAGTTTTACAGAAATCATAGTAGTTTTGTCCTGTAAGAAAATTGTTTACATAAACTTTTTATCGTCTGTTCAGAAGACGAGAGATGGGGGGTTCCGGGGTGCCCTCCTCCTGCAGCACTCAGAGTTTTATGACTCTTTTGTGCTGGTGCTTCGCATTCCGACTTGTCATCTCAAGAGATATATCTTCATTTTAAGTGATTCTTGGATTAGTTACCATGGTAATGTTGGTTTTATGGTTTCCAGATGTGGTCCTGGACAAGAGTTTGCCACGGCAACCTGGACATTCTCGAATTTATGATTTTGGTGCTTTGTGGTCCGTTGGTACGGGGTGAAAGGTTTCACAACTGCAGAGGCTTCAATTAATAAAATAAAATAAAGATCCGAAGAGGGATCCTACATCTCTCCCCTTTTGATCGATGTCTTCTGGTTCTTTAGATGGCGTCTATCAATCCAAAGGTCCCGTCCGAGGAAGGAAGGTCTGTACAGAGTTAGATCAGTGTCTCCCAGTATTCTATAGCTAACAGTCGATCTGGACTCCTACCGTCCTTATGACGGTGTTACTATTTCTAAGTGAGCACACTCCAATGGCTCCATATTCTACTCGTGTGGTAAGTTTGTTTATCGTTAGCAAGAACCTTTGGTGTGAGGATCTTTACAGGCATGCAGGACAGGACAGACGCAAAACACAGTGAGTAATCTGAGCCGAGGCCTCGACCTTTGGCTATGATTGGTTATCCTAATTCTAATTCACATTTCCCAGGTATGGGCTAATCTACGATTTTATGACCACACAATAAAAGAAGAAAACTTCTAAAAAGAAAAGAATTTAGGTGAAATGGGTATATTTCACATCAGAAAGTCGACTAGAAAAAGTGTTCTACTGGTACACATCGGGGAGAGAGAGAAGGAACTTATACAGGAGCGAGGGGTTTATGGATGAACACCCCCCTTTTGTCAGCTTCCTGCTGGGCTCGTATCAGGCCGCTGGGGTCAGCGTTGTCGCTCTAGTGGGGAATGAGAGCATAGGCGTCGTTAGAAACATGTTTGAACAAACGTCAACTTAGAATCACACCAGGTACCCGTCTTCCAACTGGTTGGTAGGCCGGTACCCACACGTTCGTGAGTTTGCTCTGACACACTTTCTTCAAACTTATCCTACGCTGAGGGGTTGAACCAATAATTATCGCACTACCAGTCTACGCTGTCAACTATCGTTACAGGAGTGATAGTTGCTCTAATTATCTCTGAGAACGAAAGTATATGAGTCCTACTAACTATTGACTATCATGTGGTCCCCTGCGAGTCCCATGGGGGTTTGGTGCAACTCGGTTGGGTTGCAATGGACCCGTCTGAAAAGGGGGTCCTTTCGGCCTCAATTGATCCCGATCTGAGACACCACTGGAGACAGTGTGTCGGTGACGGTGTGTGGTCCTGTCCAACGTGGGGGGAGTTTTCGTGTGAGCTTCCCTGGCCTGGTACCAGGTACCAGGTCTGGTATGCTGCAGGGATCGGTAGCACCACACTTTGTCACTCACCTGAGGTTCCACGTGGGAGGTTTGCTGGTCATGATAGGCTTTCCGACCGTCAGTTGTTTTCTCTGGTCGGTTGTTCGCCAAAACGAAAGTCTTGCGCGGGTGTACATGCAGGTCGGCGAGGTATTGGAGCGCAACGTATGCGTTTGTTCGTTCTACCTGGCCCGAAGATTGGGGTTGATGGCTGATGAGGGGTTTTGTTTTCGCCCCTAATGTCTGCCAGACTTGTCGCATCACGTCTGCGGTACAGTGCGTTCCCCGGTCGGAGTCGACGCGATTTGGAAGCCTGAACCAAAAAGAGACGTGGTTCATCAGAATATAGGCCGTTGCCTCTGTCGTGTCATTGGTGGCTGGGAGGCGTTCAATCTACGTGGTGGATGCGCGGGTCACTGCCAAGAGGTTTTTGTTACCTGGCGTCGATTTGGTGGAAGGTCCCATCCAGTCGATCTGGAGGTCGGACCAAGGAAACGAGGTTCCTCGTTGTTGAAGGGGAGCTCTGTGTGTTGCTTTGGTGCCCTTGTGTCTCGCCGAAGGGGTGTCATGGGCATGCATTAGTGTCTCCCCCCTTTGTTTGCAGGGGACCACGGGCCCTGGCGAAGGGTGTGCTCCGGAAACACATTGTAGGATGCCCGTGACCATTCGAAATAGAGAACGCATGTCTACTAAGGAGGGCGAGTCAGGAACGCTGCTGACGTTTGCCGGCGTAGCCTGCGCTTCGGGTGTGTCCGTTAGGGTTCGATAACGAATAAAATGGCCGGGTCCTGATCTTGAAGAGCGGTTGAGTCGTCAGTCGTGAATGCAGGTTCGACGGACCGAGGGTCCGGAGGGTGATTCACGTCATTACCGGTGGCGGTCGCTTTAGTCATTGCGCCGATGGGCGCAAATTGGGTGGGTGGGAGGGAGACAGGTAGCCACGCCTGGTTGAAGAGCTCCGTTGTGGCTCGTACGGCGCTGTGTTTGGCTACTGTGCTCTCGTTGTCATTCAGGTTCCTATCTGGACCTGGTATGTGGGCGTTGTCTCCGACACGTTTGTCACGGACGACGTCTAAGGGGAACCCGGAGGGCGTTATGGCTGACCGTATATCTGGGTTCTGTGGCGCCAGCGTGTTGCGCAACTCTTGGTTGGCGGCTGATCTGTCACTCCCCAAGTATCGGTGCACTTCTGTTACCTGGTTCTCGTGGCGTTCGGTGCCATGAGCCACAAGAGGGCAGTAGGGTTCGACTGCCTCAGACGCATTAGAAGAGCACGAAAAGTCATCCCGTCCAGCAGCTGCACCTGTTGGTGGCGTTGGACTTGGTTGCTCGTCCACCATCCGAGTTTTTAGGTCGGGTGGTTGGATCGAGTGTGGCCGGGGAAGGTTTGGGTGTTCTCTGGTTTCACCCGATGGGGTTTGGACAAAGTAACACCGTGCTTCTCTTGGCTCGTAGATGGTCAGGGTCAAAGGTCGTCGGACTTGAGCCCAGAGCTTTTGCCGTTTGAAATCGATTAAGGGTTCAAACCGGTTAAGCAGGTCTTTTCCTACCAAGAATGGTATGGAATCGAAAGGCGACACATAGACTGGGGGGAACCAGTTTCATGGGACCAACGGACAGTTGGACGAGTGAAACGGTCGTTAGGATGATGTTCTCGTGGGAGAACGGTCTTACCTTCAATGAACATGGGCGCGTTTTCAAATCCTTATTGGTTTGATTTGCGATTAGACGCAGTCGTTGGAACAGGGCAGTTGACATGATGGTCACGTCTGCAGCCGTGTCCAGCAAGGCGTCACAGGTTATCACGCCCTCCAGTGTGAGGGACAGGTAGAATTTTCGAGTGGAACCCTTTTCGGTGAGGTGGCAGATAAATGGTTGACAGGTGGTTCCACCTGGACCTTCGAGTTGTTCTGATCTGCGGGTTCATCCTTCTTATCATCCAGTTGGGCGACCAAGGTGGCCCTGGGAGGAGGAGCGTCCTCACTTACCTCTGTGGGGTAATTAACGGGACGACTTTGGTCCACCCCCCTTTTGTTGGGAAAGACAACTGCCAGGGCAGCATCGCTAAGACTACCGAGTTCGGGGCCCGCGTCAGGGGTGCCCAGCGCGTCGTTGAGTCTAGCGGTCGCATGACTGACGGCAGAAACTGTGAAGAGATCAACCTCCTTTTCCGGATGTCCCTTCTCCATTTCCTGTAATAACAACTTAATGTTCTTCATTTCGGTTTTGGTCAGGTACAGAGCCTCTTGTTCGTCTTCTACGTCGTCCCTAGTGGTTCTCGCATCTGAATGATCTCTCATTGGTGGAGGACGACGAGAAGTGGGCGGCGACCGTTCTGACTGATATCTACCGTGGTTTTGGTTTCGATATCCGTGGTCCGAATGTTGCGGTACAGGTCGATCGTACCTGTTGTGTGGATACCCTCCCCGTTGGGGAGACCGTGAAATCCATCACGCCACCTTCGTTCGCTCGGTGGGGATCGTGGTTCACGGTCAGGCCAATAAGACCTGGTGCGGTTGGGTTCGCGATTTGGTCGATTTGGGCTAGACGGAGGTGTGTGTCCTCGCTCATGTTGTGGTGCGAACGTAGGAGTAGGGGTTCATCGAGACGCTTTAGGTCTGGTGGCCCCTTCGAGCTCCATGGACAGGGGCTCTGCACTTATTGCGAATACGGCGTGGTCAGGGGGCTTGGTATGCGACTGTTTCTGCCTCTGGAAACCCAGACCAGCTAGCTCTCGTAGCTGTGCAATGCTGGAAGAGCGAGGGTTTGCCATGACCCCAAGATGGTGGCTCGTAGCGGGATGGAGATTTTGAACGAAGAGCGACTTGAAGTTCTGCTCTTCCTCCATCCCAGGCTCGTTACGAGTACCAAAATAGGCTTCAAGTAGTCTATAATAGTACTGTTGGGGAGGCTCTTGTCAACCCTGTTTGACCGTAAGCGCTGCTGTCAGACCACATTGAGATGCACTGTCGGAGAACTCTCTCTCCAAAGTTTGGCACAACCTGTCGAAATCTCCTTTAACGATTTCAGGTTGGCGATCAACAAATCGGCTGACTTCACGATTTGCCGTCAACTTAATCAGATAAATTTTGTCCTGGGTCGAGGCATCAGGGAACCTTTGCAGGTAGAACCTGAGGTCTTCCAAGTATGCACGAGTGTCATTTATCGCTCCAGGAACTGGTTCAAACTTTGGTATGTGTCGGGCTAGCCTTTCTAACTCCCTGTCGGGGAGGCCCCGGGGAACCTGTTGAACCGCTGGGGAGGGCGACTGCCCTCGACGCATCGTCTCTAGGTTTGACTCACGAGGTTGGTACGGGTTCGCGAATGGTGACATGAGTGGCGGTGAAGGAGGTTCACTACCAGCTCCTGGGTACGCGAGGATCAGCCTTTAGTTCGATAGAAAAGGACGGAGGTGTTCCAGCCGTTCTGGCTGTGAGGGACCTCCTCAGCTCTTTTCTAGCCATCTCTAAATCTTCAGCCAAGCCGGTATTTTGGCGGTGGGCCTCTGTGAGCCCACGCTGAGTTTGAGCGAGCTGCGCCTGCAACAGTAGAACTTGTTCCCGTTTGGCGTCGAGTTGCGTACTGTAAGCGCAGCTCTCTTCCTGCATCGCTGCAGCTATCCGTCGGACTTCTTTGAGTTCCTGATGGGACGCTTTACACGCTTCGTCCATGTCCTTAAGGAAGGCGCTTTGAGCGGCGATTGTCTGATCGCGTTCGTTTTTCTCGATTTCTAAGGTTGTAATAGCGGCTTCGCACTCGTCCGTTTTCTTTCTGGCCTCATCCCGCTCGGCTACGAGCTGGGCCATCTGAGCATTTGTTTTCTCAAGCTTGGACTTGTACTGTTCCACTTGGGTTTCAAGAAAAGCGTTGGTTTTCTGCGATTGGGTAATTTTATGCGAACGTGACTCGAGTGAGCTACGTGCCTTTTCTAGCAGAGCTTGTGCTGTTAGAAACCGGGAAGTTAGCAAAATCGTCATGCTACCTAACATTTTGGTCAGAGCTTTATCTTTCGGAGGGTCGGTGAGTGCCTCCGCTATTAGGTCTGACAGTTTTGAGTCGATTTCGGTGGTGGTTAATCGCTCAATGTGTTCTTGATAGCCAGGATTTAGCTTCCCTGTGAGTTCGGTTACAGCTAATTCCAGGTTATCAAAGATGGTTCCGTGGCTAGAACCGTCAGAAGGGTCTGCATCTGCCATTTTCTCCTTTGTCTGAGCTTTGTTGGCAGTTTCCCTAACTATTTTAGCTTCGTGCCACCTAGCTTGCTGAACGTTGGTTCTGGCTTAGCCTAATCTGTTCCACTTAGTTGGTCTTAAATTTGGAAACCAATCTACCTAGCTTCAGTTAGCGCTTAGCGTCCTAGCCTAGCCACCTAGCCTAGCCTGACCTAACCTTGCTAGCTTAGCTTCCTGACTTCCTGAGCCACAAAACAGCCTAGTTAGCTTCGGTTAGCACTTAGCCTCCTAGCCTAGCTACCTAGCCTAGCCTAACCTAGCTTCACTAGCTTAGCCTCCTGGCTCGATTAGTCACAAAATAGTCTAGTTAGCTTTGGTTAGCATTTAGCCTCCTAGCCTAGCTACTTAGCCTAGCCTAACCTAGCTTAACTAGCTACCAATGGCTGAGTAAGCACTTAGCCTCCTAGCTTAATGAACTACAAAACAGCTGAGCTAGCTTGTGTTAGCACCTAGCCTCCTAGCTTAGCCACCTAGCTTAGCCTGACTTAGCTTGATCAGCTATGAGTTGACCTGGTTAGCTTCAGTTAGCATTTAGCTGGCTGAGGGCTTAGCTGAGCTTCTCTGACTATCAACGTAGCCTATAGTGACCCCTAGTGGTCACTCCTCAGTGCTGCAGCTCTCTATGGGTCGAATTATCACTCCTGTTCAATAGTCGGCCCTATTAACAACTGGTCCTGCCACACAGATTTTTGAATCTCTAGCGGCAGTCCACTCAAATTTTTCACTTCAGAAGTTTCACACTTCAGCGGCGCAAAGCAGAATTTTCCGCTGTGTGAGCGGATCAAAGCTCGTCAGCGCGTGAACGCGCCTGGCTCGAGTCGGCTTTTGCCAACTGATCACAGATCGTGTCTCCCGACCCTAGTTTCCTCAGAAACTAAAGTCTGGACTTTACTACTGTGACGATAAATAAATAAATTCTCTCTTCAGACGTTGGTCTGGGAGAACGGTACGTTTCTGCACCTCTCTGGGTGCAGGACAGACGGCCCGCGGGGGCGGGGCTGTTCTTCCGTGTTCTCTCACGGTACGAAGGGAAAGATTTCCGTTACCACACTGTGGATTGCTTTCCGTACTTTCGCGAAGCAATATTTCTGTGGTGACAACGCGCAAAAATGAGACAACGAATTTCTGGTTAGCTACGCCAGATACGTCGCTCTGCTGAACCTCGTGCATGCGCCGGATTTCCGCGGACACGCACAGGAGCGCTCAGAGCAGATACGAAATTTCAGGTATACGCTGAAACTTCGCCTGCTGGGGCCCTTTTTCAAACAAAAATCTTAGCATGCATGCATCACATTTGGAACGTTCTGAACACTGAGTCCTCGGACTTATACTAGCGGCCTCTCGGGCACGTGCTTCGTAGCTGCATCTCTCTGTGTCTGCTCACAGGAGAAAAAAGGGGGGGGTTTGGTCTGAGCGCGACTGAGTGCGCCTCAGAGCAAACTTAGATCAGCGGACTTCAGATTAATTTTCCACAGCATCGCAAGTCGTCCCATCTGGCCGTGCCAAATAAGATGTAGGGGGACTCGTGTAATCTATCAATAATTTTATAATTATCTAGGGTGCCACCGGCTTTCTTTAAAAAGACGGAAAATTTAAAGAGCAAATGAGTCACCATTTATAGTGGGTTCTTGACCGAGTTGGATTGGCCGTGGAAAATTAATCATCAGAGTCGCTAATACATTGTACAACATTTATTTAGACACAGACAAGAACACAAAACATAAGACATTCATATATATATAAACAGGCACATCAACATCGCGATATTCTTCATATTTGGCTATAGCGCATGACAGGAAATGACGATAGGGAAGAAAGGAAAGTAGAGAATCATAATAAGAAAGATGGCGGGTACACACGGGTTGCTAACAGCTAATCTGTTATCAAAGTAAACAATTAATAAAGAGGGGCAATTCTCGAACTAATTAGCTGCCGAATAATGGGGAAGTGTGGTCCGGACGTGGTCCGTGACGCACTGACCGGTCTGAACCGTCAACACTGGGAGACACCAAATCGTATTCTCTGTCAGCCTTACCCTGGGCGAGTCTGGCGGCTTACTTGTCGTCGGCGCATCGGTTTGGCACAGTTCGCAGTGGCTCTCTCCGGGAATCGTGTTCAGCCGATGTCTCTCTGGAGGTCTCCGGACGTAGCGCGTGACTCGGCGGGTCGTACCGCTTTCTTTCGTGGGTCGGTTCTCAGAATCCGACCGGCAGGCTGAGATGTCTGGTGTCCCTGACTCGATCGGTCTGCAGGAGTCGGCAGTTAACAGTTCGATTGCACGTTAAAAGTTGACGTGCGCCCCCAAAAAAACGAAAAGACGGGGCAACAAAAATCAAAATTGTGAAACTAAGGCGAAACCTCTGGGGATTTGGCAAAAGTTCTAGGCGTGGGCTTTCGGGTGTCAAACGTCGCGCGTTTGAACACTGCAGCAGCACGTAAAAGCTTACAAAAGTTATCAAACTTACAACTAACTTCGTTAGTTGAGACCATTCAGCGATTGTTCTATAAAAAGGTCAACGCTGCACGACTGTTGAACTTCTGGACAATTGAGGACTGGAGAATGTGCATCAGCAAAAATCGCATTGAGAAAATTAAAAATTGAGCAACCAAAAATGATTTCAGAGTGTTACCGTGCCACAAAGTTTGAAAGAAAATAAAAATAAAAAGGAGGGAAAGTTTCAGAACTAAGAGATAAGAGAGCTAAGAGAATAGTGAAGTGAAGAGTAAGAGAGTAAAAGAAAAGCAAGAGAGAGAGACAAAGGAGTCTCGTCTTATTTGTACAGATGAATATTAATGAGCGTTTATGCAAAACAAGAGGGTTTGGTCGATGCTTCGTCTAATCAGAGACAGGGATTTTCCCGCAGAAAATCCGGAGCATTGCATTCTGGGAGATGAAGTTTTTGATCTTTTTGTAGTCCAGAAGTTTAAACAACATTTAAACAGTGGTTTAATTATCAGGGTGTTAACAACAGATCACAAACACAAATATCACAGTTATGTCACACAGAATAATAACTTTTAACCTTTCATTTAAAAACAGCCTTTTGGAAGATCAGGTTATAAATGACAGGAATTTAACACACAAAATTAACCAGCTTAACTTCACAGTCTTTCTTTTCAGGTGTTCTTGAATGTTATATTCTCCTCAGTTATGACAGTTTTACGGAAATCATAGTAGTTTTGTCCTGTAAGAAAATTGTTTATATAAACTTTTTATCGTCTGTTCAGAAGACGAGAGATGGGGGGTTCCGGGGTGCCCTCCTCCTGCAGCACTCAGAGTTTTATGACTCTTTTGTGCTGGTGCTTCGCATTCCGACTTGTCATCTCAAGAGATATATCTTCATTTTAAGTGATTCTTGGATTAGTTACCATGGTAATGTTGGTTTTATGGTTTCCAGATGTGGTCCTGGACAAGAGTTTGCCATGGCAACCTGGACATTCTCGAATTTATGATTTTGGTGCTTTGTGGTCCGTTGGTACGGGGTGAAAGGTTTCACAACTGCAGAGGCTTCAATTAATAAAATAAAATAAAGATCCGAAGAGGGATCCTACACCGGACTTACTTGGCATCCAAAAGAAAACCAGTGCAATTGTTTCTTTTTTTTCACCACAGCACCACAGCTACAGCCAAGCTCAAGGAAATTCAAAAGCAGCAGAAATTTCCTGAACAAAAACTGCTCCAATCAGTTGAGACACGATGGAACTCTGTGTTTTACATGTGCGAGAGACTGTCCGAGCAAAAAGATGCAGTTACCACAGTCCTCTGCCTACTTGACAAAAGCTCTCTTTGCTTGAGTCAGGAAGAATGGTCTGAAATCAATCACTCACTTAATGCACTAAGACCATTTGAGGAGATAACAAGGGAAATATCGGCGGAGAAACATGTTTCATTTCGAAAGTGATACCCCTGGTATCACTGCTTCTAAGAACCCTTTCTGCTTCTGAGCGAGAAGGCACTGAAGTGCACTGAAAGCAAAAAATGTAAATATGATACTGTTCTTGAATAAAAACCTGTAACCAAATCCTTTGTTCCTGACAGGGAGAGAGGGCCCACAGAGTAGCTTCTTTGAGTAGTTCTTTGAACTTATTCTTTATTTATTTACACTTTATTTATTTCATTTTCACTTATTGTTTTTTTTATTTTGCTTAAAGCCAGAAAGGAAGTGTGCTGAAGGGAAGACATTCCCTAATTATTGTATTTTTTTTGTATTGTTCTACTTGAAAAAAGAATATGTTTGAAACTGTTTACAATATTTGTTGTGGTGAGTTCATTTTGTTGTATTGTGGTTTGCAGCCATCTACCTCAGAAGATTTTGTTTTGATTTGCTTGATACTGTTTATTTAAGAAAAAACAAAAGAAGTGCACTGAAAGGAAGAAAATTCCTTATTTTTGTATTTTTGAAGAACAATTCTATTCTGTATTGTGGTTTTTCCTTTTACTCCTTAAAAAAAGTTTTATTTCCTAATGTTAAGAAAAAACTTGTTTATTACTGTTCTATTGTTTCAAAACAAAAATTTTAATTGTGACAATAAAGTATTTTGCTGTCACCTATAAAGTTTGCTGAAATTCTATCGTAGGTTTTAACAAGTTTAATATGAAAAAGTATCAGTATCGGTATCGGTATCGGTATCGACGATACTGGCCCTGTATTTACTTGGTATCGGATCGATACCAAAATGCTCAGTATCGCCCAGCTCTACCAAAAATACATCCCTTCTTCAATAGGAAC
Organism: Hirundichthys speculiger; assembly: GCA_018398805.1. NCBI lineage: Eukaryota > Metazoa > Chordata > Actinopteri > Beloniformes > Exocoetidae > Hirundichthys > Hirundichthys speculiger. The sequence goes on from JAGFBZ010001890.1 coordinate 49,585, forward strand.
TCTAAAGCAGCACTAAAGCGACCTAGACAAAATGTATCAAATTCTCTGCCTGATCAAAAGTCAAAAAAGAATCGCAAAATACAAAATGAGTGGTTTCAGTTGTATCCTTGGCTAGAGCATGCATCCGATGACCAGGACGCCTTGACATGCATGTATTGTAAATCAACTCCAGCACTTGCTGGAAAAACTGATTTTTTAACGGGAAATAAATCATGCAAGAAAGAATCCCTGACCAAACATGATCAATCCAAATGTCACATAGCATGGTATAATTCCTACATCAATAAGCAAAAAAAGCCAATTCAAGTGGCAGCATTTCGGCAGGTCCTTCAAATTGACGAAGCAACCAAACGGGATCTTGAGGCCAAATTTAATATTGTCTACACTATTGCTAAAAATGAAGAACCCTTCATGAAATCTGGTCCATGGATAAAAACTCATGTGAAAAATGGAGTCAAATTATCTCCAAAGTATACAAACCAAATGGCATGTGCACAAATGGTTTCATTCATATCTGAGACAATGAAAGATGAAATTCTGTCAGACATAGAAAATGCACAATACATATTGGTGATTGCTGATGGAGCCACAGATAAAAGTATTGTTGAAAATGAGGCTGTTTGTGTGAGATACATAAAACAGGGACCCCAAAAACAACTTTTGTGGCACTACAAGCAGTTGAGCATGCACACGCAGATGGAGTGCTTGATGCGATCTACAAAGCGTTCAACAGTCTGGGGTTAGAGAGTAATGAACTGAAAGACAGAATTGCATGCTTCACAGTAGATAGAGCATCTGTGAACATGGGTGTTCGTAACGGTGTTCAAGCCAAACTTAAAGAATTAAATCCTTCTTTAATTGATTTCTGGTGCCTCCCTCACAAACTAGAGTGTGCTGTCTCTTTACTGCTGAAGGACTGTGCCTATGCCGATACAATCCTGGACACCATGCAGTTAATCTATAAAACGTACCACTACTCGTGCAAAAACAGGCGTGACTTGGAAACACTGGCAGAAGAAATGGGGGTGGATGTCAAGATACCAAGATGTCAAAGGGACAAGATGGGTGCCACATGTGTGAAGGGCTCTATTCTGCATGCTGACTCCACCAAAGACCGGTGACCAATCTCAGTTCAGTGCTGTGTTCACACATATGGAGAACCTTGCAGCCACACACTCAACACCAGATATAAAAGGAAGAGCAAAGAAGATTGTTTCTCAGATGTCTACAGTGAAATTTGTTGGCTTCTGTCACGTCATGCTCGATGTGTATAATGAGTTGGCTGCATTTAGTCTGTCTGCAGAAGAACACAGCAACTCTTCCTTTTGCTTGTGCAAGACTAAACTGCTGCATTGCATCTGTTGAGTCCTTGATTGTAAACCCAGGGGAAAAACAGGGATGATCCACAATTAAAGTGAACTTCCAAGGCATCAATCTTCAAGGAAGAACAGTAGATCTTCAAAACTTGTGCACTCAGTTGTATAAGACTACAACAGATGCCTTGAAGACAAGTTTGAGAATCTGATGGTGCCACAGGACACAGAAATTCCAGGAATCGTCAACACAGCACAAGCTGTCAGAAAGCTTGTACAAGCCTTTGATGTGGACAAATGGCCTTCACAAACAGAGGGGGCAGCTCTGGTGAACTTTGCCAATGAAAACATTAAAGATCTCACAGTCTTCTTCAAAGGAAGACTTGAACAAAAGGGAGCAAAAATTGAGGCGATCCCACTGCAGTGGCATTCAATGAAGTTTGTGATAGTCGAAATGAGGAAGGCAAAACAGTTCTCAGATTTGTGGGAAACAATGTTCACTACAGAACCGTACAAAACTGAGTATGCAGACATCCTGCACTTGGTAGAGCTTATGCTTGCCATCCCAATGAGTAGTGCAGAATGTGAGCGTATAAAATCTGCTCAAAACAGAATCAAGACTGATGTGAGGTCCTCCCTCTCTTCCGTCACCCTCAGCCACTTGATCCGGATAACAAAACACGGTCCATCAATTGAAGACTTTGATCCAAACCCTGCCATTACAAAGTGGCTCTCCTCTGGACAAAGGCCCAGGAACTGCCAGTACACTTCCTGGTTAGAACATTGATAATTTCGTATTATGGTATAAGTATTGTGATGTCACTTTTCTGATCTCAATATAGATGTGTGTTTAATAAAAGTTTATATCGTTGTATTCTAAGTGTTTCTTTATTTCACAGAGACATACACACAGAGGTAAAACAAACAGAACAATAGAAAAAGTAACTTTGGTACATTTGCTTTTTATAAATGATAATTCTGAATTTGCATTGTTGCTAGGTGATCTGAGTTCATATTTTGGCTGTTAAAAATTCAAATGTTGTATTGACAGTACAAGTATGTCTGTTTCAAGTCTGTGTAACATGCTGGGAGCGTCCATGATAATGTAAGCAGTCTACCGGGACATATGGGGCGACGAAAAACACTAGTGACCAAAATTGCTAGCTGGCTACCAACTTCAAAAACCTGGTAGCTAGGGGCTACTTGGTATATTTCAAATTTTATGCCTTGTACCAGATGGTGATGGAGGAGGTGAGGACGGACTCAATGATGGCTGTGTAGAACTGCACCATCATTGTCTTCGGCAGACTTAATTTCTGCAGCTGCCTCAGGAAGTACATCCTCTGCTGTGCTTTCTTGATGAGGGAGCTGATGTTCTGCTCCCACTTAAGGTCCTGGGAGATGACAGTTCCCAGGAAGCGAAAAGACTCCACAGTATCAATAGTGGAGTTGCAGAGGGTGATGGGGGCAGGTGGGGCTGAGTTCTTCCTATAATCCACAACCATCAAACAAAATAACAAACAAAACATATCAAGTAATGGAACCAGTGTTAAAGAGATCTTATCTCTCTCCCTAAAAAGACTGGGAATGCAGTTGCACGAGACTACCAGGATGACTTTGCAAAATCGCCGAGCATTAAATTGGTTGCTAGCCGAAAAGTGGGGGGCTATGTCATATGTTTGGTGAACAATGCTGTGCTTACATACCTCTAACCACGGCTGCAGACGGTACGTTCCCCAAAGCAATAATTAAATTGAGTGCACTAAGTGAGGAATTGGCGGAAAATTCAGGAGGTGCTGGGTATTTGTTTGATTGGTTTCAATTCTGGGAATTTGGGGTGCTAACTTGGTAAAAATGGGTATCACTGTCATTGCGATGCTTGTAATGACCAGTCTGTTACTTTGTTGTGTTGTGCCTGTGTTAAAGAAAAGATGGCAGAGGTCTTTTGCACTGCAAATGACTGAACTAGTGGCTGCGCATGAAGTGGGGTCTCAGCTGGTGCAATTGGTGGTCAAACAGCTGGATCTGTTTCCCTTGCTGGACTATTTCAATGAAATGACTAGCATCTCTGATGACTCTGATAAGTGCAAAATGTAACTGACTGTGATGGTGATGGAAAATGAGATCTAATTTCAGTAGGATACCACCATGGACGTTCGTTTGCTGGGACCTCAGTGGGTGCAGCAGACAGTTGCAAAAGCCACTCTGTGGACTGGATGGACTGAGAAGGACAGTGGTCTCATTAACACTTCATTCAGTAGGATGTGATCAAGGTTATGTAATCGATGTGTGTATTCATCTACTTATTTTCTCTGAGCATTCATGGCTATACTATGTGAATGTGCACATAAAATTGTGCGCATATGATGGTATATGAAATATGATACATAATGTGAATGTGTATGAGATATGGTGTTCGAAGGAATGAGGACTTAGGCTATGCTACAGAATAGTCGACGGGGCCAGTCGTGGAGTGCTGATGAGAGCCATGAATCAGAGGACGGTGTTCATGGCTGAGAGGGTCCCAGGATGAATGCAGTCCGTGCTGGTGCCAGGAACCGATGGCAGAGGAATCGCGTGACGAGGACAACCACCAGGACATCGCTGTTGAGAGGAGAGAGGTGTTCCAGGTGGCTTCTTACTTCCTGCTCTCGGCGGAGGCGGACGCTTTTCTGTGAACTCTTCTCTATCTGTCCCTGCTGCTGCTCCTTTGTCTTGTCTGTGCTCTTTTTGGAGCCTCACTTGTCATAATATTCAAATCTCTAACTATGGATCTGGTCAGCTGGTCTCTCAATGCAATTGATCAAATTCTCTCGCTGAGAAGACAGGGCACAGGAGAGCCTTCTTGTCCCGATGGAACACTGGCTGCTGGATACATCAGGGATTCCTATGAAGAATGGAATCTGGGTTGTCTGGCCCCCCTGTTCATTGAGGACACCAAAGTCGTGTACCTATTTGGATTTATGATCACAGGATTTCTGCTGTTTGTAGTTGGCGGAGACCTGCTGTATCGGAATATTTATGACACGGCCGCTGCCATCCTGGACACCGTCAACCTGCCTGCCGTGTGTGTGAGGGTGAGCCGTGCTGTGAACACTCAGACTGCTATTGGTGAGCTGAATCAGAAACTGGATGCGATTCCGAGTGTGAATCACAGGCTAGTGATGATTTTTAAACTCATTGGCAAACTGGATTCGAACGTGGAGAAGTTCAAGCGCTGCTCAGGGAGAATTGACCTGTAATTCGGCCATTTGGATTTATTCCCACTGAGATGAAACCAGCAAGGACTCAAGGCAGACGGAATCTCAGTCAGCCTGACCCAAACAATCTTCTCTTATCTGAATCTGGCTCCCCTGAAACGAAGCTGGCCTTTCAAGGCCTTTTTCAAGGCCAGCTTCTTTCTAAACTCTCCTGATATGTTGTGCTGCGCTGACGCTCTTCCCCCAGCCCTCCTCCTTTCTAAACAACCCAACCCCCCCGCTCTCAACGTACTCCACTGGCTCCAGCTGTTTCCACCCCCCACGCTAGGCGGACTGATGCACTGCGCGTTGGGTGGCTGCATGTGCACGGACTGCTTCACTGGACACCCCCTGCACCCTCCTCCCTCTCCCGATTCCAATGTCTTAGTTTAAGTTTGTTATGCTTAAATTTTTGTGCTGGGTTTTCTATCTCTCACAACGTGTCCTTGACGGACACGTTGTGAGAGATACTTTTTTTTTACCCCCCCCTTCACATGTGATCTTATTTTTTCTCTGATAAGAAGGCGGCACCGCTACGTGGCAGCAGCCTCCAGACACTGTCGACCCATGTCTAATATGTTTGTTTGTTTGTTTCTGTATGTTTTTCTTGGACGATGTACTGGAAATGTAATTTCACTGTGTTGGGATGCTGGCTCAGTGACAATAAAGGCATTCTGTATTCTGTATGCATCATGGTCAGTGGACGAAGTTCCAAGTAACAAGTGACACCATTCTGACAGAGGCATAATAATCCTCTGGGCGGTGGATGATAGGCAAAACCATTCTGACAGAGGCACAATAATACTCTGGGCGGTGGTATGGGTTGATGATCTCATATTGAAGACTATGCACTGTTTTTTTAAGACCTGCATGAGCACTGTCGCTCATGATCATCATCATAATCACTTTATATGATACACTAGACTATATCGATGCACAAAGAAGAAGACAAATTGGACAATTTGTGTTGTGATGACTATTGAGTGTATGAAGGATACCTGATTGTCGATGTTGGGATGATACTATGTGTTATTGTTGATGTATAATTCTTGATGTGTTGTTTTTGGGTCTTACCCCAAAAAAGGGGGGATATGTTGAGACCGCTAGTTGAACTTGTGATAAAGTGGTTTTGGAGAACAGGATAATGAGTCCAGTTGAGAGAAATGTTGTTGAATCTTCTAGAAACGAGATGAAGAGCCAGGAAACAGCACTCTGGTTCCAGTGTGTCTGGCCAGAAAGGATGTGATATGACGCAAGATATGGAATGTGTTGTTTTCGTGGGTCTATATATTTGCCTGACGCAAATAAAACAAGGTTCTTCCTGTTCTCTAAGCTTGTCTGAGTTCTTTGATACAAGACGATGTACATGTGGTCCCTGTAAAAGTGCATATGGAACCCAGCCAACAAGGGCTATAAACCTCCTGCAGCCCCATGTGCCACACAAAACTCCCTTTTGGAAACAGGATTTTTCCGAGATAAGAACACACTTTTATCCTGCTTGTATTTATCAAAATGCTTGTTTAATTATTGTTAGACAGATAAACAGAATAAATGTTACACTGTACACTGGATTGTAAAATTAAACTTTGTAGCAATATCTTTTAGTAAAATAAGATTTTTCATGGTATTGTAGGAGCACATGAATCCTGGGTTTGTCACAACTTTGCGCAAATTCAAAAATGCATGTTTGACGAAATATTTGCGCGAAGCTGTTTCAGGACAGCCTATCAGGGATGAGATTTCAGGACCATGGGGACAACAGTGATGTCGTGCATCCCCAGGGTCTCACGTATTCCTGAAAATTGAGGGGAAATTACACCTCAGGATGATGTGACTGACCTAGACACAACGTATGTCGGACTTCCACGGCAAGTACAGCGACGCAATTGTAGTGATATCAGTCAAGGCTGATGACAGAAAGAATTGGAGGGAATAATTGTTTTAGTTTATGTATTGCTGTAGCCACTCTCCTTCTATTTTGGGTGAATATTCGCGAGTTGTTTACTTGCCCGAGTAAGGCCCAGAAATTCAACAACACATATGTGGCCAATTTCTCAAGAGTGACGCCAGGCGAAAATTTGATTTGCGTCCGGTGTGAACGCAACATGCTTGATACCCTTCCATATGTGTGTTTTGGGGTCCTGGTTCAGTATGTTTTCAGTATAGAGAAAAATAAAAAAGGTAGTAAATAACACTTGTTGTTTTTGTTATGAAGAGTATAAACATCCAATATGGCTTACTGGTCATAACTATTACTGATTACAGTTTAGTTGTACTGCAATGGAAAAAGAAAACAACCTATCCACCTTATTCCTGGGAGGGCTACAGTAGAAACAATAATGGTCTTGTAGCAGTAGCACTGGCTA
>JAGFBZ010001891.1:0-62500 GCA_018398805.1 Hirundichthys speculiger
GGTGTGTGTGTGTGTGTGTGTGTGCGTGTGTGTGTGTGTGTGCGTGCGCGTGGGTGGGGGCATGGAAATATCTATAGTGCTCAAAGAAATTAAAATTCATCACACTGAAGGACCGAGCGCCTCCCTTTGACCGGGCTCATGTGGGCCTGCGGGGGTGTGGAGGCGAGCCAGCAGTCACACAGAAGTTGCTCGTGTGATGGACACGTTAAAAAAAAAAAAAAAAGTAAAAAAAGAAGAAAAGAGAAAGTGAAGAAGAGAAGAGGATGGGAAGGGAGGAAATAAATATAAAATGAAAAGTAGAGGAAAATGCCGCAGTGGCAGTTGCCAGCGGGGGGCTCGTGCCCTTGACACAATGACATGGGCAACAGGGGGGGGGGGGGGGGGGCACTGTCACGTGACACTCTTTGTCATTTGTCTGATCACCCCGCCTGCCTGACCACCTGGCAGACCCCCCCCCCCCCCCGTAAAAACCTTCATCCCACCTTTGTGTGCACTCATCCTTTCCTGACCTGACACCATAACCCCCCCCTCCACCCCCACCCCGTCCCACCTCACTGCAGTCCAGTCCCAGCATCCCATATGCCCCTCCTCTAATCCCCCCCCCCCCCCCCAACACAGACACCCAACCCCCACCCCAATTCCCTCCCCCACGGCTGTGCAGCAAGGTCAGATGGGTCACAGTGTCCTCATCTGTAATCCGCTGCCATTCGTCAGCAGCCCCGGCCCGGTAGAGAGAGAGAGAGAGAGAGAGGGAGAGAGAGAGGGAGAGAGAGAGAGAGAGAGAGGAGAGGCAGCCGCTCCGACGAGGGGAGAATGCCCAATTAGGCAGCTGTCACACACACACACACACACACACACACACACACACACACACACAGCTCAGTACAGCAGAGAAGAAGAGAGAGAGAGAGAGAGAGGGCGGCTGCAGAATCAGCCTACCGTCCACAGGCTAGGGTGGGGTGTGTGTGTGAGTGTGTGTGTGTGTGTGTGTGTTTGTGTATGTGTGTGTGGGGGGTCTCTGTGTATTGTCTTGGTTTGTGTGTGGAGAAGCTGGAGGGGGTCAGCTACAGTTTATACATGTATGACTACTATGCAAGGTATGTGTGTGTGTGTGTGTGTGTGTGTGAATACAATAGTTATGTTGCGAACTAGTGACTGTTCTCTCAGAATGAAATGAGTGTTCAGCCTTCTGTTGATGGACCGTCTTATCTGTGACCTCCAGACTGATGAAACGATCAGAGAGAAGTGGCTGCTTACGACTGGAAACACCACAGGAGCTTCTGCCTAATGGCAAGCTGACCAGTTAAACCAACCTCTGTCAACATGGACCCAGCTAGAGTGGACGGTGGACTGGAGCATGCAAATAAAAACATTTATATACATACACACACACACACACATAGATATGTATGTATATGTATGTATAAGCATATGTGTATATATACACACACATATATATATATATATACAGTGGTACCTCTACTTAAGAAATTAATTGGTTCTGGAAGTAGTTTTGTAACCTGAAAATTTCGTAAGTAGAGACGCTTTTTCCATGTAAATGCTCTAATCTGTTCCAAATTAGAACATCATTTTAAAAATAAATTATAAATAATACATGAAATAAAAACCTGTAAGAGATACATGTTAGAACTAGAAAAGCACTATGAGAGCGCAGACCTCCACTAAACGCAACAATTATCAAAAAATTGAAAGTGATCCAGAATCCAGGATTTCTTCCGGATCAGAACCAAAATGAAATCAGTTCTTCCTTTTCACATTTCTGACAACTCCTGAAAATTTAATCAAAATCCATCCATAACTTTTTGAGTTATCTTGAACACAGACAGACAGATAAACGCCAGCAAGAACATAACCTCCTTGGCGGAGGTAAAATTGTTTGTTTACCTGGTTGCTGGGTTACACTCATACAGACAAGGGGCCCTCCTAGCCAATGGGATGCCAGGAAGATGCTAAGCGATAGCCAATGGCAGAGCAGCTCGGACGCACCGCTTTCAAACCGAGATACAGAGCCGACAGCTATGTTTACGTTCAGTAAACTCTGGGAGCTGCGAGTAGCAGCGCTACTGGATTTTTGCCTTTCGTATCCTGAAATTTCTTTCGTAACAAGAGGCAATATTTTCCCGTTGAGGGGTTTTGTAACCTGAAAATTTCGTATGTGGAGAGACGTTCGTAAGCAGAGGTACCACTGTGTATATATATATTAGGGCTGGGCAACGATTCAAACCTTTAATCACGATTGATCGCATTATTTCCCTGATTAATCACGATCACGATATATACAGTGATCCCTTATGTTTCACGGTTAATGGGGACCGGCGCACCCCCGCGAAAATCAAAATCCATGAACTGGAGCCGGAGCCCCCCAAGCTTAAATAATGTGTTTAAAATATGTTTAATAACCGCAAAAAAGTATCGAAACACTGCAGCGAAACATCACAAAGGCTCAACTGTGGTCTTCCTGTTTCCTTCACAGCCTCTGGTCTCTAAACCGTAACCAAACCCGCTCTTCCAGCTGAGTTACTACCCAAACTGTAACGTATGCTGATTTCTACCACTCTCCATGTCTATTTTTGTTTTATTGTTTTATAAGCGATAATAACATGTTAACGGGCCCAGCCCGAATATATGGGATGTAGAGAGATATAGATAGAGAGAGATAGAGAGAGAGAGAGAGAAGAAGATAGAGAGATATCGAGAGATAGAGAGAGAGAGAGAGAGATAGAGAGAAGAGATTAGGAGAGAGATATAGATATAGAGATAGCGATAGCGAGATCGAGCGAGCGAGCGAGCTAGAGAGAGAGAGCGAGAGGATAGAGAGATAGAGCTATCTATAGATATATAGAGCGAGATATATAGATAGATCTAGATAGAGAATATAGATATATCTATATAGAGAGATATATAGATATAGATATATATCTAGATATATCTATCTATCGATCTATCTATCTATCTATCTATCTATCTATATATATATATATATATATATATACACACACACACACACACACACATATATACAGTCATGGAAAAAATTATTAGGCCACCATTTTTTCTTCAGTTTCTTGTTCATTTTAATAGCTGGTACCACTAAAACGTCATCATGTGACTAAAACAGACAGAAAAGAAAACACTGAATGCATAAAAGCAGTGTTTTTTGGCAGTACAACACCATAGCTATTGATGTAAAAAACTTAAGTGATTTAGGTTATAATCAAGAAAACCATGGAAAATGGTAAGATATCAGCTCTTAAATAAAACTCTTATGAGCAATCTTTGTGGTTATCGTTATGTTTGTCCAAACAAATGTAGCTTTAGTTGTACCAGGCATTAAAATGAACAAGAAACTGAAGAAAACAAGGGTGATCTAATAATTTTTTCCATGACTATGTGTATATATATATATATATATATATATATATATATATATATATATATATATATACATATATATATATATATATATGTATGTTTTATCTCTTACATAATTGGATCATTCAACACAGGCAAAGACATCTGTTTTGAGTAATGGGAAAACTAATCGGCAAAAATGAAACAGAGACGACTTCACACCAGCAGAAGGAAGATTTATGCCAGAGCAATCCAGGACTCAAGCCTGTATGCATTGATTCTTTAGTCTAAATGTATTTTTCATTTAGGGAAAGAGTCAGAAGGGTACCATGCATGCAGGATTAAAACAGGTATGATCAAATACCCCGGAGCCACAAAGGCCATCAGCCACAAATAAGAAGCTCTGCTAAAGCAGTTGCACCTTAAATGTCAAAGTTCATCGGGGTCCACTGGAGCTTCAATCCAGCTTTGAGTGGTTACTGTTCAAAAGGATTGCATCACAAGTGCGAGGGACACTTATCCGGCAAATCCCGTCTGAGTAGAAAGTACAGTTCATTGGGACTTAGGCAAGATGTCAGACAGGTTGGATACATATGCGCCTCTATTCAGAGAAGATTTTAACTCAGCTCCAGGTCTCTGGGGACGTCCCTGTTACACCTTCTACACACAAAACGAAAAAGAGGCCAATGCAAGAAAAAAAACAAAGTTGTGATTTCATTAAGAAAATAAACTGTGGAACTCTTAAAGCAGCTCTCCATTAGCAGTTTATTATTCATTAGGAAAAAGCGACTCTTTTTGAGAATGTTACTTTACTAACAAATTCCAGTGATATATTTTTCAGTAACAAATGTAATCAATTAAAATGTGAGATGCAGAAATTATGTGGCTGTTACTAATCCAAAGAATGCAATATTGACCCTTTTTTTATGTCTGTGGATTTTGAAGAGGCACCAAAAACTTTCCGTTTGGGTTTGCTAACATGCGCTGCGTGAGTTATTTAGTTTTGTTCAGAGCTAGAGGATGAACTGTGTGCAGCTATCAAGGTTGAGATAATCCTGCCAAATATCATTTTTAGGGTTAGGGTTAGGTACACATGAGGGTGTAGAACAACGGTTATCAACCGTTTTTGGACAAACGCCCCCCCCCCCGAGCCACCATGATGCTCTTAAGGAAACCATGGAAGTTTAAAATAGAGTTCTCAAGTCGTAGCGCCCTTCATTTGTGGGGGGGGGGGGGGGCGGTACCACCCCCGTTGAGAACACCAGTGTAGAAGATTAAGGGTCTTTTAAATGCACTTCTAACAAAGACAGTAACAAGTAAATAATGCACTGAAGATGAACAACCAGCAATTTACTGTAATTACTTTTTCTTTGAGTCATGAACAACAAGCACGTGCACAACTTTCAAGCAACTGACCAACACTGCTCACTAGTTTTGACATTACATAAACAATGTAAAGAAACAGCATATTTTCGATTTACCTTAAGAAACTGAAAGGGTGAATTCCAATTCCTCCCTTAACCCTCAATCTCAACCCTCAGTCTCAAAAATGTGCGCTCCCACTAAGTGCTAGCGCTGTCCCGATTCTTAGAACGTCAAATTTTGGGACAAGTTTGAGGGCTGTATAGCCCTCAAAATTTAGATTTTCCGACACCACCCTTGGTAGTAAGGGCTACCCAGAAGGCACTGGGTAATTTAGCCAAGACATCTTCGAAAATGATGGTGACAAAAAAAGCTAGCTACAAACGTAAGTGTCTTCGTATATCTTAAAGATATAAATGTTACGAAACCATTTTATTGTGTTTGTTTGAGATTTTTTTCATGGATTAACATCGTTGTTGCGTAACATTTATTTTTTTACTTTACGATGTTTGTTGCCAGACTGGCGGTCCCGGTCGGCGGCCGGCGGTCCCGGTCGGCTTCACGTTACTTGTATATCTTGTTGTGTAGCGACGGAGGACTGAATAATGTATCCTCTATTGAGTTATTTGCTAATACTATTTAGAGAATATACAGCGCTCTTTTCAATGTTATCTCTGAGTCATTTCAGGAAATACAGAGACAACACGGCTCTGATACATTTCAGTCTGATGACGTAACTGCACCCGAGGGGCGTCCCATTTCTAAGTCACAAGATAGACCTGACACTTACTTTCGAGGGTTTAGATTGAGGGCCAAAAATTGAGGGTTAAGGGCGAGGGTTGAGATTGAGGGTTAAGAGAGGAATTGGAATTGGCCCAAAATCTTATGTTTTATTAAAATTTTAAAAAATAATACATTATTCGATGCCTCTTTTACAACATACCACATATTTAGCTATATTTACCAGGCCGTTAAGGAGTAAAGCATCAACGACATGTTGAAACAGTGTAAATGTTTTGCAGTCCTAAACTACATGTAAGAGGCCCAGCGATTCTGAGATACCATATGAAACAAAAGACACTATTAAGTCCATTATTAACATCACAGCAGAATCCCCATTAAGCCCTATAGCCTCAGCTCAAGTCCCCATGGGCATACTTTAGACATTTCTGTCAGGCTATATCACTGTGTGACTCCACCCATCTCTAGGATTGTTATTATAATGACTCAGTGTTTTCTCAGCCAGTTCTCGCTCTGATCTTCCAGCAATGAAAGCACCTAAAGTGCTCCTAAAGTCTAAAGATTGTAATCTGTGATGTCATATTGATGCATTGCCTGAAGCAGCTCCTTTAGCGGCTGGTGGGACTGACTTTGTGGACTCGTACCTTAAATCTGGCCTGTACTCTTCATCTACAAGGAAATTCAGAAGATAGCAGGGGCTATGGTTCTGGTCCAAAAAACATTTTAAAAATCATATTCTATTTAGGGCTGGGCAACGATTAAAATTTTTAATTGCGATTAATCGCATTATTTCCCTGATTAATCAGGGAAATAATGCGATTAATCGCGATTAAAAATTTAGAAGATAGCAGGGCTATTGGTTCTGTTCCAAAAAACATTTAAAAAACATTAAAAAAAATCATATTCTATTTAGGGCTGGGCGACGATTAAAATTTTTAATCGCGATTAATCGCATTATTTCCCTGATTAATCACGATTAATCGCATTGTATACGCAAAATCAAATAATGAATTCAAAAGTAGTGTAAAGGTCACTTTTATTTAAATGTTCTGCTGCCATATGAACTAAAGTGTCATAATATTTATTGTTCAAACACTTTTAACATCAGCACTTGTCAGTAACACATATTTAGTGTAAATGGCATATTAAAAAATGTAAAATAAAATGAAACTTATTGCCACTGCCAGGGCATTAATGTCATCCTGTTTTTATAAAAAATTAACTAGTTTTCTAACAAAATTAACGGGGAGTTCAACTTGTCAGTTGTTACAAATAACCTTGTTTCTGTTGAATCCTCCGTCTGGGAGAACTTTAAAATGAAAATGTCCATGTTAAAGTTCAGTAACTTTACCAATCTGTGTATCATTTCACAGATGTGTTGTGCGCGTTCTCTCACAGCTGGTTGTGAGCCAGCCTGGCCCCTTTAAGAACCTTGGTGTGGCCTTATGGTAATGTTGGCCTTTTGTGTGTCAGATTGGCAGAACGAAAACCGGGTTAGATGAAAAGTGGAGTGAGCAGAAACAGCAGCCACTCTGAGCCTTGAATGACCGGCAGTAAATGTTATGTTCAAGTGACGTCGGCATAATCAGAAACACGATTACTCAATCAGGAAAATCAAGAATACCCCCTCATGCCAGAAAACAACTCGTTAACTCGATCAATAATTTTGGTAGTTGCTGACTAGAATTGATATTCGCAGTATTTCCCCACATGTTACACATAAAAAAAGGAAAAATAGAAAAGGCTGAAAGAACGACTAGCAAACGAAGAAACGTCGGAATTTACGTTACCACCCTTGAATGCAGCCTGCAGCACACACGCTGATCACAACCCAACATGGCGGTGTGGAACTTCATTAAAGTTTCAGAAGAATAGTTTTGGTGGTTATTTGTGACGAATCCTCCGAGTGAATTCTACGAGGAGGGAAGCACAAGCTTTAATACGTAAAACCTGATCAGCCACCTACAACATAACAATCACTTCCATTGAGGTTTGAAATCACGCTAACGTGAGCTAACGGAAGCTAATGCTAACGTGTGCAAGCCAGCAGCAGTCTCTCCCCTCCTTTATCTCTCTCATCTAAAGCTTCCATGAGATTAAAAACAAAAACTACTGAACCTCATTTACTTTAATTAAAGGTATTAATTTAAATGGAACCACAAGTCAAAATCCTTTAAATGTTAATCTTTTTCAGTTAGTAATTCTGATGCATGTATTTCCATCAGTTCAAGGAGCCTTTATTTTTTATATCAGTCAGTAATGAACCTTATTTAAGTTAATGTGAGATATCAAATAGGTTTGTTTGATAGCTTTATGAAAATGTTTGAGAGGTTTGACAATAGTTTTTCATTTAAAAAATAAATATCTGCTCATTTAAAAGTCAAAACTATTTTTGATTTTGTTCATAGTATTGATGTAATGATCTTAGGTATATGTGTGTGTTATCGGTTATCGGTATCGGCCTTTAGGAGCTGAAAGTTATCGGTTATAGGTTTTAAAAAAACAGTTATCGTGCATCCCTAAAAATAAGGCATTGTAAAAAAAAACATGACAAGTCACACCACTCAGTGCGTTTACATGGGAAGTTTAATTCCTCTTTAATTCAGAATTAAAGTTAAAGCCGAATAAAAGTTACCATGTAAACACCTAATTCTATATGAAAATGTAAATTCCGAATTGAACTTAATTCCGAAGTAAGTGGCTGGTTTATTCCCATTTTAATTCCGAATTAAGTAATTCCGCGGTCATGTATACACTCATTCCTCTTTAAATTAATTCCTGTCTTTCTGCGCATGCTAGTTCTCTTGCCCGTCTGTCGCGATGACGCTTATATTCTGAGCTGGGCTTGTTTTCAAAACAAAGTTTCAAGATGGCAGCACGCAGTAAACGGTGGTCAAGAGCAGAGACGATTTATTTAATAAATAGCTTGGAGGAACTGGAAATAATTAAAAGAACAGATGGCAGGAAACATAAAAATTGTGAGCTTTTCAAAGTTGTAGCGGCTAGGCTAAATGAAGGAGGTTTCACAGATAGAGACGCCACCCAGGTCAAAAATAAGTGGAAGGTTGTTGCTAACCAGTTAGCTAAGTTTGTTTTCTTCCGGTAGATGTAAAGACGTCCCCCCCCCCCCATCCAATCAGAACCCTTCCCAACCCCCAGACCTGAAGTGGAGTTGGATAAAGCCGAACAAACGTGTTTTTCCATGTAAACCTCAATTCGGAATTACTATTTCCATGTAAACTCGAAGGAAAATAGTTTAATTCAGAATTATTTAATTCCTAATTATTAATTCCGAATTAAAAAACATCATGTAACCACAGCCAATGACAAAGAGAACTGGAACAAGGGAATCAGTGAGGGAATACTCCTGTTGATAAGAAAAAAAGATGTCATCTAGATGTTAATTAACTAGACGCTGCTTACATTCCCGTTACAGAGGCCTAACTGCAACTGGAAAACAATTAGAGAAACAGTTAAAAACCAAACATCTGGATCTGTTCGCGCAGCCCTACTTCCCATCTGAAACCACCTGCTGATGCGTCGTATCTGGTGCATCAGCGGTAAACGCTCTCTGCAGCCGAGGCATCCTGGTCAAATAAGAAAAAAAATTTAAAAAAAATTAATCACAGCTGAAATTAAGTTCAGGTCCAGCTGAAGCTGAACAACACTGTCCCTTTAAATAACTTTAAGCTCTTTTTTCTCCTTTCCTCCCTCCCCTGAGGTTTATCACAGTGACTCTTCTCTCTTCCATCTTTCCCCCGTTTCTCTCTCTCTCTCTCTCTCTCTCTCACCCCCCCCCCCCACCCCCCACCCCTCCACCCACACAAGCGCTCTCTCTATGGCGGGGCTGGCAACTACAAGCAGTTAGCCAAGCATCTCTTGGCTCTGTGCAGAGAGGAGACACTCTCATTACTGCCCTTAAAAAGCTCCTGCCCCCCCCCCCCCCCCCAAACCTGCAACACAACCACAGGAAACACTAAAAGAGTTAAAGGCTGTTTTTTTACTCTTCATAACTCGATTGACGTGTGAGCGTATTTGTGCATCTCTGCGGTGTACAGTATCTCCACCCCCCACCGCCTTCCCTTTCCTGTTCCCCTTTAAAGTCACAGGGCCGCTCACATGACCTTGAGCGGCAACGATGGCACGGCGAGAGCGAGCGCTGCCTCGCCTGCAGGCGCCCTTGAACTGGATCTGCAAGACAAAAAAGAAAAAAAAAAACCCTCGCCCTGATAGACATCTCAGCCCTCCCCCCCATCCCACCTATCCTCCCCCCTCTCTCTTCAACTCTTCTATTCAGTCTGCAGCGCTCCTTATCTGGTCCCCCTGGTGGGGAGAGATTTATCTGAACGCTGTATCTTTAACCTCTCTATCAGACCGTGATAGAAACAGAATTTCAAAATGTCTGACTGGCCTGTGTGGATTTATTTTTAAACCTCCTCCTCCTCCTCCTCATCCTCCCTCCCTCCCTCCCTCCTCGTGTTCAAGCTCAGTGCCATTTCAGGAAAGGGGATTTTAGGAGGGGGGGAGGAGGGGGGGGGCTACTTTATGGAATACACCTGTGTGATGAGACCGCCGTCCGCTAGAGGTGTTGTTTACGTACGAGGAAATTCCAGACTGTTTTCGTCCTCGCTCTGCACACCGTGACCCGCTGCAGCTTCAAAACAAATCCCCGGCTCCCGGTCCAAGGATGAGCATCAAGGATGAACAACAGCCAATCAGGGATCTCGTACGGGGCGAGGGGGGAGGCGGCGGCTCGGAGCCGGTGTTTTGACAGGTTGATGATGACCTGCTGGGTCCCAGTGAAGACCTCTGGTTTTCTAAAGTAAACACCGCGGGTCCAATAGTCCAATAGTCCAGAGTTCTGACTCTACACTGTAAAACTCAGAGTCCAGGAGAGTTTTTATCTGTAGCTGACACTCAGGCCATCAAAGTAAAAATAATACGATCAATAGTTGCACTTCCCTGGAAACAAAAAGCTCAGTATTTATAATATTTATATTTGAAAACAACACATAACTAAACAGAGGTTGTGCAGTGTTATGAGAGATCTGAACACATGGAAGCTCCTCCTACCGGCTCTCCTCAAACCTGACCTTTTAAAACTGTAATGTTATCACATGTCACAAGCGGGTCTGGTGGAAACCATCTGGCTAACGCGCTGTGGTGGCTCCCTATCAAATAAATTAAAATAAAGAAACTGCCCAAATACTGGTTCTCATTGTTGTAGCCGCGACTCGCCTCACCTTCATTACACACAAACAAGCATTTACAGACGGTGACAAACACACACCCTAAAGACGCTGTTGCTGATCCACATCACCCACAAGTCTCCTCAGTTAGTGTTCAGGGGCCTTCGCTCAGAGACATGAAGTTCTGGAGCTAAGAATAACATTAGACAGATCTGCTCCCCACCAGAGCAGGGAGTCCGGACCAACAGACAACCCCCCACCATGTTCAGCCCCACCTCAGGATATTAGGTTGTGGTTTTCAGCCTGACACACTGGCTAATAAGGCTTTTTATAAAAAAAAAAAAAAAAAACAGAGCGGAACCAATATAATTAACATGAGCTGAGACTAATACAGGAAAACAGAATCAACGCAAACACTAATTGATGCGTACATATTTGCTCCCATCAAACAGACGTCTAGTTTTCATATCAGGGAGAAGAGTGTGTTGAAATATGACGAGGCCCGAGGTACAAACAAACAAACAAAAAGAAGAAAAAGAGACTTGTTTAATGAAGAATCAGTGCGTTTACATGGGAAGTTTAATTCCTCTTTAATTCAGAAATAAAGTTAAATCCGAATAAAAGTTACCATGTAAACACTTAATTCCATATGAAAATGTCAATTCCGAATTAAACTTAATTCCGAAGTAAGTGGCTGATTTATTCTGATTTTAATTCCGAATAAAATAATTCCGGCAGGTCATGTTTACACTCATTCCGTTTAAATTAATTCCCGTCTTTCTGCGCATGCTAGTTCTCTTGCCCGTCTGTCGCGATGACGCTTATATTCTGCGCTGGGCTTGTTTTCAAAACAAAGTTTCAAGATGGCAGCACGCAGTAAACGGTGGTCAAGAGCAGAGACGATTTATTTAATAAATAGCTTGGAGGAACTGGAAATAATTAAAAGAACAGATGGCAGGAACATAAAAATTGTGAGCTTTTCAAAGTTGTAGCAGCCAGATTAAATGAAGGAGGTTTCAAGCAGAAGAGACGCCACCCCAGGTCAAAAATAAGTGAAATGTTGTTGCTAACCAGTTGTTGCTAAGTTTGTTTTCTTCCGGTAGACGTAAAGACGTCCCGCCCCCCCCCCCCATCCAATCAGAACCCTTCCCAACCCCCAGACCTAAAGCGGAATCGGATAAAGCCGAACAAACGTGTTTTCCCATGTAAACCTCAATTCGGAATTACTATTTCCATGTAAACTTAAACGCGAAGGAAAATAGTTTAATTCTGAATTTAATTCGGAATTATTAATTCAATTGTTAATTCCGAATTAAAAAACATCATGTAACCGTGGCAAATGTCCGGAGAAATTCATTACGGGCAGATTTGTTTCACGTAGCAAAATATGGGTAGCTGTAATGCTTAAAAATTGTATTGCTCCATAAGCGGACCACAATGCCAGAATAAGCCTAGATTTTCAGTTCTAAATGTCTTAGCTCAATATAACAGCTATAGCTATTTGTGAAGAGGAGATCAAAGCCCCCGTTTATTCCACTTGGTCTGACCGAGACAAAGCGAGAAGACGTGTACTCGATGAAACGACCAGGGGTGCCCATGTGGAACTGACTACAGGGCCATTTATTTAAATAACATACACACTAGGGATGCACATTTTAGATTTTTTTATGACTGTTAACTGACGCCCTTAAACGATTAAAAACCGTTAACCGATAAGTCCGAGAGGGTTGGCTGCCGCGATGTTGCGCGCGTTGTCGTGGACGCATGCGGACACTTCTCCGTGTATACTCTCACGTCAATGTGTCGCCGTCAGCTTGTCGCAGAGATGCCGCCGTCACTTTTGATTTATACTAGCGCGGTCTCCGCTACGTTATTCCACGCCACAACGCAAGAGCGACAATCACGAGCTAGCTAAACCTACTAAACGTATCTCTTGTGTTTTTCCACTTCCTCACCGTCTCGGTCGTATCCAGACCCACATTCATCGCTATCTCCCTCCATGAATTACTAGAATATGTGCTGTCTTTGTAGCGTGGAGAACCAGAATCGTACAGATGTGGGTACTTCCTGATTTTTTCGATGACGCGCTCTTTTCTACGTGGATGTAGAATTGACCAATCATAGGCCTGTTGCACCTGTCGACACGCCCCCATGAGTTGATTGAATTACGTAGCTTAAAAACAAAATTGACCTTTAGTATTAATCGGTTAGAGTTACTGTTATCGGTTAACGGTTAAACGGTTAACCATGTGCATCCCTAAGTACACAAAAAAAACAACAACAACAAAACAAGGCCATGAGCACAATTTGTAAGTCTTTGTCCATCTCTGTCATCAGTGAGCAGTGATTTTTGTCAGCACAATATGAACTTAAGTTGCTGTCAAAGTTAGTTAAAAGATTTTACTTACAAGAACAATAAGGGGAGATGTTAGTAAATTATGAATTTATATGCCTGACTTTGAAAGAGAAATGATGAAATGGGGTCGTTACATCTGAATAAGCAAATATGACTTATTAAAAGCACAATTGAACTGGGAACAGTAAATAACCTGACCTGAATAAAGCCCCGCAAATCTGGGAGAAAGCCGAATATATTTAGAAACAGTCACATGTATGTCAGAAGAAGAGAAATGCAAAAAGATCCGTTACTTAAAAGCATGTGTGGCTTGGGGTTTGAGCGTGTCAGGCCTGACTGCAGTAATCAAACGTTGTTACTGGAGCCTGAGCGGACCTTATAGGAGCTGGTGGTGCTTTAGAGAGCCCGGTTCCACCGCTGGGCTGTTTCTCTGAGAGTGTTTTTGAAGTGCCGGGCCGTGGAGAGACGGAGAAACCTCAGCGCTCAGCTTGGGGCGTATAATCTTTGGTTCATTTGCAGCTTTTCTCCCCAGTATGACAAGCCGTTTACAAGACGTAGCCTCTGCTGCTGACCCAGTTCTGAGCGGCTGCGTCTCCCTACAAGGCCCTGCCTCCCCATCAGGCCCTGCTCCTCAGCTAACCGACGATAACACCGCCACCCTCTGCCTCCGTGAACTGTGGGAAAAAAAAATAGGTCGCCCTGACCCACTTTTTTTTTTTTCTTTTTTTTTCTCCCCCTGCCTAAGATCGTGTGAGGAGTTCTGCAGAACATGATCGAGGGAGACAGTAAAAGGGAATAGAGGGAAACAAAGGAAGAAGAAAAAAAGTAAAACAGACAGAGTCTTCTCTGTGATCGGTCACTGCACTCCTGTGTTATAACCAACTCTTATACGGCAACAACTGGTCTCGTTTTTGATTCCAAATTTCTACATCTTCTCTTCTAACTGCTGACTTTCTACATCTAGGGGTGAACGGTAATTATCGGGCCGATAACAGGAAATTATGATGTCATCCCGATAAGTCCGAATAGCCCCAATAACATATAAATTTCTGTCAACACAGCAGTGCCTCGCTCCCTCTGAGTCTTAAATTACCGGCAGTGAATGTTATGTTCAAGTAACGTCGGCATAATCAGAAAAACGATTACTCAATCAGGAAAATCAAGAATACCCCCTCATGCCAGAAAATAACTCGTTAACTCGGTCATAATTTTGGTAGTTGCTGACTTGAATTGATATTCGCAGTATTTTCCCACATGTTACACATAAAAAAAGAAAAAATAGAAAAGGCTGAAACAACGACTAGCAAACGAAGAAACGTCGGAATTTACGTTACACCTTGAATGCAGCCTGCAGCACAGCGCTGATCACAACAAACATGGCGGCGTGGAACTTGGTTAAGTTTCAGAAGAAGATAGTTTGGTGGTTATTTGTGACGAATCCTCCGAGTGAATTCTACGAGGAGGGAAGCACAAGCTTTAATACGTAAAACCTGATCAGCCACCTACAACATAACAATCGCTTCCATGGAGTTTTGAAATCGCGTTAACGTGAGCTAACGGAAGCTAATGCTAACGTGTGTTAGCAGCAGTCTCTCCTCTCCCTCATTCCTCTCATCTAAAGCTTCCATGAGATTAAAAAATAAAAAAACCAAAACTACTGAACCTCATTTACTTTAAATAAAGGTATTAATTTAAATGGAACCCACAAGCCAAAATCGTTTAAATGTTAATCTTTTTCAGTTAGTAATTCTGATGCATGTATTTCCATCAGTTCAAGGAGCCTTTATTTTTTATATCAGTCAGTAATGAACCTTATTTAAGTTAATGTGAGATATCAAATAGGTTTGTTTGATAGCTTTATGAAAATGTTTGAGAGGCTTGACAATAGTTTTTCATTGGAAAAAATAAATATCTGTTCATTTAAAAAGTCAAAACTATTTTTGATTTTGTTCATAGTATTGATGTAATGATCTTAGGTATATGTGTGTGTTATCAGTTATCGGTATCGGCCTTTAGGAGCTGAAAGTTATTGGTATCGGTATCAGTTTTAAAAAACAGTTATCGTGCATCCCTATCTACTTCGTACTCAAAGGCCCAAAGGGGATCCTAAGCTTTTTAAAAACAACATAATTTAACACCACTGAAGATATGACACGTCATCTAATCTGAAAAATGATGAGTCTTTCATGGTTAGAGTGTTAAAGAGCCATCCTGATGACTGTTAGCATGGCACTGGTCCCTCTGAAAACTTCTGTGTAGCTCAGGACGAGCCCATTATCACGTACTGTACGAGCAATCCCACTCCTCATTAAGATGCACTCGCTCGACCCTCCTCAACTCATTCATTTTGAGACTGGACAGACTGGTCTGCTGTGCTGGACTCCTGTTTGAAGACAGTTCAAAATACCTAATCAACACACACCTTTCACTGTGAATTTAAATATTAATGCAGCTGCCAAAAAGCATCTCTCATCATTCAGTGGTGCTTTTCTGTTGCTTAGCAACCTTTGTTTAGTTCTCTATATTTGTAGGAGTCAGACTAAATACCTTTTACAAACTGAACATTTCTACTTCACTGATGTGCACCATTTGTTTTTTGTTGCCTAGCATTATACCACTTGCTACTGTGTATTATAAATATTTTACACATCTTAAAATCACAAACTGACTTGGATGAGCAAAGAAAATTCAAAACTTAAGTCGCACACGCACACCTCCATAATAAAAAAACAACCTTAGACTCATTTTCAAAACATTAGCATGCCTCACGCTAGCAATCTGGTTTCACACTCTGGCCTGGAAAAGAATAAAACCCTCCCCCTCAAGATGCGAGCAGCCTCGTTTGTTTCCATGTATACACATTTGCATCAGCCACAGTTTTGGCAAAAACACGGGGAGGGTTGACCTGCTACTAAACTCTCACCAGCTCAGCGCTAAGCCCCTGCGTGCTAACGGTGACCTCGCGCACAAGTATGTGGGTGCCTCAGAGGCAGGCTATGAAATCTGCTTGCTCTTCTCTCCCTGCTACCAGACGTGATTTAAATGTGGCTGGGCTACACAGTATCTTCCACTGTTTTCGTAAAGTGTGCCAAATATGACCGGAGAAAGGAGAAATGCAATCTCAGAAGAAACAGAACAAGATGTCAGGTCTCTTCGTTTCGCAGGGGTTGCTAGAGAGGCTAGCTCCAGTTAAGGGGGTGGATGTAGGTCACGCTCTGCCTCTTCATAAGTACCAAGGTCAACACTGAATGGACGGTAAGGTGGCTTAGACAGAAAGAGCCTTGGATAAACCACATTTGTCTGGCTCTTGTGCCAGCGCTAGCTCTAGACGTGTAAACACGGTTACACAAGTGCTCGGTGATAATCCTAGGTGTGGGAAAAATAATCACACACGTTACAAGATTTAATGAAGCTTACATTACTTTTCATAAACCAAACGTAGCTTATATTAATATGACAGCGGTGAAGGTATAGTCTATCTGAATATACAAGAGCATTGGCAAGTCCCTCTCAAAACTGGTGCTGCAGTACACGACTTCCTCACTTTAATTTTCTAACTAAACATTTTAGGGATGTACGATAACTGTTTTTTTTAAAACCGATACCGATAACCGATAACTTTCAGCTCACACACATATACCTAAGATCATTACATCAATACTATGAACAAAATCAAAAATAGTTTGGACTTTTTAAATGAACAGATATTTATTTATTTTTAAAAAACTATTGGCAAGCCTCTCAAACATTTTTTTTAAAGCTATCAAACCTATTTGATATCTCACATTAACTTAAATAAGGTTCATTACTGACTGATATAAAAAAATAAAGGCTCCTTGAACTGATGGAAATACATGAATCAAAATTACTAACTGAAAAAGATTAACATTTAAAAGATTTTGGCTTGTGGTTCCATTTAAATTAATACCTTTAATTAAAGTAAATGAGGTTCAGAAGTTTTTTTTTTTTTTTTTTTTTTTTTTTAAATTTTTTAATCTCATGGAAGCTTTAGATGAGAGGAATGAGGGAGAGGGGAGACTCCTGCTGACTTGCGCACGTTAGCATTAGCTCGCGTTAGCGCGATTTCAAAACTCCATGGAAGCGATTGTTATGTTGTAGGTGGCTGATCAGGTTTTACGTATTAAAGCTTGTGCTTCCCTCCTCGTAGAATTTACTCGGAGGATTCGTCACAAATAACCACCAAACTATCTTCTTCTGAAACTTTAACGAAGTTCCACGTTGCCATGTTTGTTGTGATCAGCGCTGTGCTGCAGGCTGCATTCAAGGTGTAACATAAATTCCTACGTTCCCTCGTTTGCTAGCCGTTCTTTCAGCCTTTTCTATTTTTACTTTTTTTATGCGTAACATGAGGGGAAATACTGCGAATATCAATTAAAGTCAGCAACTACTAAAATTATGACCGAGTTAACGAGTTGTTTTCTGGCATGAGGGGGTATTCTTGATTTTCCTTATTGAGTAATCGTTTTTCTGATTATGCCGACGTCACTTGAACATAACATTCACTGCCGGTCATTCAAGGCTCAGAGGGAGCGAGACACTGCTGTGTTGACAGAAATATAAATGTTATCGGGGCTATTCGTCGTGATATCGGAGTTATCGGGATGACGTCATAATTTCCCGTCATCGGCCCGATAGTTATCGTGCACCCCTAAAACATTTACATCATAAATGCCTAAACCTTTCTGTTCTAAAACTTCCTAATTCTCCATTTAGATATATTGTGAGAGCCAATGGGAACAATTCAGAACAACCCTTTACTCATTTAAGCACGCTCAAAAAATGCTACAATTAAATAAGAGAACAACCATTTAAGAATTAGCAACATTTTGCTCAAAATACTACTTTTTACCCACAAAAAAG
Source organism: Hirundichthys speculiger (assembly GCA_018398805.1). NCBI lineage: Eukaryota > Metazoa > Chordata > Actinopteri > Beloniformes > Exocoetidae > Hirundichthys > Hirundichthys speculiger. Next base: position 17,902 of record JAGFBZ010001891.1, read on the forward strand.
TACTTTTCCATGATGAGAAATAAGCAATTGGTTCCTAAAATCACTATCTTAAACCTCATGTAGCCCAGATGTCACTCATGTGAGATTTCAAGAGTTACCAGTGTCTTCAGATTAAAAATAAGAAAGTACATTTTCAATCAATAAAATCAATCGGTGAATCAATCGAAGCTGATCTTAAAAATTCCTCCATAGGTCATTGGACAGTGACTTGATGGACTAACTAACTATCTCATATTGCAACGCCACTGATGGCTCACTATTGACTCCAAATCACCTGTAGCTCCAGAAGGTTACTATTCCCCAAAAATCAGTTTTTGTCACAAAACACCAAAGGATTAAATTTTCCTTACAAGTCATTATAGTATTATTAGCTAGATTTTATTTCCTCTCATCAAGGGCTGGTGGTCCTTCTGATAATAACTTAAAGACACACATTTCGACAGTCGTCAGAAACACATTTTTCAGCTTTAAAGGATCAATCTCCAACTCTTGTCAAAATATAATCACTTGTGGTTAAAAAACAACAACAAAAAAAAAAAAAACTGACAGCCAAATGTCATATTTGATGCTTCCAAACATCACAGTCACTTTGCTGGCATCTCATTTTCAGTCACCAAATGCAACACTGCATCATCCCAAACTCCAATTTGCCAGCTTTTTCAGCTGGTGGAAAACTCGACATATGTCAAAATAAGAGAGGAATCTACACTTCTGTACATTTTGCACACTTTACCTTTTCTTTCCACAATTCAAATGAAACACACTAGTGGGTATTGTCTCAAAAGGCTGGGCAGCATACCATCTTTTTGATTTATGGCAGCATTTTTTATAATACCGTTCCAAAAAGCATCAGCTTTTGTCAGAAAAACAAAAGAAAACAAACAAAATTCAAAATCAGGCAACAGTGTTCATACCAGTATAATCTCACACCATGTTTCCCCTGTAAAGTCTCAAAACAGTCTCCTGATACAAGACACAGAATCAGGCTGTGTTGCAGACTTCTTCCCGTTGTTTCCAGCTTAATGACTTGGTCTGCGTGTTCTTGCATTAAAAATAGGCATGCTACAATTTAAAAAAAAAATTGATTTAAATAGATTTTTTAAAAATAAGGTTCGAATCAATTTCAATTGCAAAGTGGCCTCCAGGCCAGCAGAGGGCGCATTCGACTTAAACTACATTCTTGTCCAACATTACTACATGCGGCGCTGTGTGGTGACTTGCTACGAGCAAATCGAGCGTCTCAGTAAACGCATGCGAGCAGGATCTGATGTAAAATGGAGGAACCACATGACCGACTCGAGCAAAGGGGTTAGAACGTTTTTTTTTTTTGCAGTCCAAAATTTTGTTTTTTTACAGACTGAATTATTAATGTTGATCTTGATACCGAATATAACTCGACTTTGATGGTTATGCAACACTAAAGCCGTTATTTAACTTCATGGTTGTTGCTTTATTCACCGAGTCATAGTTTCAGATTTTAAGAGAATAAAATTTATTAAATGATTATGTACCTTGATCTTAAATAACATGGAAACCTGACACGTACCTTAAGTAAATGGTACCATATTTTTGAAAAAAGATGAAATCATTAAAATGTTTAACAATACAGCAGAATGTTATCTTTGTGTGATTTCTTTCTATAGTAATTGTACACTAAAAAGTTGTTTTATGAATAACCTTATTGTCTTCATCATATTTTTATTTTCCCAAAATGATATTTGAAAAAAAGGGGTCGTCTTATAATCAGAGTCGTCCTATATTCGGGCCAATATGGTAAATTGGTAAAATTGGTATTTAATATATATATATAGTATATATATATATATATTATATATATATATATATATATATATATATCTCTCTGATGCATGTTGATTCGGAAAGAGTGAAAGAAAAGACCAATGTTGTTATGTTTGTATAATGCTTTAGTTTATGCCTGGCTTAAAGTCGAGTTGACTTGTTATGTACTAAAGGAAAAAAATCTTGATACTTTACTGATTTATTGAAAAGAGGCCAGTAGGCCTATTTTAAAAAAAGAAAAATGAAAAAGAAAAAAACAAAAACAGGATTTGACAGATTTGACTGTTGATAAAACAGTTCACACTTTCCAGTCATTTGCTAATCAGGTATAAAGAGGATAAGAAAAAAAATCTTTTGTAAAAAAAAAAAAAAAAAGAAGAAGAGAACTAATACAATTTTTTTGTCATTTGCGGCTAGTTCTAATCTACTGTGTTGAATTGAGCATAAGAGAAAACACTACAGTATTGTTAAAAAGGAAAAGGCTGGATTTGTGTAAGAGAATAATAATAATTTTTAAAAAAAATCAGTCATTTGCCTGTAAATTAATTTTGTGTTGTACATAATTCGAATTGTATCGTGAACCCTGAATCTTGATTCGAATTGTATCGCGAGTTGCGTGAATCGTGGCGTGCCTAATCAAAAAGCATCTTGCATTACAGATGCTGGACAAACCATGGTTTATTTCTACTGAAGTACTTGCGTTTCCAGCCTCAACTTTGTCTGCTCCGAAGAGCAGCAGTCTGTCTGGGACCGGTAAAGTTTTGGGCCGTGATGGCTGAATTGCTTGAATATCCGTGAACCATGGTGCACTTGAACATAGAGATGTTCAATAATCCAACTCCCAACTGCATTACTTGTAGGGGTGAGTATTGTCAAGGACCTCGCAATACAATATGTATCGTGATACTTGGATCCAGATACGATATTATCACGATATCGTGATATCATGATATCACGATATATTGCGATATTCTACCCAGTTAATATCAAAATTAAAAGTAGAGATGAAAAATCAGTTGCTGTATAGTGTTCATCAATGATATTGATCATTCAGAGGACAAATTGAGTCAAAACTATTTGCTTCAAAACAACATATTTATTGTTTATTACAGTGCTACCTCTACTTACGAAATTAATTGGTTCTGGAAGTAGTTTCGTAACCTGAAACTTTCGTAAGTAGAGAGGTGTTTTCCATGTAAATGTCCTAATCCGTTCCAAATTCGAACATAATTTTTAAATAAATTATAAAAAATACATGAAATAAAAACCTGTAAGAAATACATGTTAGAACTAGAAAAGCACTATGAGAGCGCAGACCTTCACCAAGCACAATTATCGAAAATTTGAAAGTCAACCAGAATCCAGGATTTCTTCCGGATCACACCCAAAATTAAATCAGTTCTTCCTTTTCACATTTCTGACAACTCCTGAAAATTTCATCAAAATCCATCCAGAACTTTTATAGTTATCTTGAACACAGACAGACAGATAAACGCCAGCAAAAACATAACCTCCTTGGTGGAGGTAAAAATTGTTCGTTTACCTGGTTGCTGGGTTACGCTCATACAGACAAGGGGCCCTCCTAGCCAATGGGATGCCAGGAAGATGCTAAGCGATAGCCAATGGCAGAGCAGTTCGGACGCACCGCTTTCAAACCGAGCTACAGAGCCGACAGCTATGTTTACGTTCAGTAAACTCTGGGAGCTGCGAGTAGCAGCGCTACTGTATTTTTGCTTTTCGTATCCTGAAATTTCTTTCGTAACTAAAGGCAATGTTTCCCGTTGATGCATTTCGTAACCTGAAAATTTTGTATGTATAGACGTTCGTAAGTAGAGGTACCACTGTATTAGTGTTTTTGCACATTTAAGTGAATGAATGAATTTTCCTAAAAAAATCGATATTAGGAGCTGAAAAATCGATATTATATCGGGCGGCCGAATAGGTTTCCAACATCGCCGAATCGATTTTTTTTCACACCCCTAATTACTTGAGTGTGTTAATCCAATTTAGAGAATTCAGTTGAACACATTGTCAGTTGGATAAACATACATTTTAAAAGACCGACTTTTAAACAGACTAATACAACATTTATTATTATTATGAAATATTTCCAATTATTATGATAATGATAATGGTTTCATTTTTCATAAGAATGAGCTTTTACATAATAATGGCTTTGTTTTTCATAAGAACGATTTGTGTGTCAATCACAGCAGAGAGGGCGGAGCCATTTATGCTGCTCTGCATGGTTTAGTTTTCACTGTATTTGTTTTTATTTGTTTGGAAACCCAGCGCCCGCTGCTAGCACGCGCACAGTTCGTTGTTTACTCGAAATTTGCATACTTTACCATGGTAACTGGAGGCCAGTTGAGTGCAAAACCTGGCGCAAACTGTGTCACGCTCTGCTACACGCTATGGTTAGCATGCTATCCGCGGATAGTTATCCACCACACTATCCAGGCTTTGTGAAACCTATTTTTGTTCGCTGGATAACTATCCGCTGGATAGCAGATTTATCCGTCGTATAGGCCTAACCCCCGGATAAAGTTACCCGGGTTTTGAACAACCGGGCCCAGAACGTCAGGCCAGGGTTAATAAAATACATTTTCAAACTAGGGATGGGCATAATTAATCGATTAATCGATGATTGATCATTAAGAATTTGGTCGAAGAAATTAATTTTCGTCGATGAACTGAATGTTTTTTTCTAAACAATCCGAACGTAGGTTCTCAGTGCACGTCCTCAAACAATGCGATGCATTTCTCTGTGCCACCGATAGAAATTTGGCAGCAGGGGGCAACATTTCACCATCACTCTACCCTGGCTGGACTCAGTTGTTACACGCGAGATTCTGTAGGTCATCGCCTAATCATGAAGCGGTAGCGGTGAAGTGTGGCGTGGAACCATTTTAGTTTAGAAAATGACCAAGGTACTGCAATCACTGCAATGCTAATTAAAATACAATTATCGACAACGACAATGATGTAACACTTGACAACGCGCATCCAAGCCTTGTAAAGGACGGTGGAGGCGGTTCATCATCAGCCTAGCCTAGCCTAGCCTAGCCTAGCCTAGCCTAAACTCAGTGTTAGCACGGACCAGAAGGAGCTGCAGTGCACATCAAGCACACACAAGCGCATCTTTTTAAGAAACAAAAGCCTGTAATATAGCGCCTTGATATAAATTGTCATTGTTACGTAGTCTCCTCGATATCTCGTTTTATTATTGTTGTTTTTTTAAAGAAAAGAAACAGAAATTTTCACATTATTGTCGACTACAAACATCCGGTTTTCACTGAACACATCTGGGCAGCGCGGGGCCATAGCAACCACCATAGCAACAGCCAAAGGGGAAAACAACGTCACGCGTGATATCGAGAATATTTTTGTGATAGTTTTCAATATAAAAAATGTTTAATGATTAATCGATTATTAATCATTAATTCTCCCGACGATCGACGAATAAATCTCGACCAAATGCCCATCCCTATTTCAAACTTGTCTTGTGAGTTGTGAAGTTTGTGCACAGAATAATTTTTTTAAAAAGTAGCATAATTTTGAAAAGCGAGCATAATTTGAGCATAATTTGGGCACTGCCACTAGCATAATATGCCCTTTTTACTAGCACAATCGGCAAATGCCTACTTGAAGATCTGTCAATATAAACAGAGGCTGAGTTTATCTCATTAGATGATAACCTCAAGCAACAGATTAAAGCACAGAAAAACATATACAGTATTTTTAACATTTGAGAAACACATATTAGCATAATATGCCCTACTTTACTAGCACAATCGGCAAATGCCCATCCGGTTTGGGTGAAACAGTAGGGCAGCTGGAGTCAGTGAACGAGTCAAAGCAACTGCAAGAGCAGAAAGCCAAGCAGCCATGAATCACCGTGAACATGAAATGACCTTTTCCTGACATATGTTGGTATCAGGTGATTGAGAATTGAGAAGATGACTAAACCTGTTCGGTTCGTCACCGTCGTCAAAGCCAGGTGGACATTCTGGGATTCAGACGAGGGCAGCGGAAGGTCGGAGCCACAACTGCAGCGTCTGACACGACCTCCACCCTGTTTGACCAGCGAGTGATTACCAGTTGAACAACAGCCCCTGCAGCCCTGCGAAGGCATTCATCCTCTAAAACAGGCGAGGTCAGGACAGAGGATACGGGACGAGGTTGGGTAAAGGGTGTCACATGATTGGACGTCCTTCTGGAGAGTTACTTAAAAAGCCTCGGCAATCAGGTCAAGGTCAGGCCTAAATGCCAACGGAAAAAAAAAAAAAAAAAAAAAAAGTCTGTGTGCATGTGTGGAAGCGTGCACGGACAGAGAGGCGACTACATACTCTACATGTTCAGCAGGGACTTTGATAACTCCAAAACACAAGTTATGATTCTATTAGCCTTATTAATCTTCCTGCTTAGTGGACACTTTTATTCAAAGTCACTTACACGATTATCACTCTTCCACATCTCTTTTCATTTCTGCAGCTGGATATTTACTGGAGGAATCCAGGTTAATTGCCTTTGCTCAAGGGCAGAGGGTGAGCAGAGCATGAGCCAGCAGTCTTCTGGTCACTAGTCCATTTTTCCCTCAGTAATAGGTCATCCGTCCGCCCGGAGTCATCGGCCTCCCTACGACTGGGAGCGTCCCAACACAGTTACGAGTCTTTTAGCGTGTTTACTCGCCTCTAGTGAGGACCGTCGTGAATAACACCAGCTCGCTAATGCATTTACAAGTAGGCTGGAGGTTCACGAAAGGACAGCGGGTTTTAGAAATTCAAGAGACCACTCGGTAAAAGAAGAGAGACCGGGGTTACGCCAAACGTCCTCTTTCCTCCCTTTAGCGGTGTGGGGAGTGCATTAATTTTTCATTTAGACAAGTGCCACATATTCAACCGTGTTCTGTTAAAAGATATTTATTGAAAGCGCAATGAATCATTTAAGTATTCATTGGCAATTCAAAATAGATTGAAGGGAATCTGTAATTTGAGAGTCACTACAAGGCGTCTTTAACGGATTATCATCTTTGAATGAATGATGAATCTACCTTGGAAGAAACGTGGGGAAATTTAAGGCATTTCAAGGTGAGATTCCTTTAAGAAAAAAAACCTGAATAGCGCGCTGCAGATCCGTCTGAACCGGCGGCGCTGAGACTCTTCACGGTCACCCGCGCAGGTCCCCTGTTGCCCGGCAACAATTCAGCTCATCACCAGAAGCCAAAAAGTTACACAATACCAGTTGAAGCCAAAAGGAGGTTTTCGGTGCGTGCGTGTAGCGCTACCGTCGTGCTACGAATAGCTTCACAAGACACATCAGATGTGAGTCTGAATGAACGAGAAAGTCTCTTTTTACGTTGCGCTACACAAAACCAAGAAATATTAAAGTGTATGTGTTCACCAAATACTGTTTTACTGTAGTCGACAAACACAGTTGTCAGACACAACGTTAAACCAAGCTTCTCTCTTTTTAAAATGAAAACCCAACCTTGAAGCATACATTACACATACATCCCCCTCTTCCTCCTTTCGACATCCCTCCCTTCCATCCTCTGTCATCCTGTGCAGTATATCCATCACTCATTCATAAATTCTGAAAACTCCTCTTTAGCTAATTGCCTGGGAAAATTTAATTTCAAATGAAAGCTTTTAGAAGAGAAAGATATACTCAAGTTTCAGGGATCTGTGTTGGGGGGGGAGCTGTGCTGCTCTGCATTGCACTGCTCCATGTCAGAGAAGTCGTACACCCATGTTTAAAGCAGAACGTTACGTAAAGCCCCCCCCCCACCCCCCCCTCCACAGGCTTACTGCACCAGACACTGTCCTTGCCTGGTCTGTTCAAGGTTCCCAAAAGGACAGGCTGCTAAGAAGTTGGGAAGGACGGGACACTGTGATAGCCTGCAAAAAAAAGACAGGCAGAGGAGGGCGGGGGGGTGGTGGTGGGGGGGGGGTGGTGGGGGGTGGACTACTGCCTGTGACAGCGTTGGACTTTAAATTCAGCGCCAGACAGGCTCATGCATCAATCCCTCAACTTACAAAGACAGACCACTAACCTTGACGAGGCCAGAGACTCTTCAGGAATGAGCGGCATTTTAACTTAGGCCCAGCTCTGCTCGCCCTCCCGCCACATCACCTGGTTAAAATAAGACACAATCCAATCAAAGTTGGCATCAGAGCTTTATGACCCTTTGTTCTCGCCTTCAGCTACAAGGGACCTTTACTATTATGATTCTGGAGGCAGTATGAACACAAGGTACAGTAGCTTTCTGACTGTCCAAAGTTGTCTCGTTAGACTGACGCGACGTCCCGTCAATCTAAGTTTACTATGATGTAGGGAACTGTTTTTTTAAACCGATACCGATAACTGATAACACACACACATATACCTAAGATCATTACATCAATACTATGAACAAAATCAAAAATAGTTTTGACTTTTTAAATGAACAGATATTTATTTTTTCCAATGAAAAACTATTGTCAAGCCTCTCAAACATTTTCTTAAAGCTATCAAACAAACCTATTTGATATCTCACATTAACTTAAATAAGGTTCATTAATGACTGATATAAAAAAATAAAGGCTCCTTGAACTGATGGAAATACATGCATCAAAATTACTAACTGAAAAAGATTAACATTTAAAGGATTTTAAATTAATACCTTTAATTAAAGTAAATGAGGTTCAGTAGTTTTTATTTTTTAATTTTTGAAGCTTTAGATGAGAGGAATGAGGGAGAGGAGAGACTGCTGCTGGCTTGCGCACGTTAGCATTAGCTTCCGTTAGCTCACATTAGCGTGATTTCAAACCTCCATGGAAGTGATTGTTATGTTGTAGGTGGCTGATCAGGTTTTACGTATTAAAGCTTGTGCTTCCCTCCTCGTAGAATTCCCTCGGAGGATTCGTCACAAATAACCACCAAACTATCTTCTTCTGAAACTTTAACCAAGTTCCACGCCGCCATGTTTGTTGTGATCAGCGCTGTGCTGCAGGCTGCATTCAAGGTGTAACGTAAATTCCCACGTTCCTCATTTGCTAGTCGTTCTTTCAGCCTTTTCTATTTTTTTTTCTTTTTTTATGTGTAACATGAGGGGAAATACTGCGAATATCGATTAAAGTCAGCAACTACTAAAATTATGACCGAGTTAACGAGTTGTTTTCTGGCATGAGGGGGTATTCTTGATTTTCCTGATTGAGTAATCGTTTTTCTGATTATGCCGACGTCACTTGAACATAACATTCACTGCTGGTCATTCAAGGCTCAGAGGGAGCGAGACACTGCTGTGTTGACAGAAATATATATGTTATCGGGGCTATTCATCATGATATCAAACTTATCGGGATGACGTCATAATTTCCTGTTATCGGTCCAATAGTTATCGTATACCCCTACTAGGGCTGGTGATTTTATCGATTCTGCGATATATATCGATATTTTATTTCCCAGAGAGTATCGATTTTTCAGCGGCGGGTATCGATATTCTAAGCTCCCTTCAAAACCCTCGTGTCTCGCACCGGTGCTCTTCCTGCAAAGTGCCATTTAGTCCTCCAGCCGCTAGTGTCGCTGTAGAGCGTTTCTAACAGGTTATCCAGAAGCTTCTTTCTCTTCCAGCTAGAGCTGAGCCAGTCAGGAGGATGGCGGCGAGTATAAACGCAGCGCCTGTGTGCTTAAAAGCAGATGTGTGGGAGCAGTTGAGGTTTAAAAAGAAAAAGGAAAGCGAAGATTTAGACAAAAGTATGGCGGTTTCCACCTGAAACGTCACCACCCGGACAAGCTAATGCAGAGAGCTAGCCAAACTTTTTTTGTCAGGATTTGAGACCGTATTCAGTGGTGGAAAACGGCGGCTTTAAGGGCTGTGTTTACTCTCGCGGCAATGCGTTGCAGTTATCTTGTCGTTGGTATGCCGCAGTTATTTTTGATATATGTTAATGTTGAAGCGCGTCTGCGCTGTTATTCAACGCCACAACGGAGAGCGACAATCACGAACTAGCTAAACTTACTAAACGTATCTCTTGTGTTTTTCCACTTCCTCACTGTCTCGGCCGTATCCAGACCCACATTCATCGCTATCTCCCTCCATGAATTACTAGAATATGTGCTGTCTTTGTAGTGTGGAGAACCAGAATCGTACAGATGTGGGTACTTCCTCTTTCTTTCTTCCTTCTTCGATGACGTGGATGTAGAATTGACCAATCAGAGGCCTCCTTTCTCTCCTCTCTGTCTGCGGTCACCTACCTTTCAGTTCAGTTAATTCAAACAAATTGAAACACTCACAAGATGTCACCAAAATCACTTTGTCCTGTTAAAATCTTTCAGAAAATTATGTAAATGTATTGTTGGAAAAATATCGATATAATATCGTATCCAGGGGCGGCGCTGGGGGGGGGTAGCTTGCAGTTGCTATAGCAACCCCAAAATATGGCTTAGCAACCTCAAAGCAACCCCAAGAATGGAGACTATTAAAAATGAAAAAATCTTACTTGTGTTAAATAAAATAAAAATGGTGACAATTTAATTTAAAATTAATTTAATGTGTTTTTGTTTTAAATTAAAATAAAAGGAAGACAATTAAAAAAGATGAGAGAGAGACTGGTCTCGCGAGAGCTAGCCTGCAGGGGTCATGCGAAGTCAGCTTGGGAAAAAAAAAAAAGCAGGGCCGTTAGAAAAGTGACATCAAAATGGAGCGCTATCTGTTGAAGCGGCATCACTATATGGTAAAATTATAATAACGAACTTCAAATTGATTTTTTTTTATCTGTTTCATGGCATCCGGGCTAGTTTCAGATAGCGCTGATTAGAATGAGTAGGCCGGTAATGGCATACATATCCATATTTATGCTATTTAATAGGTATTGCAGTAAATTGTCCAGCAACTCCATACAATTGTTTAGCAACCCCTAAACAACTGCAATGAAAATGTTTTGCCGCCGCCACTGATCGTATCGTGAGCCAAATGTATCGTATCACGAGATTAGTGTATCGCTACAGCCCTAACCCCCACATACATCCTTTGACTGTCACTGCAAAAATGATTCCTGCAAAAGCTAAAAATATGGTTCCTTAAATAAAATTTAAAATCAAATATGGCAGCTCTTCTCTGTGGCCTCCTATCTAACATTCCCGCTGCAGCTCCTCCTCTTTAACGCCGTGACGCCGGCCTGCTGGTGGCAAAGAAGTGACTTTTTCCCCATTTTCTGACTGCGGTATCCTGGCTGCCTGTTCAACACGCTAGCAGAGAAACCTTCCTATGCACCTCTAACAGCCCCGGGGCAGCAGCTCTGCTGTAGAGGGGGGGGGGGGGGGGGGGGGGGGGGGGGGGGGGGGACCACAGCGATCCGGCCAGTAAACCAGTCAGCTCCTCTCACATCACCCATCAGCTCTGCTGCTCTGCGCGACATCTCCTCAGTCTTACCTGAGGAGGGGGGGGGGGTCTGGTGCTGAGCTAACAGCCACGCCGCCAGCTAACCGCCACGCCGCCAGCTAACCGCTGCGGCGGTGCTGCTTCATCGATCAGCACTTTCAGGGCTCCACAGCTGTTGTTTCTGAAACGGCGCCCACGTTTTTAAATAGGTAACGTGTAATTTATTTGACCTTTTATGTATCTTGCTCTCTTGGCCCGCTTCCCACTTTGTGAGCAATTTCGGCGAAAAAAGTCTAAATAATTCACAGCAATCGCAATCAGCGGCGATCAATCTGCGGGGATAATTGAAGGGCCTGTCATTGCGTCAGGGCCAAGGTGAAGCGGGAAGGCAGGGAGGGAGCGAGGGTGGTGGTGAAGGGAAGGTGGAGGGTACTATTCAACAGATGGGCCCCGGCTGGTATAACGGGGGGGCTGCTATGGAGGCGTCCATCTTTCCTCCACCCATTTTATCATCCCATCCTCAACCCAGGAGCAACGGCTGTAAAGCTTAATTTACCAGTTCCTGCCTTGTCATCAAAATGACTTCCATTGACTTTGGTTTCCTTCTGTTCAGAAACACAAACAGGAGCCACAGTGATAAGAGTCTGAATAAGACGGCGCCGTTACAACGAAACCCCTCATTTAAACCGCCATAATCAAAGACGCTCACAGCGGGAAGATGCTAAAACTGAACAGAGAGACACTTTAGCCTGCGCAGTTTAGCACCTTGATTTCTGATATGCCTGTATACAGTGGAGGAAATAAGTATTTGATCCCCCGCTGATTTTGGCAGTCGTCATACTAAGAAATAAATGAACAGTCTCAGATTTTTATGGCAGCTTTATTTTAACAGTTATAGAAAGAATATTGAAAAAAAAATTGAGAAAATTACATGAAATGAAAAATAAATATTAATTTGCAAGTCATTGGCTGCGGTTACATGATGTTTTTAAATTCTGAATTAATAATTCTGAATTAATAATTCCGAATTAAACTATTTTTCTTCGAGTTTACATGGAAATAGTAATTCCGAATTAAGGTTTACATGGAAAACACGTTTGTTCAGCTTTATCCAACTCCGCTTCAGGTCTGGGGGTTGGGAAGGGTTCTGATTGGATGGGGGGGCGGATGTCTTTACATCTACCGGAAGAAAACAAACTTAGCTAACTCACTTAGCAACAACATTCCACTTATTTTTGACCTGGGTGGCGTCTCTATCTGTGAAACCTCCTTCATTTAACCTGGCCGCTACAACTTTGAAAAGCTCACAATTTTTATGTTTCCTGCCATCTGTTCTTTTAATTATTTCCAGTTCCTCCAAGCTATTTATTAAATAAATCGTCTCTGCTCTTGAACACTGTTTACTGCGTGCCGCCATCTTGAAACTTTGTTTTGAAAACAAGCCCAGCGCGGAATATAAGCGTCATGGCGACAGACGGGCAAGAGAACTAGCATGCGCAGAAAGACGGGAATTAATATAAACAGGAATGAGTGTTTACATGACCGCAGAATTATTTAATTCGGAATTAAAATGGGAATAAACCAGCCACTTACTTCGGAATTAAGTTAATTCAGAATTGACAATTTCATATGGAATTAAGTGTTTACATGGTAACTTTTATTCGGATTTAACTTTAATTCTGAATTAAAGAGGAATTAAACTTCCCATGTAAACGCACGGATTGAGGTAAATAAGTATTTGATCCCCTAGTAAAACATGATCTAATACTTGGTGGTTAAACCCTTGTTGGCAGCTCAGCTGTCAGACATTTCTTGTAGTTGCTTACTAGGTTTAAACACATCAGGAGTGATTTTTGTCCACTCCTTTTTGCAGATCATCTCCAGATCCTGAAGGTTTTGAGGTTTGGAAACTCTCAGCTTCAGCTCTCTCCATAGATGTTTAACAGGATTAAGGTCAGGAGACTGGCTAGGCCATTCCATGACCTTGATGTGCTTCTGATGGAGCCACTCCTTTGGTTCCTTGGTTGTATGTTTTGGGTCGTTGTCATGCTGGAAGACCCATCCACGACCCATTTACAATGTCCTTGTGGAGGCAAGGAGGTTGTCACCCAAGATTCTGCGGTACATGGCCCCGTTCATCTTCCCATCGATGCGATGAAGTCAACCGTCCCCTTAGAAGAGAAACACCCCCAAAGCATGAGGCTTCCACCGCCATGCTTGACAGTAGGGATGGTGTTTTTGGGGTCATATTCAGCATTTCTCTTCTTCCAAACACGTCCAGTTGAGTTGAGGCCAAAGAGCTCAGTTTTAGTCTCACCTGACCACAGCACCTTCTCCCAGTCTCTTTCTGAGTCATTAATATGTTCGTTGTCAAACCTGAGTCGGGCCTGGACGTGAGCCTTCTGGAGCAGAGGGACCTTGGACCACTGCAGGATTTTAAACCAGTGCGTCTCAGTGTATTACCAATAGTTTTCTTGGTGACTGTGGTCCCAGCTGCCTTGAGATCATTAACCAGCTCCTCCCGTGTAGTTCTGGCTGATCTCTAACCTTTCTCATGATCATTGAGACCCCACCAGGTGATATCTTCCATGGAGCCCCCAGCCTAGGTTGATTAACAGTCATGTTGTACTTCTTCTACTTCTGAATAATTGCACCATCAGTTGTCACCTTCTCATTCAGCTTCTTACTTATGGTTTTGTAGCCCATTCCAGCCTTGTGGAGTTCAACAACTTTGTCCCTGACATCTTCTGACAGCTCTTTAGTCTGTGGGCAGGTGGCTTTTTATTAGGGGTGCTCCGATCGATCGGTGACCTGATCGGATCGGCCGATATGCATATGATCGGGATCGGTCAGAATTGTCATTAAAGCCGATCAAAAACGCTCTATTCTCATGCGCATACACTGTGTATAGACCTTTTCGGGCCAGCCCCCCGGAAGTACCCCGTCCTCCATTGCTGGGTTGTGCTACAGAGCGACACTTTCACCGGCTCGCAGATTAACCAGTGTTTTTCTCTTTCTGCAAATATATATTTTTATAATGTCGAGTCGGTCGAGTGGGAATACATGTTCCGTCATAAACTGTGCCAACAATGGCGTGAAAATTCATCAATGGAAGAAGAAAGTATGTGAAATACACAAGCCTTTACTGCACGAAGACTGCCTTGTTTTCAGAACAAGAAGTTAGGAAGACGTGGGTGAAAAATATCAACAGAAAGGACTTTGTTCCAAATGAATACAGCCGGGTGAGTTTTCGTTAACATTCAATCTCGTACTACTTATAGTCTCGCTGAGAGTCCCGGACGATTCTGGCTGAAAGAACAGCAGTATGAGGCTACTGTAGCCCTCGGCGCTAGCACAAGCCTATAAATCAATGAATGAATGAATGAATTAGGAGAATGATAAAATAAATTAAATATAACATTAACACATAGCCTAATTTACCGCTAGCATTAACGTTACAGTAGCATAATCTTTATGGCTTGTTGACATTAGTTATAGCTAGCGTTGCATTTTTCACGTATTCCCAGTTTTTAGTGTTTGGTTATTGGAATAGATCATGCTATTACCATAACCAATCATTAAAAACAGCGATAAACTACCTTCATCTGTAACTGGAGGCCACTGCCTAACATCATCAATCCAAGACATGTCTGCGTTATCAGTAACAGATGCTCCACGCTGCTGTGTTTGGGTTAGTTGGTGGAGCACCGCACACTCCAGTTATGGCGGAGCCACTAGGGGGCGCATGTCCACAATTTTTAAGTCGAAAAGGTTTAAGACAGCAAGAAACAGAGGGAAATAAATACGATCGGTGATCGGTATCGGATCGGCCGATATTGATTTCAGTGATCGGTGATCGGTGATCGGCCCCAAAAACCCTGATCGGAGCACCTCTACTTTTTATACAGGTGACTATTTGGAACAGGTGTCTCTCATGCAGGTAATTACTTCAGTGAGATTAGGAGTATGCCAGTGGTCTGTGGGAACCAACACTGGTCAAGGTTGGTCGGGGATCAAATACTTATTTCCCTCAATGACTTACAAATTAATTTTTATTTTTTCATTTCATGTAATTTTCTCAATCTTTCTATAACTGTTAAAATAAAGCTGCCATAAAAATCTGAGACTGTTCATTTATTTTCTAGTATGACAACTGCCAAAATCAGCGGGGGTTCAAATACTTATTTCCTCCACTATATATATATATATATATATATATTTTTTTTTTTTTTCCTTTAACCAGCGCTACAGTTCATTCATCACACTGTGTTTGTTTACACTTTCACAACTCTACTTTGACATTTTAGCTCAGTGTTCTTTGTCTCCTCTGGCATCAAATCAATCTCTGATCCAGTTTTATGTCATTTGGTTCTGCTGTGGTATCAGGAGGAGATAGAGCGGTCGGTATATATATATAATTCTCTGTGATAAGAGGCACAGAGAAGACTAAAAACTTTCAATAAAAACATCTAATTTCAAACCATTTGATCAACACATTAGTTTTTTTCTTTACTAAAGAGACACAATGAAGTTCCCAACCTCACTGCTGTGCTGTAAATCACCCTCCTGTAACAGCAGTTACACTGTATCTTGATACAAATGCTTCCTCCACAACAACATTAGAGTCCAAACAATTACAGAAATGAGCTTGTGGCCTGAAGGTCTACGGTTTGAATCCTCGGTGGGCTGATGGAGTCCCGGGCCTATCAGGAGATGAGAACTGCACTTCTGTTCAACATGTACCGTCAAAGTGCCCTTGAACAATGTTCTCTGGCCAACAGCACAAGCGCTGGGCATCACCTGGGTCTGTAATAAATCAAAAACTGCAGTAAATGCGCGACACCTGCTCCAGGAGATCGTACATTAGTCCTCTTCCTCTTCGTCTTCCAGCCTTTCTCAGATGTTCACGTCTTCTCTGTTTCACACTGCTGTGCACTCTCAGAAATAGGGGTACAGTACGAGTCCTTTTTTGTCCCCTGAGGTACAATCTACACAAATGTACCCCCTAGGGTTAATTATTGGACCTTAAGGTACCTATATGTACCTTTTTGATGGTCCAAAAGGTACATATATGTACTCAAGTGGGTACAAAAGGTACAAAAGGGTACAAAACTGTACCTTCTGAGGGTACTGCCCCAGTGACAAGCCATTGTACCTCTAAAGGTACAATTCTGTACTTTCTTTTCTGAGAGTGTGAGAGGCTGGAACTTCTGCATCCACGGCGTCATCCATTTTAAAAGTACACAATAAATTAGATGAATCGGTGGAAAAAAGAAGTCATAAAACAACTTTTGATTCTGAAATTACTCAGAAGAGATGTGCGGAACACACCTGCGCGACCACGATCACAACAACACACACACCAAAACAACAGGCCAGTTTCATACGGCGGCCACACTGCCGGCTTTGTTTCCACGGCAGATAAGATTCGCTGTGATGAAGGCAGACGGGAGCGAAGAGAGCAGAGTCCAGTCTTGTGACTGAGCCTTCACATCATTTGCATTTGGTCATTTGAATTTTTTTTTTCTGGTTCTGCACGTCGCCCGGCGGCAGATCTGTGGGCAACAACGCACGGCTCGGTCCAATCGGGTTTATCAGACCCAGAGGGTTCTGTAAGCGGCAGCACGTACAGTCGTGTTCATTTTAATACCTGGTACCACTAAACGTCATCATGTGACTAAAACAGACAGAAAAGAAAACACTGAATGCATAAAAGCAGTGTTTTTGGCAGTACAACGCCATAGCTATTGATGTAAAAACTTAAGTGATTTAGGTTATAATCAAGAAAACCATGGAAAATGGTAAGATATCAGCTCTTAAATAAAACTCTTATGAGCAATCTTTGTGGTTATCGTTATGTTTGTCCAAACAAATGTACCTTTAGTGGTACCAGGCATTAAAATGAACACGAAACTGAAGAAAACAAGTCTAATAATGTTTTCCATGACTGTATGCCAAATCACACAGAAATCAAACAGAAGTACTTTTAAGGGACGGCTTTTAAAAATCAGGATAGAAACGTGGAGTTTTTACTGGTTTGTGATAACAGAGGACTGGCCCAGCTACCTCGAACATCTCGTTCAATTAGGCAACTTAAATGTTCGACAAAGGAGAGGCTAAAAGGCTCTAAAGACTTAAGTAATGGCTGTGGTTACATGATGTTTTTTAATTCAGAATTAAACAATTCTGAATTAAACTATTTCCCTTCGAGTTTACATGGAAACAGTAATTCCGAATTGAGGTTTACATGGAAAACACGTTTGTTCGGCTTTATCCAACTCCGCTTTAGGTCTGGGGGTTGGGAAGGGTTCTGATTGGATGGAGGGGTGCGGACGTCTTTACATCTACCGGAAGAAAACAAACTTAGCTAACTCAATTAGCAACAACATTCCACTTATTTTTGACCTGGGTGGCGTCTCTATCTGTGAAACCTCCTTCATTTAGCCTAGCCGCTACAACTTTGAAAAGCTCACAATTTTTATGTTTCCTGCCATCTGTTCTTTTAATTATTTCCAGTTCCTCCAAGCTATTTATTAAATAAATCGTCTCTGCTCTTGAACACCGTTTACTGTGTGCCGCCATTTTAAAACTTTGTTTTGAAAACAAGCCCAGCGTGGAATATAAGCGTCATGGCGACAGACGGGCAAGAGAACTAGCATGCGCAGAAAGACGGGAATTAATTTAAACAGGAATGAGTGTATACATGACCGCGGAATTATTTTATTCGGAATTAAAATGGGAATAAACCAGCCTCTACTTCGGAATTAAGTTTAATTCGGAATTGACATTTTTTCATATGGAATTAGGTGTTTACATGGTAACTTTTATTCGGATTTAAATTTAATTCTGAATTAAAGAGGAATTAAAATTGAACACCGTTTACTGCGTGCCGCCATCTTGAAACTTTGTTTTGAAAACAAGCCCAGCGCGGAATATTAGCGTCATGGCGACAGACGGGCAAGAGAACTAGCATGCGCAGAAAGACGGGAATTAATTTAAACAGGAATGAGTGTAAACATGACCGTGGAATTATTCTATTCCGAATTAAAATCAGAATAAACCAGCCACTTACTTCGGAATTAAATTAAATTCAGAATTGACATTTTCATATGGAATTAGGTGTTTACATGGTAACTTTTATTCGGATTTAAATTTAATTCTGAATTAAAGAGGAATTAAACTTCCCATGTAAACGCAATGAATGTGTCTAAAGTCTAAGTTGAGAGAAAGTACACGAGCAGAACCTTTTCTTGAAAGCAAAGTTAAAAATCCAAACAGGTAGGTGACCTGAACTGAGGATGTCGTTCCCTGTAAACGTCTGACCTTTGACCTCTACGCCGATCCAAAGTCCAATGAAGCAACAGGACATTTCAATAAAAAAAGAGCCACCAACACAGAGGCCTAAAAAGTCTCGTGACAAATCATAAAAAAAAAAAAAAAAAGAAGCCAGAAAGTTAGAGATCAATCAAAAATGATCTGAAATGACAACATAGTTATGTAACAAGCTGCACCAGACCAAGTTCAATCAGCTGGGTTTCACTTTAACCCCCTGAGGGGGCCGGTCGTTTCCAACATGGATATATTTATAGAGAGAAGGTACCAAAGCAAAACAAAGTGACCGTTAATGAGCATCGTTAGCTCAGTTATGAATCCAGATTAACGCATTTAAGGACGCATTTCTTTTTAACATGTCTAACAAGTGTTGCCATGATATTTACTGTACGTGGTTAGCGGTTACAGCGCAAATACAATGTAATGTAAAGTTACACTCAATTCCAAGTATTTCTACCCAATAATTCTTTTTAGGCCTCAATGTGTAAATGAAAAACCCCAATCAGGACACAACATTTATGTTTAAAGCTCAGTAGCATCTTATTAAGGCCTTGAGACTAATTTAAAGCATCAATCAAACTGTTATTTACAGCGTTGTGCAACTGTGAAGCTCTTGTCATTGGTAGATCTAAAACTACAAGACAAGACGACTATATAAAAAAAAATGCTAAGATTTAAATTAATTATATTGATGTTAAGTTACAGAGTGTAGATGGCTGTTCTGATCCCAGTCAGACCAGTGAGTGACAGCAGTCATGCACTGGTCAGGTTATAGCAGCTTTACAGGAAACACACTATTAATTAACATCTGAATTCATCCATATTCACATTAAACAAACAAACAAACAGGTAATTTAGAGGATTTATTTCGTATCCCAGTAGGTAGTTAGAGGGAACAGGTAGTGGAGTTTGTCACTGAACCACTGCTGGTTCACTGACAGGCGTCCAGTCGTCCATACTGGGATTATTTCCCACCCATTTATGCAACGTTCTGGTCGCTTTAAAACACACAAACAAGCCTTTCCACCCGCGACAAAACCAAAAAAATCATCTGGAAAAAAATCCGCATCATCATCATCATGATCTCCACAAAGAGAACACAACCCCCCCCCCACCCCCACAGGAGATAAATAATAAATATAATAATAATGATGATAATGATTGATCCCTACCTGCGTTGTCCGCCCCAGTCATCGCTTTATTAACAGCAGCAGGAAAATCCAATGAACGCGGCCGCGCGACGCGTTTGGCAGGAAGCAGAAATGGCGAGGCAGCTTTTAGAAAAAACGGATTTAAAAATTTAAGTCCAAGAAAAAAAACGCCTCGATTTTATATTTCTTCTTTTTTTTTTTTTTTTTCACCCCCCCACCACACACACAAAAAATTCAATCGCGTGCGTGCGAGCTGCGGTGGAGAGCGCAGTCTGCGGGAAGTGTTTATTCTCGGAGTCCCCTCGCTGTGGAGACGTCCACACTCCTCCCCCTCCCCCCTCCTCCTCCTCCCCCCCCTCCTCCCCCTGACGCCACCCTTAAAGGAACAGCCTCCACTCTGCTGTGCCCACTTCCTCCCGCCGCCGAGAGAAACATGAATTAAATAAACTCTGCAGCTTCTGTTGGTGCGGATCTCGTTTTCTGTTACACGGAGAATCAGGAAATGTATCAGTATCTTACTAAAATAGCACACAATTGACCTTTCGGCAAGCTCCGCCCCCTCCCTAGTTACTGTTGCTAGGTCGGACATTCTCGCTGCTCCTCCATTAAGGACAATGTTATTTTGCCATTTTTCCGATGCCTATCAACCGTATTTACATTATACTAGAATAACGCCGTGGTAGAATATTGCTGCTGGGGACCTGCAACAGTTACGGAGCCCCTAAAGGGCCATGGGGAAGAAAAAAAATTGATGGGTGAAAAAAAAAAAAAGGACGAATTTTTGCAAGATCTCGCAAAATAATTCCGAAATCTTGCAATTATTTTTACGAGATCTTGCAATTATTTTTGCGAGATCTTGCAAAATAATTGCAAGATCTCGCAAAGTTATTTTTCTTTTAAAGTAGCGTCAATGAACCGGAAGTAAAACAGACACACAACAATGGTAGAATATATACATCACACGTGGGAGACGTTTATTGATTTTTATCTTAGTATTGGCCTCACATATAAAGATATTAAACCTACGGAGCCCCTTAAGGGACATGGGGAAGAAAAAAAATTGATGGTTGAAAAAAAAAAAAAAAAAAAAAGGATGAATTTTTTTTTTGCCAGAACTCGCAAAATAATTGCGAAATCTTGCAATTATTTTTGCGAGCTGTTTCAAAATAATTGCGAGATCTCGCAAAGTTTTTTTCTTTTAAAGTAGCGTCAATGAACCGGAAGTAAAACAGACAAACAACGATGGAAGAATATACACATCACCCCTGGGAGACGTTCATTGATTTTTATTTTAGGATTGGCCTCACATATAAAGATATTAAACCTACGGAGCCAAAAAAATTTGGACGAACTTTTGCGAGATCTCGCAAAAACAATTGCAAGATTTTGCAATTATTTTGCGAGATCTCGCAAAATTCGTCCTTATTTTTTTTTTTTCACCCATTAATTTTTTTTCTTCCCCATGTCCCTTAAGGGGCTCCGTAAACAGTGACTCGAGGTGTCCAGAACGTTTGGAGGGATATTTTTATTCCCTTTAACAAGATAAAACGAATGCTGGAGAATGCAGCTGTGGGTTCAGTTATGTGTCCGATCACACAATCAACTGAACGTGAAGAAAGTTCCAAAACACACCAACATTTATACTCCATCTGATAAACAATAGCTTTGTTTATTAGATGATTGATTTAACCACCGTTTAGTAAAAGTAATATGATTTAGTAGCATGGAGGGTGATGAGTGAAAACATCTCTCCGTTAGCATTCCGGCTAGCTCGCTAGCCACCTATTAGCCTGCCTCATTGTCTACAAATATATATGTCCCTGGATATTTATCTTGTTAGGTATAAGGTGAGGCTAGTGATGTTAACGTCACTTTATTGAATTTCCCTTTATGGGATAAAAAAAAGTATTTTTCATTTCATTTTTCATTTAATTTCATTTATTAATTATATTAATACAATGCTGCGACTGTCTGATGTTAGCATAGCACTGGTGTGGGACAGACCTATGGACCAGAGCTAATGCTAACACAGAACTCATCACCCTCCTGGCAAAATAACATTGTCCTTAATGGAGGAGCAGGGAGAATGTCCAACATAGCAACAGTAACTAGGGAGGGGGCGGTGCTTACCGAAAGGTCAATTGTTGTTGTTGGCAGGTTTTTAAGGATTTACTGTTTTTCAAGGTGTAGAATCAATCAGATTTTTCTACAGGTCCATTTATTTTAATTTAAGTCTTATCTCAAGTACTTAAAGTAGTTTTATACAGCTGAAGTAACACGTTTAACAATTTTTTTATTATTATTTTTACAGTTGAATTACTTTAAAGAGGAAATGAAACTGATCAAATGAGCACATTCACTCCAAAAATCCTTAGTTGACTACATGCCATCCATCCATCCATGCATCCATCCATTCATCCATCCATCATCCATCCATCATCCATCATCCATCCATCCATGCATCCATCCATCATCCATCCATCCATCCATCCATCCATCCATCCATCCATCCATCCATCATCCATCCATCCATCCATCCCATCCATCCATCCATCCATCATCCATCCATCCATCCATCCATCCATCCATCCTACCATCCATCCATCCATCCATCCATCCATCCATCCATCCATGCATCCATCCATCCATCCATCCATCCATCCATCCATCCATCCATCCATCCATCCATCGCATCCATCCATCCATCCATCCATCCATCCATGCCATCCATCCATCCATCCATCCATCCATCCATCCATCCATCCATCCATCCATCCATCCATCCATCCATCCATCCATCCATCCATCATCCATCCATCCATCCATCCATGCCATCCATCCATCCATCCATCCATCATCCATCCATCCCATCCATCCATCCATCCATCCATCATCCATGCATCCATCCATCATCCATCCATCCATCCATCCATCATCCATCCATCCATGCATCCATCCATCCATCCATCCATCATCCATCATCCATCCATCCATGCCATCCATCCATCCATCCATGCATCATCCATCCATCCATCATCCATGCATCCATCCATGCATCCATCCATCCATCCATCCATCCATCCATCTAGAGCTGGGCGGTATGGAAAACATCATATATCACGATATGGACTATTTTATATCACGATAACAATATATATCACGATATATCATAATAAATTATGTTTTCAGTTATTCTCTGAAAAGTTTGACAAAAATTTCATTGCTTACTTTTCAACTTTATTTTTAAAGGAAATTTAGCTGAACTGTCACAAACATACATTTTAGTGCAGCAAAAACAGGTAGGTACAGGTCAGTGACGTGCGGTGAGATTCATGGCTGGTGAGGCACTGACTTCATCAGTCAGATTTACAAACATATGAACCCTCCAGAACAACTTATTCACCATTTGATTGGCAGCAGTTAACTGTTTATGTTTAAAACCTCCTATCGTCATTCACATATAAATGCTTTACACATACAAACTGTAGCGCACAAAAAAGCACATTCAATTTTTAAAAAAGTTATTATGGTCTTACTTTTACCTATAAATGAAGTCCATGCGCCGCTCCTTCTGCAGAATAAGTGACAGCGCTTGCTATCACTTATTCTGCAGCTAATATGTCGCCAGAAGAATCCCTGTGCTCACTAGTGCCCCCTAACGTGAGGCAGGAGAAGTGCGTGCCTCACCCCGAGCCTCTTCTCAGCCGTTTTATGATTGCGCCGGCACAAGAAACACATTATACACATACAGTTGCTGTTCATTATATAAATCAGCTAAACTATGGAAACTTATTTCATATAGCAAACGTGTTTGAACATTTTATTAGTGACATACAAAGAGCCGGCAATCTGGTCTCACTACATAGCATGGCAGCACAGTTAGCCGAGTCATTGCGCAATCCATGGTGAGGCTCAGCCGGGTGCTGCCTCACTGCCCGCATCTTCTCAGTATTTGAATGGTAAATGTGAAAATTCAGCGATTTTGAATAAAAAATAATCTAAAAATGGTGAAGTTAAATGGAAAATTACTTTATAATACAAATCAATTGATAAATATAAAATATATATATATATTTTTCATTTCTTTCTTTCCATGATGGCAGGTGAGGCACAACCTCCCCTGCCTCACCTGACCGCACGTCACTGGTACAGAGGTACAGTAGCTTTCACATTCTTTTAAAAGTGCACAACAGTTTCTGAGAGGAAAAACACATTTTTGCACTGAAGTTCAGCTATAAAAAATAAACACAAATTATTTTTCAACTTTCTGAAATCTGTAACCTTGTAGTGCAAAGTTTGCAAACCAATATAAAGTGTCTAAAGTAAACATCAGGGTTGAAGAGAACTCTGTTTAAGGCATTAACCATGAATAAAAGTGCAAACATAAAAGGCTACTTTGTAGAAGTAGATATGATTCTATCAAATTTATCGTTGCAGGTTATTTAATTATATATTTGCTGTAATAATTGATAAAATTAGGTTAGAAACGATAGAAGAGAAATGGCACGATACACACTTTTCTATCGTCCCCACGATACGTATCGTCATATTGCCCAGCACTATATTGAATCCATCCATCCATCATCCATCCATGCATCCATCCATCCATGCATCCATCCATCCATCCATCCATCTATCAATTATTTATATAATTGATAGATTATATATAACTATCTGTAATTATCCATCCACACTTTGGGAATCACTGTATTATATATTTCTGAAACATCTGAATTGGCGAGGGATCAGTGTTGTTACATAGAGACTAATATCCTCTACGGCTCTAACGCCTGATAAAAAGAATCTTGGGGTGAAAAATCAGGGTTTGAATGGAAAACTTGGCTTCTGGAGCTTAAAGACATTAATCAGGCTGTGAAAGTCTAGAAGAGAAACCTGCATTATGGAAAACGTAGGATCCACTCTTTAAGCGTTTCGTCCATCTTCCAATCTCTCTCTCACAAGTCAATTATCTTTATCGAAACGACATAATACATAACGAAGACCATCCAATTATTCCTTAATCTGTCTACCTTAAAACATGAGCTGGTTTTTCAGTTAAATTAAGAATTAAGTAAGGAGTGCCCCAAAGAAGCCTTATGTCAGCATCTCTAAACAAATCATTAGGCTACTCCTTGGATGTGCTCCAAAATATGAGCCTTAAAAGAATATAAATATGAGCTTAAAAGAATATAAATATGAGCCTTAAAAGAATATATCTGCCACACTCCTGGAGATTTACAACCGGCCTCAGCACACACTCACTGCGTTTACATGGGAAGTTTAATTCCTCTTTAATTCAGAATTAAAGTTAAAGCCGAATAAAAGTTACCATGTAAACACTTAATTCCATATGAAAATGTCAATTCCGAATTAAACTTAATTCCGAAGTAAGTGGCTGGTTTATTCCCATTTTAATTCCGAATTCTGCGCATGCTAGTTCTCTTGCCCGTCTGTCGCCATGACACTTATATTCCGCGCTGGGCTTGTTTTCAAAACAAAGTTTCAAGATGGCAGCACGTAGTAAACGGTGTTCAAGAGCAGAGATGATTTATTTAATAAATAGCTTGGAGGAACTGGAAATAATTAAAATAACAGATGGCAGGAAACATTAAAATTGTGAGCTTTTCAAAGTTGTAGCGGCCAGGTTAAATGAAGGAGGTTTCACAGATAGAGACGCCACCCAGGTCAAAAATAAGTGAAATGTTGTTGCTAACCGAGTTAGCTAAGTTTGTTTTCTTCCGGTAGATGTAAAGACATCCGTCCCCCCCTCATCCAATCAGAACCCTTCCCAACCCTCAGACCTAAAGCGGAGTTGGATAAAGCCGAACAAACGTGTTTTCCATGTAAACCTTAATTCGGAATTACTATTTCCATGTAAACTCGAAGGAAAATAGTTTAATTCGGAATTATTTAATTCCTAATTATTAATTCCGAATTAAAAAACATCATGTAACAGCAGCCATTGACCAACATAAACAGCACTGAGGGGCCCTTGAAACAGGCAGAGGCCCCCCAGGTGTGAAGGGAGGTGTCATTCACAAACAGCAGATCTCATAGTAGAGGTTTTTTTTTTCTTCTTTTCTTGCTAGCGCTGTCAGTCTACGTCTGTGATCGCTCACCAAATGCTCCAAAATGCTGTTTTTCAGTCCTTTTGTCATCTCGGGCTAATCTGTGCTATCAGGTCCGCGGGCCTGCAGTCAGTCATCTCAACGCGGCCTTGAACAGAATGTCCCCGAGGACCCGGGGAACATCAGTGTTCTGGTGAATCAGAACACAACAACATAACCTACTTCCACCCATCCCCGTCTCTGTTTCCCTCCTCACATCCAGGACGGGGGCAGAGAAACTGGGAGTTTGTGTTGGGAGTTTGAGTCCGTGCACGTGCGTGCTTGTGTTTGCGCGGCGTGATAGCTCCTCCCCCTCCTCCTCCTCCTCCTCCTCCCGTTTCTGTGTTATCGCATCACGCTGTGTTATTGGCCACTTGTATTCAGTGAGCTGGATCCTGTGTAACCTGCTGTAACCCCTCTGAGGTGTTTAAACAGAAATTTAGTTCACTGCCAGTTATAGAAACAGAGGATCAGTCAACGTGTCAGCAACGTAAACTGGCTAGTTTTCTTTTACAAGCCTGTTGTTCAAAGAAAGTTTACCAGCAATTTGAGTGCCGCAGCAGTTTAAAATCCGATCAAAGTCCTCACCAAAGTGCTGTTCATTAAAAAAAAGGAAAATAAAAAGATGTCAACGTTGCTGCTTGGTGCCGTTTTGGACATACAGTCATGGAAAAAATGATTAGACCACCTTGTTTTCTTCAGTTTCTTGTTCATTTTAATGCCTGGTACAACTAAAGGTGCATTTATAATAGAAATATACACATAATAGTGTAGTCATTGTTAGCATGTCGCTAATTAGCAAAGATGTATATACAGTCATGGACAAAAATTATTAGACCCCCCTTGTTTTCTTCAGTTTCTTGTTCATTTTAATGCCTGGTACAACTAAAGGTGCATTTATAATAGAAATATACACATAATAGTGTAGTCATTGTTAGCATGTCGCTAATTAGCAAAGATGTATATACAGTCATGGACAAAAATTATTAGACCACCCTTGTTTTCTTCAGTTTCTTGTTCATTTTAATGCCTGGTACAACTAAAGGTGCATTTATAATAGAAATATACACATAATAGTGTAGTCATTGTTAGCATGCTGCTAATTAGCAAAGATGTAGCTTTTCAAGTATAAACTTTGTGGTATCTGCAAGTCTTGAGTTATTTCAGATTGGACCAAAGCGTAGAAATGATAACTGACACCTTAATATTTTAATATTATCAGGCTCAATGTCCATCTGGATAAATGAGGAAAACCTTAATTTCTACCTAATTTGTTTAATGGCAAATAGCAATCAAACATACAAAAGATGTATATACAGTCATGGAAAAAATGATTAGACCACCCTTGTTTTCTTCAGTTTCTTGTTCATTTTAATGCCTGGTACAACTAAAGGTACATTTGTTTGGACAAACATAACGATAACCACAAAGATTGCTCATAAGAGTTTTATTTAAGAGCTGATATCTTACCATTTTCCATGGTTTTCTTGATTATAACCTAAATCACTTAAGTTTTTACATCAATAGCTATGGCGTTGTACTGCCAAAAACACTGCTTTTATGCATTCAGTGTTTTCTTTTCTGTCTGTTTTAGTCACATGATGACGTTTAGTGGTACCAGGTATTAAAATGAACAAGAAACTGAAGAAAAAATGGTGGTCTAATAATTTTTTCCATGACTGTATGTTTGTGTGCAGTTGCTAACACGTATCATCTAGTTAGATGAAGAGAGTTAGCGTAGCATTTTGGATGTTAGGTTATCTCACCTTGTAACCTCTGAAATAAAGTGACCTTTCCTCTTTGAACTCTAACCCTAAATGCCACATAAATGGAGATACAATATCCTCCCTTTAATTCCCCCTCCTGCCCCTCCCCCGCTCCCAACAGGAACAGTTTGAACTTTGCCCCTGAAGCTTTTCACAGAAATGTGCTTCAGGAAAGTCAGTCCTTTGACCTGCATAATAGGAGTGGGGTTGTAACTGGCAAAAAAAAAAAGTCTCTTATCCTAAAAACAATTTTCAGTAATGTTATTTATGTAAGCGCTACTACGGCCGGCAGCGGCTGAACTGGCAAAAAAGTGTGACGCTTTTAAAAGGAGAAGCTTAACAAGTGTTTAAGTGACACGAGGAGTTGGAACGTGCCTTTTTTTTACAAGAATGACTTGTTAACAGTCTTGTTAACCCGGTGTTCTTTTAAGTGTTGCAACCGGGCCGAAACAGGACTCTGTAACAGTCGTTTTTCTCAAAATTATCAGCAGCTGGTGCAGAAAAAAAAAGAAACATTTTTAAATTTCAGAAAGGAAAATACAAAAAAAGTGTGGATTTGATTAAAAAAGATAACACAATATATATATATATATATATAATTAAAAAAAATCAAAATGTAACCAGAATGATACAAAAACATTATCTAGAAGTGGTTAAAGAAAAATAAAGTTTATCTTTAATGTCTGATAAACACTTCCAATTAAAGAAAAAAAAAAAACAACAGAATTTTTGTATATAATTTCATATGTCAGATAAAAAAAGAAAGGTATAAATATTCAAAGGCTTGCCCCTTATTTTTTTTTATCAGTATAATAACGTAACATTGGCAGTTCATCCGTGACTCACATCTTGTGTTGGCGTGAGTTCACCTGGTGGTTACTGGGGCAGATTATCTTTGAATCTGTGGATGGAGGATACGCAGATTGGATTTATTCATCCGTTCAGGAAAGAAGTGATGTGACCCCGGGCCTCTATAGAACTGGTTTTAGTACATCTTTACTTTAGGCTACCCTTCTGAATGTTTTAAGGTAAAGAAAAGGAGCTACATGCAGAACATAGAAACCCACGGAGCAAAGGTCACCTCTGCTGTGACGTCTTCTTGGCCCACAAGTGCAAACAGAGGAGAGTTTAGTTTCAGATACCTGATTGTCTCAGAACGAGGGGGGGGGGGGGGGGGGGGGGGTATCAGCAGACATTAACCCCAAACCTTTGACCTTTAATCCCCAATTTCAGCTGCAGTATCTCCCAAGGTCTGGTGTGAAGTAAAGGACTGTTGGGGGGGGAGGCAGGTGCGAGTTGTAGTGGGAGGGGCTTCTGGAAGTCACGCCACACTGTGACCTTTGAACTAGCATGCTCGTAAGACGGTTGTGACATTCCACACGTGTACAGTTGCAGGTAAACTTATGACGCAGCAAAACCTCTCTACACCGAGTCAGCTGAGCTGACCTGCATTTTTTTTTTTTTTCCTAGCTGGCGAGAATAATATAATAAATAATAAATAAAATAAATCTACAGAGGAAACAGAGCGAAGTTTTGCAAAAATGAGGGACGACCCAGGAACAAAAAAAAAACCCCACAAAATCCAAAAATCCAGAATCCATGAATGCAACAGAGTCCAAACACAAAAGTCCTAAAGTACCAAAGTCCAAAAACACAAAAAAATACAAAAGTCCAAACTTAACTGAAACACAGACATAAACACAGATGGTTGCCGTGACAACTGATGCTTTTTCTCATAGTATAACCAAAAAGAAAGGTTTGCCTCACATAGTTTTTAATTCGTGTAATGTAAAATTGATCTTAAATCTCCAATTATTAAATATGTACAATAAGGTAAAAGGGACAAAGTTCCCACTCCAGCTACTCTTCCTCATCGCTTCCACTTCCTGCCAGCAGCCATCAGCCTCCACAACAAGACTTAACACCTGTTATTATATTATTATTATTGCTGTCTGTTGTTTATAAAAAACAAAAAGAGAGCCCTCACTACTACATTGAATTTCCCTTTATGGGATAAATAAAGTATTTTTCATTTCATTTCATTTAATTTCATTGGATGATTAAGATCAATAAAGCAAGAAACTATGCCTGGACACGGTTTTTCACAATGTTATAATTTGCAATCGATGCATATCATTTCAATTCAGTTCAAATTCAAATACTGCCAGTTCATAAAAAAAAAAAAAAAAAAAAAAAAAAAAAGCTAAGCTAATGAACCCAATAAATTGCACGAACCTATTTGCAGGGGTGTCAATTCTCCGTGGATTCGCAGATTTCCGAGTTTTTTTCCATCCTGGGGGTCATTTTTGAGATACGTGCAAATCTGGTTTAATATTTTTTTTTTTTTTTGGGGGGGGGGGGGTTGACGTGAATTCTCGATTGCGATTGGTTGATTGAGACCCGTTGACAATCCAGCAGCTATCAACGGTTAAAGTAGCCCGAAGCACATATTTTCTGATATTACTTCTCCCTTTCTTGTTTGGATGGATGATTATTGGCTTTAAATTCACAGGAGAGATGTTTATTCCTTATTGTACTTATTTATTGTTAGACAACGCGGATGAAATATACAGCGCTTCTCACCACTGGTAAATGTAGCTAGGAAACGTAAACTCGTTTGCCTCGTTTAATTAACATTAAAAACCGCTTAACAATGTAACCTCCAAGTACATTTAAATTGCCGATTTCTGAAGTGCTCAGTTTACATATTAGGGCAATTATATGATAAAAAAAATCTCCCAACTCCACCACCCCCCCCCCCCCCAAAAAAAAAAAAAAAAAAAGAAATAGAAAACTCCTCAGATCTACATAATTCACATAGGTCTCTCTTTTTGACTTCAAAACGGCAAATTTCACCAAAAGGTGAGGGATTTTCATGCCTGAAGTATTAGTTATTCAGTGTTTAGAGCTTTTTAGTGATTAAAAAAAAATTAAGAAAAGCTAATGTTCAGAGTTACAGGCATCAAAAAGACATGTTGAATTTAACATGCTATTTTCTATAACTGCTTACTAAAGTTTTGGATCCATGTATCTTGTTGTCAGTGATGTTTTATTGTTGAAGTTCACCAGTGACCGAATCACTAGTCATTCTGAATTTTTGCCTTTAATAGGCAACTTAATTGTTTCATAACAACTACTTTTATTTTTGATATCTAACCTCTATATGCCTCCTAAAGCAGCACCTCGAGAGTGCTCAAAATTTTCTCGAGCCCCCCCCCCCCACCGCTTCAGAGTTTTTTCCAGTTTCCCGTTGACACCCCTGTACAGTAGAACCAAACTCATTAAAGGCAACCATCTCAATCTTTATGACTTTATAACATGCAGTAGAGAGATATAGGAGGCTAAAACATCTGTATTAGTGAGTTTTAGTGAATTATTAGTTTAAGGGGTGACTGGGAGAACTGACTAGCCATGCTAAGCTATCAGGTCATGTAGACGGGACGCCTCCTCTACAGTCTACAGACCAGTTCACACGGCCAGTTTGGCCAGTTTGTTGTTCTTGTGCAGCATCTTCGTCTCACCTCGCTGTGCTGTGTGAAATTCATGGAGGCAGGATAGAAAATCATTTTGTTGCCATGCTGCGCATAAACAATGAGCTACAGCTGGCATCGTGACAAAGGCCACCCCAGATCCAAGAAAGTAACGGTGGAAGAAGTGAGAAAGAGAAAATGAGGGCGATGTTGTGAGAGTCACTTCTTCAATGTCTGAAGGGGAAATCCCAAAGCTAAAAGTTACAAATATTCTTGTGTGTTGCTTTAAAATAAAGATCTTACGTCCCTTCCCCCTCCTCCAGTTCTTGAAATGCCTGTGACCTCGGTCAAACCTCGGTCAAAAAAATGTAATGCATCGCAAGTGCATGACTCAAGACTCAAAAGTAGCTTCTCAAACTTTTAATGCTGCGAACCAGAGTTCCACCATGATGACCAGGTTTAAAATATAGCCATATATGCCTTCTCTATTAGCTTTAAACACACAGAGATATTTATTCCTTATTGGCTGCAGTTACATGATGTTTTTTAATTCGGAATTAATAATTAGGAATTAAATAATTCCGAATTAAACTATTTTCCTTCGAGTTTACATGGAAATAGTAATTCTGAATAAGGTTTACATGGAAAACACACGTTTGTTTGTTCGGCTTCATATCCAACTCCGCTTTAGGTCTGGGGGTTGGGAAGGGTTCTGATTGGATGGGGGGGGGGCGGACGTCTTTACGTCTACCGGAAGAAAACAAACTTAGCTAACTCAGGTTAGCAACAACATTTCCACTTATTTTTGACCTGGGTGGCGTCTCTATCTGTGAAACCTCCTTCATTTAGCCTAGGCCGCTACAACTTTGAAAAGCTCACAATTTTTATGTTTCCTGCCATCTGTTCTTTTAATTGTTTCCAGTTCCTCCAAGCTATTTATTAAATAAATCGTCTCTGCTCTTGACCACCGTTTACTGCGTGCTGCCATCTTGAAACTTTGTTTTGAAAACAAGCCCAGCGCGGAATATAAGCGTCATCGCGACAGACGGGCAAGAGAACTAGCATGCGCAGAAAGACGGGAATTAATTTAAAGCAGAATGAGTGTAAACATGACCACGGAATTATTTAATGCGGAATTAAAATGGGAATAAACCAGCGACTTACTTCAGAATTAAGTTTAATTCGGAATTGACATTTTCATATGGAATTAAGTGTTTACATGGTAACTTTTATTCGGCTTTAACATTAATTCTGAATTAAAGAGGAATTAAACTTCCCATGTAAACGCACCCATTGTGGTTATTTATTACCTGAATTGTTACTTTACTGCAGTGATTCCCAAAGTGTGGGCCGCGGCCCCCTGGTGGGCCGTCGCGGGACTGCAGGTGGGCCGTGAGAGGTCATTAAAATTAAACATATGTGTTTTAAATCCTCGATCTTTTTTAAATATGTTTTTAACTACTGTAAAATATTCATGACATGATTAAAAAACATTAAGAAGTAATGAAACAAAGTGTCACCTTATTTGTTGACCCCTCACATTAACATCGGATCATGGTTCCTGGTCCTGAATGTTGATCACAGTTGTGATTAAAGGTTCTGGTGGGCTGAGGAGATTTTTCACATTTCAAATCTTGCCTTGGTATTCTGAAGTTTGGGAACGGCTGCTTTACTGAATCAGACATTTACAACTCTCTCCAACAATTCTCACGTACTCATACTCTCAAACAGAGCAAAATAAACGCACTCAAAAGTTGTTACATCTGCACTGCAGCTGAATATGGAAGAAATATTTTTTTTACAAGACAGTTTTAATTATCTCAAGCTACGCATTTCATTTGAAACGTATTTATAATGCATTGTATGTTTCCGATTTTTTAAAAAAAAAGTGAAAATGTGGAAAAAACGTGGAAAGTCGTGACGTTCCCCTGCGTACCACCAGAGAGCGCTCACGTACCACTGGTGGTACGTGAACCACAGTTTGCGCACCACTGGCTTAGAGGGTTTCATTAAACAATTTTAGGCAAAGGTTTAATTCCGTAGATTGGTCCAGGATTTGGATGTGTGATTGTGGTTCTCATCTGTCTACTCTGGTTTTATTCCACTTGGCCAACATTTAAATATTTGCAGGAAGTGGTCATGGTACGAGGTTCACGTCTTCAAACTGAAGGTGTGAACTAGGGATGCACATTTAGGATTTTTTTTATGACCGTTAACCGACGTCCTTTAACGATTAATAACCGTTAACCGATAAGTCCGGGAGGGTTAGCTGCCGCGATGTTGCGCGCGTTGTCGTGGACGCATGCGGACACTAACCCGTGTATACTCTCAGCTTGTCGCAGAGATGCCACCGTCACTTTTGATTTATACTAGCGTGGTCTCCGCTATGTTATTCCACGCCGCAACGCAAGAGCGACAATCACGAACTAGCTAACCTTACTAAACTTATCTCTTGTGTTTTTCCACTTCCTCACCGTCTTGGCCGTATCCAGACCCACATTCATCGCTATCTCCCTCCATGAATTACTAGAATATGTGCTGTCTTTGTAGTGTGGAGAACCAGAATCGTACAGATGTGGGTACTTCCTCATTTTTTTCGATGACGCGCTCTTTTCTACGCGGATGTAGAATTGACCAATCAGAGGCCTGTTGCACCTGTCGACACGCCCCCCATGAGTTGATTGAATTACGTAGCTTAAAAACAAAATTGACTGTTAGTATTAATCGGTTAGAGTTACTGTTATCGGTTAACGGTTAAACGGTTAACTATGTGCATCCCTAGTGTGAACTGATTCTAAACCGTTTCAGTAATATGTTTTCATATTAAAGTAACTTTGCCGGCTCAATACCAGCATAGTACTTTGACACTGACATCCTTTTTACAAACTCAGCTCTGCCTTATGATGAGTGGATTATTCGTTAATGAATTAATCTGTTTTTATTGGTGTACAAGTCTATGGGTGGAGAAGAAAACGCACAACCTCTGTTCAAAAATAAACAGTCGAGTGATTATGAGTGGATTACGGAAGATATGCTAAACAACCATCTCAGCTGGCTCAGTAAATATTCTACTTCTGTCCTTGAAGTGTGTCAGGGAGATGAAATTGTGTCTGATAGACAGGACAGATAATTCCAGCACAATGTAGCATCGCAGCGAGAAGAGACGCCTGAAAGGTGCGGTATGCTACTGATTCAACACGATGACCTTCATCTCTCTTAATACACGTTT
This sequence comes from Hirundichthys speculiger, assembly GCA_018398805.1. Classification (NCBI taxonomy): domain Eukaryota; kingdom Metazoa; phylum Chordata; class Actinopteri; order Beloniformes; family Exocoetidae; genus Hirundichthys; species Hirundichthys speculiger. The sequence continues at coordinate 52,121 of JAGFBZ010001891.1, forward strand.
TCCTCATCAAGTTTTATTTTATTTTATTTTATATTTTCCTCCAGGAAAGCCACAGTATACTCGACTGAGGTCACTGGATGGTTGAGACATGTCTTTAGAGGCACTGGCACTCAGACAGGTGATACTGTGGTCAGTGTCCAGGTATGCTCAGTGTCCAGGTACGCTCAGTGTCCAGGTATGCTCAGTGTCCAGGTACGCTCAGTGTCCAGGTATGCTCAGTGTCCAGGTGTGCTCAGTGTCCAGGTATGCCATTGTCAGTTTGCACGGCAGCTCCGTGTTGAGTTTCTCCGGTGAGCCAGTGAGTCTATGAAGGCCTATCATGTTATTGGCCTCACAATAGGGATGGTGTCTGCTTTCCTATTCAACAGTTTCACCAGTCTGATAACAGCATAGAGAAAAAAAGGCTTCATAAATATGGAGCCCCGTTTGGGTCATAATTCAATGAATAAATGAGTCTGTTATTATAAAATACAGACATTTATTATTATGAAATACATATCCATTATTATGAAATGTTTCCCATTATTATGAAAAAAATTTAATTATTATGAAATATATTTTTATTATTATTTAATTTTAGTTTAATGCAAAATAGTTTATTTCAGAATGGCTTTTTTTTTTTTTTTTATCTAAGAATGAGTTTTTACATTATGGCTTCGTTTTTCATAAGAATGAGCTTTTACATAATAATGACATTTTGCCAGTGGGCGGGGCCAGTGGTTGACCTGCACGCTCATTGGCTGATCCTTCTCCATTCTACGCTCTGACATCGACTAGTTGGTGGGGGACTAGCATCGAGCCTGTTGGCTAGCTCTCAGAGTAAGTCAGAAAAGGATCTTTCTCCTGTCGCCATGGCGTCAAAATCAAGTTTTCTCTACATTTTGCGCTACGTTTCTTAGTCGATGTCAACTTTTAACCGTAAACTGAGGTGCATTCTGCCACCTACTGGCCTGGAGTATATACATTGCACCTCTCGCCTACTATCGATATTCACTGTTCTGTTGCTTATGCCTGAATGAAAGAGCAGCCAATCACATAAATGGCTCCGCCCTCTCTGCTGTGATTGACACACAAATCATTCTTATGAAAAACGAATCCATTATCATAATAATGGGAAATATTTCATAATAATAAACATGCATTTCATAATAATGGGAAATATTTCATAATAATAAACGCCTGTATTTCATAATAATAGACTCATTTATTCATTGAATTATGACCCAAACGGGGCTCCATACATAAACACCTATAGTTAAAAAAACAGAAAAGAGTTGTTTTCTTAAGATGATTATTCAGCTACTAACCTGATCTCACATAGTACATAAGGTTTACAGGTAAAACAACTTTATAATGAATGAAGCGTTTCACTGTTTAAACCTGTTAAATCTGATCGTTTTGCTTTAACAAGGCCAATCAAAAGTTCTTTCAGGGATTCAGTCGTACGGCCGCTGACAGCGGTGGGAATGTTTACATCTCCACGCGCCTGGCCTCATATCGAATGCTTAACCCAAACCCAGTTGCTGTGAAACAGAAAAATCAAGTGGAATACTGAAGTTGTTTTTGGATAACTGTCAAAGTAGAGAAAAGCAGGTCAGTGCGTAAGTGCGGCAGCCATGTTTGTGGATGTGTCGGGCTCCTGTGTGGCTGCGCCGCCTCACGTCTCTCCTGAACGTTCACTGGTCCTGCATCTTGTTGACCTAGTTGGTGCTCTTTGACTAATCCCTGACGATACTACGGGTGGTCTGGGAGGAGCTCTCTGTATTTGAATATCAGACTCCAAAGGCGGGGCCTTGTGGAAAAAAAAAAGAAAATCTCTCAACTGCCGGGGGATTTGACTGCGGCGGCTGCCAAAACAACAGGCAGCGTTTGTTTCAGCGCTCCCTCCACCTCCTCCTCCCTCGCTCCTGTCCTCTCAGCACTGTTGGGCTTCTTCTGTCAACCACTTGTCCAACATGAACCACTTGTATTTTTTTTTTTTGCTCATATTGACCCTCTGCTTCAAAGTGACACTGATACTTTCGGTGTGTTTCTGCGTCCGTGAGCGTGCATGTGTGTTTTCAGTCCTGATAATGTATCCGTGCACGCCGTTTAGCCGGCCTCTCGCTTACACGTGTAACAGAAGTTTTCCCACTGACTCACAGCTGACATGCTGTCTTCTTACATGAAGTTTTATTGCCATGTTTGGGTGATCCAATTACTCTTTCACCTTGTGGTTAATGGCTCTTCTAACCTACTCATTCGCTCAGTATGGGCCATTTGCAAACATAATGAGTCACAGATATGCTGCTAATGCACACACCTTCAGAATAATGCTGGCTGGGAGTAAAAGTGTAAAAATGTGCCTCAATTTGAAGGCGGTATAAAGTTTTTGGATGTGTCTGTGGATGCATTGTTAGCCTGTTAGCCTAATATAGGTGTGTGACAAATATACAGTCATGGAAAAAATTATTAGACCACCATTTTTTCTTCACTTTCTTGTTCATTTTAATACCTGGTACCACTAAACGTCATCGTGTGACTAAAACAGACAGAAAAGAAAACACTGAATGCATAAAAACAGTGTTTTTGGCAGTACAACGCCATAGCTATTGATGTAAAAACCTATAGTCATGGAAAAAATGATTAGACCACCTTGTTTTCTTCAGTTTCTTGTTCATTTTAATGCCTGGTACAACTAAAGGAACATTTGTTTGGACAAACATAACGATAACCACAAAGATTGCTCATAAGAGTTTTATTTAAGAGCTGATATCTTACCATTTTCCATGGTTTTCTTGATTATAACCTAAATCACTTAAGTTTTTACATCAATAGCTATGGCGTTGTACTGCCAAAAACACTGCTTTTATGCATTCAGTGTTTTCTTTTCTGTCTGTTTTAGTCACATGATGACATTTAGTGGTACCAGGTATTAAAATAAACAAGAAACTGAAGAAAAAATGGTGGTCTAATCATTTTTTCCATGACTGTAAGTGATTTAGGTTATAATCAAGAAAACCATGGAAAATGGTAAGATATCAGCTCTTAAATAAAACTCTTATGAGCAATCTTTGTGGTTATCGTTATGTTTGTCCAAACAATTGTACCTTTAGTTGTACCAGGCATTAAAATGAACAAGAAACTGAAGAAAACAAGGTGGTCTAATCATTTTTTCCATGACTATAGGTTTTTACATCAATAGCTATGGCGTTGTACTGCCAAAAACACTGTTTTTATGCATTCAGTGTTTTCTTTTCTGTCTGTTTTAGTCACACGATGACGTTTAGTTGTACCAGGCATTAAAATGAACAAGAAACTGAAGAAAACAAGGGTGGTCTAATCATTTTTTCCATGACTGTAGATGCGGAGTAAAAGTTAATCCTTAGACGAGGCTGCTGTGTTGATGTTGGTTTTAATGCCAGAGGAGTTGACTTATTTGACTGAGGCTTTCCTGGCGAGGCGGGGAGATTTGTATATCAGGGACAGAGGCACCTTACAGTGCACGGAGACGGCGGAGGGCGAGGACGCTGAAAACACAGCGCCGTGTCCCTGGGGCCTTGTCCTTGCTCCACCCATCCAACACCAGCCAGCCATTCCCACGGGGCTGTTAACATCCTATTGACCCTGCTCACTCATTATCAGATCAGCATGGAGCACACTGGGGCACTTTAACCCACCCTGGACACACAGACATATGTAAACACACACACCGGCTGCAGATCACACTGTTCCCAGAACAGTGTTTTGGCTCGTTGCTTCATAGGAGCGCTACCCACAAAGCTATGAGGCGAGTTTCACTGATCACTCCTCAGTGTTATGTTTTGACAAAACGCTCCACCGACAGCTCAACTCTCACTGGTAAACCTCCGCTATAGACGCTGGAGGCCCTGTGGGGAGTTTAAGGCTTCTCAGCGCTCTCACACTCCTACTACTCTGCCAGTAAATCTGTTAACATACAGTATAAGGACTAATGAGCACCCAACTAACAAACTAACAGCCGCTGTCAGTTCCTGAAGATAGGCTCTTGCCGATTGTGCTAGCATAATGTTTGGCATAATCTGAGGAATTGAGCATAATTTTTGCCCTTTTTCCAAAAGTAGCACTGCTAGCATAATCCGTATATTTTCTTGTCTTAAAAGCACAATTTTAGAATAATTCAAGAAAACGAAGATCTCAGCTACTAAAAACGATAGACTACTATTAACAGTTGGTTCCACTCCTATTTTGCGATTGCTTTTTAGTTGTGTTGAGATACCGCGGGGATTCGATGAAACGGAACCGGAAGGACTGCGTGGTTCAGAAACGAGCGAGATTATTCAATGTTGAATTTGTTATCAGGGCCGGCTCTTGGCATAGGCGAAATAATAATTTTCTGTAAACTTGTAGTCTTTAGTTAAAAGACAAGTTTAGTTGAAAGTGTAATCTCCGGGGTGTAATCTCGCCTAGGGCTCCAAATTTGGTAGAGCCGGCCCTGTTTGTTATCCAGGGCTTTGTCAGAAACTGCATGGTTTAGTTTTCACTGTATTTGTTTTTATTTGTTTTGAAACCCAGCGCGTGCTGCTAGCGCGCACACAGTTCATTGTTTACTCGAAATTTGCATACTTTACCATGGTAACTGGAGGCCATTTGAGTGCAAAACCTTGCGCAAACTGTGTCACGCTCTGCTACACGCGATGGTTAGCAAGCTATCTGCGGATAGTTATCCACCACACTATCCAGGCTTTGTGCAACATATTTTTGTTCACTGGATAACTATCCGCTGGATAGCAGATTTATCCGGCGTATAGGCCTAACCACCAGATAAAGTTACCCAGGTTTTGAACAACCGGGCCCAGAACGTCAGGCCAGGGTTAATAAAATACATTTTCAAACTTGTCTTGTGAGTGTGAAGTTTGTGCACAGAATAATTTTTCAAAAAAGTAGCATAATTTTGAAAAGCGAGCATAATTTGAGCATAATTTGGGCAAAAAACAAGCGTTGCCACTAGCATAATATGCCACTTTTACTAGCACAATCGGCAAATGCCTACATGAAGATCTGTCAATATAAACAGAGGCTGAGTTTATCTCATTAGATGATAACCTCAAGCAACAGATTAAAGCACAGAAAAACATATACAGTATTTTTAACATTTGAGAAGCACATATTAACAGAGATCGTTATAGAAACATTAAAATGCAGTATGGACATGTAGAGTCTGTGATGGCTTCTTTTCCAGTAATTGACATTCATGACAGCTCCGAGGTAGCGTGGTACTCATGTAGGCACAAATCCTGGACATCTAATGTTTACTGATAGCAAAGCCTACATCGGCTGCGATTATTTCAAAGGATCATGGGAAGGCTTATTTCCAGCGTCTGCATGTGTGTGCGCACGTCATTGATATGCTCGATGTACACGGCTTCAGTGTTTGTTTGTGTCACACAAAAAACAGATTAGTGAAAACACGGAGGTAAAATAAGCAGCATGACCTTGCTCTGAAACTGAAAGGCAATCCTCTGAATGATCCGCGGGTCAGTAGCTTCGTCCTTCAGACGGTTAAAGTCTATCCTTCTCATCCTCTCCCTCTATCCCCCGCCTGTCTCGCTCTTTCCTCCTCTGTTCCTCTTTAACTTTAAATCCCTCATTTCTAGCATCTTATACAAAACCCATTCTCCCATATTCTCTGAACATATGTCTGTCTTTATGAGGTGCAACACACAAAAATACATTTATGCCTCGATGTGCATGCCATCTTTTATGTCTAAGCTTTAAAAAAAGGGCTGTCTGTGTTATTTCAATACAGGATTGTTTCTTGTGACAAACTGCAATGGCGCCGATGTGCCTGATCTGCTGCTGCGCCTCAACGGCAGACGAGCCTGATGCTATTATATATTATATATTATATATTACAGACTTACCCTGCAAACTCTTTGAGATATGAAATATTTGATGCTTTAAGAGGATAGGCAAAACAAGTTGCTAAGTGAGAGATGTCATCTAATGCAGCCATCCCCAAACTTCAGAACACCAAGGCCCAATTTGAAATGTGAAAAATCTGCACGGCCCACCCAAACCTTTAATCACAACTATGATCAACATTCAGGACTAGAAGCTATGTTCTGACATTATTGTAAGGGGTCAACAAATATAGGTAAAACTTGTCATATTAAGTTAAGATGACAGTAGAATTACACTTAACTGGTTTGTTTTATTACTTCTAAATGTTTTTTTTAAATTGTGTCATGGATATTTTACACTAATTAAAAAATATTTTCAAAAGATCAAGGATTTAAAACACGTTTTTTTCATTTTAATAAGCTCTCACGGCCCACTAGCAACACCACGACGGCCCACCAGGGGGCCGCGGTCCACACTTTGGGAATCACTGATTTAATGCATTCAAACCTCCAATTTCTGGAAATTGGAGGTTTGTCAGAAAGTTCTCGATATCATTTATACAATGTCTAATTACAGCTATAAGCATGGTTTTTTTGTACTTTAAAATACAGTATATGTGGCTTAAAGAAAATTTCACATTTAGGCTTCAGCTTTGAGCTTATTTTTGAAATGGATATTATTAACTACATTTCCAGAATTGTTTGGAAGTTTTGCAAAATGCAACAATAAACTCTAATCTATAATTTGTTAATCCATTCAAAACAGGCTCATTGTAGGCTGATTTATGCTTCATTTTAGCCACCTCGTCAGTCATAAATGAAATTACTAGGAAAAAGTCTTCTTTTCTGGAATTTATTATTTATGATTATGGCCTTGATATGTGATGGTCCTGGTCCAACTTCAGTGTGATGATCCTGGTCAGACTTTCATGAGATGGCCAACCTCTTTTTTAAATTTGCTTTATGTTATAGTTAGTATACACCTTTTCGACTTAAAAATTGTGGACATGCGCCCCCTAGTGGCCCCGCCATAACTGGAGTGTGCGGTGCTCCACCAACTAACCCAAACACAGCAGCGTGGAGCATCTGTTACTGATAACGCAGACATGTCTTGGATTGATGATGTTAGGCAGTGGCCTCCAGTTACAGATGAAGCTAGTTTATCGCTGTTTTTAATGATTGGTTATGGAAATATCATGATCTATTCCCATAATCAAACACTAAAAACTGTGGGAATACGTGAAAAATGCAACGCTGGTTATAACTAACGTCAACAAGCCATAAAGGTTATGCTACTGTAACGTTAACGCTAGCGGTAAATAAGGCTATGTGTTAATGTATATTTAATTTATTTTATAATTCTCCTAAGTCATTCATTCATTTATTGATTTATAGGCTTGTGCTAGTGCCGAGGGCTACAGTAGCCTCATACTGCTGTTCTTTCGGCCAGAATCGTCCGGGATTCTCAGCGAGACTATGAGTAGTACGAGATTGAATGTTAACGAAAACTCACCCGGCTGTATTCATTTGGAACAAAGTCCTTTCTGTTGATATTTTTCACCCACGTCTTCCTAACTTCTTGTTCTGCAAACAAGGCAGTCTTCGTGCAGTAAAGGCTTGTGTATTTCATACTTTCTTCTTCCATTGTTGAATTTTCACGCCATTGTTGGCACAGTTTATGACGGAACATGTATTCCCACTCGACCGACTCAACATTATAAAAATATATATTTGTAGAAAGAGAAAAACACTGGTTAATCTGCGAGCCGGTGAAAGTGTCGCTCTGTAGCACAACCCAGCAATGGCGGACGGGGTACTTCCGGGGGGGCTGGCCCAAAAAGGTCTATAGCCACATGAGCTCCAGAGTACCTGAGATCTTCACGCAGCACAATTCATTACTGAATCAAAAAATGTAACTTAAAGCTATTTTGTTATGAAGAAACTGTATATTACCTTTTTTCAGAAACAAGCTAATCTCATACGACCAGAAAGACAGTGAACACATACTCTATGGTTAAAGTTCAGCCTGGTTTGAGAAACACAGACTTTTGGTCCTATGTCAGGTTTGGAGGTAGAAATTGAGGACACAGGTGCAGGAGTGCAAAAAAATAAGGTATTTATTCAACAAAACCAAAAGTCCAAGAAAACTAAAAGAAACCACAAAAGTAATCCAGGTATCCAGGCAGGGGAACATGGAGGAAAAACAAGTGAGCAAAAACCAGCAGAGTACTTACAGGACAGTAGACAACAGACCAGCACAGACAGGGGTGATGACAAGACTTAAATACACCCAATATCAACCCAACGAGAGACAGGTGCAGACAATCAGGTTAACAAGAGGGAAGGAAGCAAAGCTGAAAACAACGGAGACAAGACAGACCTTCAAAGTAAAACAGGAAACAGGTGACACAAAAGACAGGGACGCCATCTTTACACAGAACAAGGAAAAAATCAAAAATGGCCGTCATGGCCGCCCCAGACCATGACTTTCTATGTGCCAGAAGATAATAAAGACCATCCAGATGCTAACAGCAAAAGATGCAAAGTTAGCAATTTCGATGGCAGATCAGGGCCCCACAAACAGGGTTTCAGTTATCGGATCGGTTGATATTAATTTTCTTTTCTTTTTTTCTTTTCCAAGTTCCTCCAGCAGGAAAAATTCATTATTCAACAGCGGTGACCTCATAGAGACGCCATTTATAAGCATTCCACTAATATTGCCACCGGTGAGTCCTGGATTGATTCCTGCTACCCTTGATCTATAATACAATACAATACAACTTTATTTGTATAGCATATTTAAATAACCACAGGGGCAACCAAAACATAAAAATTGTTAAAACATAAAAATTAAAAAGGAATAAATAAAAAGTCAAGCAAATATAAAACACTTAAAAACAGAAAACAGACACAGATGGGCTCATGGCAGGTGCTATTTTGGAGGATGCCAGTCAAAATAAGTTAAGAAGTGTTAAAAGCCAAGTAAAAAAAATATGTTTTTAGAAGAGATTTAAAAACCGGAAGCGAGAAAGCCTGTCTAACAACAACAACAGGCAATTCGTTCCAAAGCTTTGGAGTCTCCTCTGAGCTTCAGCCTGTAACACATGCCCTTCCTAGAAGTTTTTTTTGTGTGTGTCAATACTCCACCTAAAAGCTCAGTCAGGGTAAAAAAGCCCAAAAATAAACTAAAACTGTTTCATCTGACATTTAAAGAGTAAAAAAAAAAAAAAAAAATCAGATAGATTGGCTTTAGGGGTGCAACGGTACAGGTGGCTCACGGTACGGTCCGTACTGCTGTTTTTGTGTCACAGTTTCGGTACGGATTCGGTACAGTTTCAGACCACCTGCTACCTGCTACCCGCTACCCTAAACCCTCAATCACAAGATACCAAGTTTGCGGAAAGTGCAACTTGCATGTCAGTGGGTAAAAGAGCGCGTCCAAATGGCATAAATGTGCGTCCACCTGGTCACCTGTGGACGTGCACAAGCGTATTGTCCCGTGCAGGTCGTACCGGACGGTTCGGTATTTTACCAACGTTGCACCCCTAATTGGCTTGATATTTAGTTCAGATTATTGTTGTGATGCAGTCTCATAACTTTGGCAACCTTCGGAAAGTTCAGCCAACATCATATAAATGGAACGTGCCTTTACTAATCTGCTACAGCAGTTATTGGATGAGTTGCTTTAAATTTTAACAAATTGTCAACTTTTAAGGACAAATTGATATAATTAAAGGTCATCTACAGAAAGGTAGTCTAAACTTGTTGACAGGCAAAACTTACATTTGTGGCCTATTTTGCTTTAAGAGCAAATATCAGAAACAAGAATCATGATTAACTATCGACCATAGACTTAAGGTCGATAAGGTTGACATGCTAATATGTTAAACTAAGGTGATGAACATGGCCCGAGTTACACTAATCACAAAAACTTAGGGATACTTGGCTTATAGATGAATGTTGTGGTACATTGACAATTTGTATTTAAACAGTTCTCTTCATCATGGTGATCACATTTTGACATCATGAGACCAGATGACACCTTCAACAGGACCTGGTCATTGCGAGGATTCAAAGAGGATGTCCTCTAAGGGTTACGGTTAGTTACCACAGAGTGTCGTCAGCAGGTTTTGTTTTATTCAGGGCCGGGCTGGGCTGGGCAATGATTAAAATTTTTAATTGTGATTAATCAGGGAAATCATGCGATTAATCACAATTAAAAATTTTAATCGCATTTAATCACATTGTATACCCAAAACAAAATATTGAATTCAAAAGTAGTGTAAAGTGCACTTTTATTAAAATGTTCTGCTGCCATATGAACTAAAGTGTCATAACATTTGTTGCTCAAACGCTATTAACATCAGAACTTGTCAGTAACACATATTTAGTGTAAATCTCATCTTAAAAAATGTAAAATAAAATAAAGCTTATTGCCACTGCCAGGGCATTAATGTCATCCTGTTTTTTTTATGAAAAATAAAAGAAAGTCTACCAACAAAATCCTGAGCCACAATCA
>JAGFBZ010001891.1:67500-72500 GCA_018398805.1 Hirundichthys speculiger
TGTGATAATGGAGAACGCAGGAGGAAACGATGGGCAGATGATGGAGGAAGAAAAGGTGCTACAGCGAAGAGGGAACTGCAGTTTAGGGCCTATTTTTTTACTTTTCCTGGAGTAGTTTGTAGTCGGGCGACACTACGAGATGGTTTCACCTACAACACTGATGAGAAACTGAAGACAGCTGCTGACGCTAGTGCTGGGCGTGATATTTTATATCACGATAACGATTAGGGATGGGCATAATTAATCGATTAATCAATGATTGATCATTAAGAATTTGGTCGAAGAAATTAATTTTCGTCGATGAACCGAATGTTTTTTGTTTTTTTAAACAATCTGAATGTAGGTTCTCAGTGCACGTCCTCAATGGGATGCATTTCTCTGTGCCACCGATAGAAATTTGCCACCAGGGGCAACATTTCACCATCACCCTACCCTGGCTGGCCTCAGTTGTTACATGCTAGCTTCTGTAGGTCATCGCCTAATCATGAAGCGGTCGCGGTGAAGTGTGGCGTGGGACCATTTTAGTTTAGAAAATGACCAAGTGTACTGCAATCACTGCAATGCTAATTACAAATACAATTAATCGACAACGACAATGATGTATCACTTGAACAACGCGCATCCAAGCCTTGTAAAGGACGGTGGAGGTGGTTCATCATCAGCCTAGCCTAGCCTAGCCTAGCCTCAACTCGCTGTTAGCACGGACCAGAAGGAGCTGCAGCGCACATCGAGCACACAACAAGCGCATCTTTTTAAGAAACAAAAAAGCCTGTAATACTGGCGCCTTGATATAAATTGTCCTTGTTAAGTAGTCTCCTCGATATCTCTTCTTTTATTATCGTTGTTTTTTTTAAAGAAAAGAAACAGGAAATGTCACGTTATTGTCGACCACAAACATCCGGTTCACTGAACACATCTGGGCATGCGCGGGCCATAGCAACCTGGCCATAGCAACCAGGCCATAGCAACCAGGCCAAAGGGGAAAACAAACGTCACGCCGATATCGAGAATATTTGTGATAGTTTTCAATATAAAAATGTTAATGATTAATCGATCATTAATCATTAATTCTCCCGACGATCGACGAATAAATCTCGACCAAATGCCCATCCCTAATAACGATATATATCACGATATACCATAATAAAGTATGTTTTCAGTTATTCTCTGAAAAGTTTGACAAAAATTTCATTGCTTACTTTTCAACTTTATTTTGAAAGGACATTTAGCTGAACTGTCACAAACATACATTTTAGTGCAGCAAAAACAGGTAGGTACAGAGGTACAGTAGCTTTCACATTTTTTTAAAGTGCACAACAGTTTCTGAGAGGAAAAACACATTTTTGCACTGACGTTCAGCTATAAAAAATAAACACAAATTATTTTTCAACTTTCTGAAATCTGTAACCTTGTAGTGCAAAGTTTGCAAACCAATATAAAGTGTCTAAAGTAAACATCAGGGTTGAAGAGAACTCTGTTTAAGGCATTAACCATGAATAAAAGTGCAAACATAAAAGGCTACTTTGTAGAAGTAGATATGTTTCTAATGAATTTATCGTTGCAGGTTATTTAATTACATATTTGCTGTAATAATTGATAAAATTAGGTTAGAAACAATAGAAGAGAAATGGCACGATACACACTTTTATATTGTCCCCACGATATGTATCGTCATATTATCATCATTCAGGGATTCCAGTCTACATGAATACAAATACGTTGGCACACTGAGGTTTAGAATGTAAGTAAATTACCATATTGGCTCAAATATAGGATGATATTTTATTCTAGAAGTCATATTCCTAAAAAATTGGGTTCGTCTTATAATCGAGGACTAGACTTTTCTATTGTAATTACACATCTGCGCCACTACATGGAGCTGCACCGAGGTAACCAGTGAGAATGGAGGAACCAGCAGCCAACTGGAGTTGTTGGAGTCCAGAATTAGTGTTTTACAGACTTAATTATTTATGTTGTTCTTGACTAAAATTCGACTTCAGTAGTTATTCAGTTATTGAATTACATGGTTGTTGCTTATTCAGAGTCATATTCTCAGATTTAAAGAGAAGACAGTTTATTAAATAGCACCATACCTTGATCTTAAATAACATGGAAATCTGACACGCAAGTACAGAACCATACTTCCGAAAAAGATAAGATCATTAAAATGTTTAACAATACAGCAGAATGTTATCTCTGTGGGAGTTTTTTCTATAGTAATTGTACAATTAAAAAAAAATTGTTTTATGAATAACCTTATTGCCTTCATCATGTTTTAATTTTCCCAAAATGATTTTTAAAAATAGGGGTCGTCTTATAATCAGAGTCGTCCTACATTCGGGCCAATACGGTAGATCATCTCTAAAAAAAAATAATGCAAAAGATTAAAAAAGATATTTAGAAATGCATAGAACAAAAGAAAACAAACAAAAAAAACAAATTCTTTATTAAAGCTAGATAATATCCAGGTACCATATGTGTGCGTATCCCTGAGATCTCTGAAACTCGTGTGTTAATGTTGACCTGAAAGGTAACTGTGACCAAACAGGCATCCAAGTCATCCCAAAGAAGTTAAATCTTTTATCTTTTCACACTGATAAAATATGAGCAGTGACACAGTTTTTTCAATGTTTTTCAGGCAGTAACCAATGAACAAGATTATAATAACTTAAGATATAAACAATGGTCCGGCTGCTAAGGTAAGAATATGTGACAGGATGGGTATTTATGTTGCAAGGTTTAATCAAGGTTTATTGTGTGCTTTTTGAAGTGGATTCTGTTGTGTGCATTTTATTTCCTATTTTTAATCCTGTTAGCACCTACACCTGTGGCAGATTGGACTGTGGTTCAGAGCCAATAGGCAGAGAAACTGGGGGACAATGGCCACGGTTACATGATGTTTTCTAATTTGGAATTAAATAATTCCAAATTAAACTATTTTCCTTCGAGTTTACATGGAAAACACGTTTGTTCGGCTTTATACAACTCTGCTTTAGGTCTGGGGGTTGGGAAGGGTTCTGATTGGATGGGGGGGGCGGACGTCTTTACATCTACAGGAAGAAAACAAACTTAGCAACAACTCGGTTAGCAACAACATTTCACTTATTTTTGACCTGGGTGGCGTCTCTATCTGTGAAACCTCCTTCATTTAACCTGGCCGCTACAACTTTGAAAAGCTCACAATTTTTATGTTTCCTGCCATCTGTTCTTTTAATTATTTCCAGTTCCTCCAAGCTATTTATTAAATAAATCGTCTCTGCTCTTGACCACCGTTTACTGCGTGCTGCCATTTTGAAAACAAGCCCAGCGCGGAATATAAGCGTCATCGGGACAGACGGGCAAGAGAACTAGCATGCGCAGAAAGACAGGAATTAATTTAAAGAGGAATGAGTGTTTACATGACCGCGGAATTATTTAATGCGGAATTAAAATGGGAATAAACCAGCCACTTACTTCGGAATTAAGTTAATTCGGAATTGACATTTTCATATGGAATTAAGTGTTTACATGGTAACTTTTATTCGGCTTTAACTTTTATTCTGAATTAAAGAGGAATTAAACTTCCCATGTAAATGCATTGACTGTCATTTAAGGAAGAGTGGGTCTGATTGTTCGGCAGGACTTGAGGCTAACCCTGAAGCAGGGGAATGGGGGAGTTGCCAGAACCAGTTGCTTTATTGATAATTAACTCCTATGAATTTATTCTTTACTTGTTTTTTAACCATCAAGCTTCCAGGAAGCAGATGCTGGATGAAGCTCTGCTGAATTTCTTCCTGAAGGATTGGAGCCCCTCAGCATTGTGGAGAGTGAAGGGTTCAGGGAACTTCAGGTCCCAGGATCCTTTTGAGATACTGGAACAACCAAAACCCAATGTGTCTTTGCAGACCAGCATCATCTGTCCCTTGTGAGCGGGTCTTTTCCAAGGCTGGAGAACTGTTGTCCCAAAAAAGTGGAATAGACTAAAGTTTGAAACCTTGGGAAAAACTTATTTTTTTGAATAAAAATTTGTGAAATTCATTCACAAACACGGTCACTTCAATTTTCTAGTTATGATACATTTATCTGTATCTGAAGATATCAAAGATACTTTAAATTCAAATTCAGATATGCAATGATGCCATATACAATACAATGACTTCTTATTGGTCGTCATATTAGTGTCAGTTGGGTCTGGCAACTCGGTTGCCTGTAGGGATTTTTAATGTCCAGCAGGTGTCAGTATTCAGTGACACAGTATCGACACGTATCAATACAGTTTGGCGACGTGTTGAAACGTTTCCATGAAGCGCCATCAACCCATCACTACCCGGTCTCAATAGGACGCTATCAAAGCTGGACCGGTTTTTCCTCCAGAGACTTTTTAGTAATCATTTATTGGCCCAATTAACTATTTTAACTTTTGTAATAAATTATATCTCTTTTGAATCCACTTGTGGTCTTTTAGTTGTTTTCGCTGCTCACCTTGTTTTAGAGCCTATTTTACTCAACACTTTCAGAGTTCCTAGTCTCTGAGGTAAAACTAGGTGGTGTTGTCTTTTACCTTTTTTACCAGAAAACTGCCAACTCGGCCGGGACAAATACAGCATGATGAAGCTGATATCACCCCAAATTAATTAGGAGAGCAAACCAAAATGTTTGGTTAAATCTACTGGAGCAATTGTATGATCTATGGTTTGACAGCTGAAGGGATGCAGAGCATTTCCTCTGAACAGGCAGATTTGTTGGGTCGATTAATGATCCTCTATTCAAGACCCTTTTCTCTCTTATCTTAACTGCCCAGCGTCATCCATAATTCGGACAATTCCTATCTCATATATTATTGTTTATCTCCTAGTCTTTGCTCTGCTGTGACAATTAGGTTTACTGCTAAGAGTTGTGTTTGCTAAATACAGATTAACTCCCATTACCTGTGTATCTACAGAAGGTATAAGGAGGATTAATGGATACAATGTGCTCCATTATGTGAGACTGTCTTATGGCAGAAGGAGCTAACTGACATT
>JAGFBZ010001891.1:77500-102500 GCA_018398805.1 Hirundichthys speculiger
CACTTTTGATTTATACTAGCGCGGTCTCCGCTATGTTATTCCACGCTACAAACGCAAGAGCAACAATCATGAGCTAGCTAAACTTACTAAACTTATCTCTTGCGTTTTTCCACTTCCTCACCGTCTCAGCCGTATCCAGACCCACATTCATCACTATCTCCCTCCATGAATTACTAGAATACAAGGGCGTAACCATGGTGTAGACATTGGGGGGGTCCAAATGAGAGCCCTCCCCCAGAATTTTTTTTAAAGGTGCATTTCCCACAGTTCTGTGATTTTTATTTATTGACCATCTAAAATCACATTTAAAGGAATAGTCTGCAATTTCTCTGAGATAGTAGCGAATAGGATAGCTTCCAGCTGGGAAAAATTACATGCCTAAAGCATGTTGATGTAAATATTGTGATTGGAACGACAAAAAGTCCATAGCACACGATGGACTTTTAATTCCAAGTTAATTTGTATTTTATTGATTTGTCTCAAAATGAATGTCTGCACATTTACACTGAAACGTTTAATGTGAATGAAATCATAGATTTGTACAAAGAATTAAATGTAAAATATTGATGTTACATTACTTTACTCCCTCTCCCTGTCTCTCTGTGCTGCCTGCATTATGACCAGATATTATTATTGTACCAGAAGAACAGTAACTGACCCTGAGGATCTTTTTAATTTGATACGTTACATATTCTGCTTGTATTACTAGTGTTACACACACACATACACACGACACACGGAAGACACGTCATATCATATGATACAGTCTCTTCACTTCAAGCTAGCTAGCTCAACTAACAAACTGAGCCCTTTTTAACAAGTTAAATATTTCAAATTAATTTAAAAATTACCACACTCAGTATGACAACATCACTCCTCTTTAGCTATCTAGTTGCTTACTGTCTGAAAAAAACTTCGTATGTCCTGTTTTTTCTGCTTTTTGGGTAAAGATATTGCTCCCTCCTTCCTTGCACATCTAACGCTCTATTGTTTCGTCTGTTGGAGCCGCTTCAAACCGAGAGCCGTTAAATGGGCGCAACCAAGTGTACAATCGGGAGGGGGAGGTCACACACTTTAGTTTTCCTTATAAACGGAAATAAATTGATCGGTAAATATTCGGAAATAACGAGAGACGGACTGTTGAGCCTGGTTTCATAAAAGGAGGAAAATATTAACATATTTACACATAATATTGGGGGGGGACAGATTGGTATTTTCCCAGTATTGGGGGGGACACGACCCCCCCCCCCCAAAGAATACGTGGTTACGCCCATGCTAGCATATGTGCTGTCTTTGTAGTGTGGAGAACCAGAATCGTACAGATGTGGGTACTTCCTCATTTCTACGATGACGTGCTCTTTTCTACACAATGTAGAATTGACCAATCAGAGGCCTGTTGCACCTGTCGACACGCCCCCATGAGTTGACTGAATTATGTAGCTTAAAAACAAAATTGACCGATAGTATTAATCAGTTAGAGTTACTGTTATCGGTTAACGGTTAAACGGTTAACCATGTGCATCCCTAGTCAGGAGAAGTCAGGCATCTACAGAAAAAGGGGGCGGAGCAACAGAACTGAGTCAGACCTCAGACAGCAGGAAAAAAACGTCCAAACCTTAACATGTGAGAAAATACATTTACATGTTACAGTCTTAACATGTTGGAGGAAACAATTTGGCCTTTTTAATGAAAGGATTTAAGAAACAGTCCACCCTGAATGTACCGGGGATCTCAGTGATAGATTAAAGAGCATTACTGCTCAAAGTTCTGCTAACTGTTGAATCCTGGTACTAGGTCAATCAATGGCACCACTTCCCTCTCTCCCTCCCTCTTTCTCTCTTTTCTCTCTCTGTTTCCAGTGATCTTCTCAGATCAGGAGAGGAGGAAGAAAAAAATCAATGGGGTAAAGTAATCACTTGGCGGAAGATACAGCGAAGGCCCGAGGCCCGCCGGGCTACGTGAGATCCATTTCACGCATCAGCGGCTGCAACACAAACACACAGAGCTAGCCTGTACTCCCATCTTAACCAACACGAGCAGCCTGATGCTAGCTACCCTGCGTGACCTCGTCCTCCCCAGAGGAAACTCCCAGATTGCACTGCAGCGCAGCGCCGCTTTCTACCCGGTAGCTGGTTATTGACCCGCGGTCCTCTGACAGCACAGGTACCGTATCTCCAAAACGCTGAATATCAGAAACCTGCCCTTGTGCCTCTGATGTCACTGGTTAATGTGCACGGGAACTATGACTGGCCCAAAAACTCATTTAGAGTAGTCCTTCCTTCTCTTTCAGGACGGTATGAGGGCCGGTACCTTTGGCTGGGTCAAGGGTTGAACGGGTCGAGGATCACAGCAGGTGGCAGGGATAAGCAGCCATGGGTGGTTACTTGTTTAAGATTTTTTAAAAATGCAAATAACTGTTTACACTGGAAAGCTGCTGTACTAACAAAGGACCTGTGAGCGAAGTCGGTCCGGAAGAATGATTACAGCGCTTAAGCCTAACTAGACGGAGTTTACTCAAAAAAATTAATTAAGCCAAAAATATGGACTTTATGTATTTTAATTACATTTCAATTTTCCATGTAGTTCCATTACATAAGTTTAAAGTAAACAGTCACATTAAATGCAATGCTTTTATCATGTATAATATAAACTAAAAGGTTAATTCAAATTATTACATAAAGTTTGAGTTAATTTCATTAATACACATAAAGTTCAGGTGAAGTTTTACATAAACCTCATGAGTTTATTCAATAATTACATATAAAGTTAATGCAAAAATTCCCCTAAACCTTAAGTGTTCATTAAAGTTAATGTGAAATTTTACATAAACCTGATGTTGCTTATTCAATAATTACATATAAAGATAAGAGGAAGTTTTACATAAACCTTGTGTTTATTTAAGTATCCCACACACAAAAATTCTGAAAAAGTTGACTTTATTGTAAACCCAACAGTACTTGAGTATAAAAGCCATTGGCATAAAACTGACTAAGTGCACTCTTTAAGACATTTAAGCTGAGAAATAAAACTCAGTTACAATATTAATAAAATAATACAAAAACAAGAGTTTCAAATGAAGGCTAAATAATATTGCTTAAAAAACAAAATGAGCTGGGGTCCCAGTAAACAAAGTAAAACAGCATTAAAGTGTTCTGTCCTTTCAGTTTTTGTCTGTAATAAACATAAAAACAGTCTGTTCAGACATGAAACAACAATCACTGAACTTTTTTTTTCCCCAAACTACATCGTGCACCTTAAATTTAACAATAAAACCAACTAAAGCTCAAGCGCACACCTATTACTGGTACTATTATGACCTGGCAACAGTTGCAGTCTGTTGGAAATGCAAAAAGCTCCTGCTGAGGTTTCCTTACCTCATTGTTGAGGTAAAACAACTTACTACCTGAGCACCAGCGAAGGAATGTTGCCAGACAACACACAATTCACTAATACACTAATAAATACTTATAAACTATGTGGAGCTGAGGCTTCATCAGCACCTCATTTATCAATGGTCTTTTGGAATGGCTTGAATATAAGTTATTTATTTTTATGTAATAGTTATGAACTAGAGCTTCAACATTCAGATGTAAAAACATACAAATCTTAACACCTTAAAACCTCTGAAAACATTACATTTGGCGTTCATTGAGAAAACTTCTAAACGGTTTCTAATACATAAAACCAATTTGTAATCACATAATAAAAACATGAAGCTTTCCTGGGTGTTAACATCATAGATCACAATGGGTGCGTTTACATGGGAAGTTTAATTCCTCTTTAATTCAGAATTAAAGTTAAAGCCGAATAAAAGTTACCATGTAAACACTTAATTCCATATGAAAATGTCAATTCCGAATTTAAACTTAATTCCGAAGTAAGTGGCTGGTTTATTCCCATTTTAATTCCGCATTAAATAATTCCGTGGTCATGTTTACACTCATTCCTGTTTAAATTAATTCCCGTCTTTCTGCGCATGCTAGTTCTCTTGCCCGTCTGTCGCGATGATGCTTATATTCCGCGCTGGGCTTGTTTTCAAAACAAAGTTTCAAAATGGCAGCACGCAGTAAACGGTGTTCAAGAGCAGAGACGATTTATTTAATAAATAGCTTGGAGGAACTGGAAATAATTAAAAGAACAGATGGCAGGAAACATAAAAATTGTGAGCTTTTCAAAGTTGTAGCGGCTAGGTTAAATGAAGGAGGTTTCACAGATAGAGACGCCACCCAGGTCAAAAATAAGTGGAATGTTGTTGCTAACCAGTTAGCTAAGTTTGTTTTCTTCCGGTAGATGTAAAGACGTCCGCCCCCCCCCATCCAATCAGAACCCTTCCCAACCCCCAGACCTAAAGCGTAGTTGGATAAAGCTGAACTGACGTGTTTTCCATGTAAACCTCAATTCGGAATTACTATTTCCATGTAAACTCGAAGGAAAATAGTTTAATTCAGAATTATTTAATAATTCCTAATTTTAATTCCGAATTAAAAAACATCATGTAACCGCAGCCACTCTAGAGATGATGAAGATGATACAGAGAAGAAAACAGAGGTGCAAGTCTGTCTAATTCACTGCCATGTTTAGATTTTCTGCTAACGGCTAAACCAAAGATTTATCAGTTGTTTTGGTGTGTTATGTAATGCGTCAACCGACAAAGCCCAATGCTAACGAGCTGGAAGCACGCACTCGCGCCACCCATCCGGCAGTGTGACATACTTTGGTCATCAAATCGGTTCCCTTCATATGCATGTATACTGGGACGAACAGAAGAGTGCTTTTATATTTTTATATCTTCAATAAAAAGAAGAAAGAACGAACACGTTCATGGGCCACATTTGAACGAGCCTTTGAAGTGTCTTGAACGCAGCCTTCTAGAGATGCACCTCCTGAACTGGTATTCTGTTATTTGCTGTCTCCTGTGTATCATACTGACATAATAGAGTAGTCGTTGTTAGCATGCCGCTAATTAGCAAAGATGTAGCTTTTCAAGTATAAACTCTGTGGTATCTGTAAGTCTTGAGTTATTTCAGATTGGACCAAAGCGTAGAAATGATAACTGACACCTTAATATTTTAATATTATCAGGCTCAATGTCCATCTGGATAAATGAGGAAAACCTCAATTTCTACTTAATTTGTTTAATGGCAAATAGCAATCAAAAATACAAAAGATGTACATACAGTCATGGAAAAAATGATTAGACCACCTTGTTTTCTTCAGTTTCTTGTTCATTTTAATGCCTGGTACAACTAAAGGTACATTTGTTTGGACAAACATAACGATAACCACAAAGATTACTCATAAGAGTTTTATTTAAGAGCTGATATCTTACCATTTTCCATGGTTTTCTTGATTATAACCTAAATCACTTAAGTTTTTACATCAATAGCTATGGCGTTGTACTGCCAAAAACACTGCTTTTATGCATTCAGTGTTTTCTTTTCTGTCTGTTTTAGTCACATGATGACGTTTAGTTGTACCAGGTATTAAAATGAACAAGAAAGTGAAGAAAAAATGGTGGTCTGATAATTTTTCCATGACTGTATATAATATACTATATATTTTAACATTCCTGAAAGTTGCCTGCAGTTGTCTTAAATTTACCCAAATTAGCTTAAAACTTGTCATGCAGACTTATGGGCACACCATGGGCTTACCTACTGGTACCTACTGGTATCTACTGGTACCTACTGGTACCTACTGGTATCTACTGGTATCTACTGGTACCTACTGGTATCTACTGGTACCTCTGGTACCTACTGGTATCTACTGGTATCTACTGGTACCTACTGGTACCTCTGGAACCTACTGGTATCTACTGGTACCTACTGGTACCTCTGGTACCTACTGGTATCTACTGGTACCTACTGGTACCTACCTACTGGTACCTTACTGGTACCTACTGGTACCTCTGGTACCTCTACTGGTACCTGGTACCTGGTACCTACGGTACCTACTGGTAACCTACTGGTACCTACCTGGTACCTGGTACGGGTATCTACTGGTACCTGGTACCTACTGGTACCTACTGGTACCTCTACCTACTGGTACTACCTACTGGTACCTACTGGTACTACTGGTACCTACTGGTACCTACTACTGGTAGGTACCTACTGGTATCTACTGGTACCTACTGGTACCTACCTGGTACCTACTGGTACCTACTGGTACCTACTGGTACCTACTGGTACTGGTACCTACTGGTACCTACTGGTACCTCCTACTGGTATCGGTACCTACTGGTACCTACTGGTACCTACTGGTATCTACTGGTACCTACTACTGGTACCTACTGGTACCTACTGGTACTACTGGTACCTACTGGTACCTACTGGTACCTACTGGTACCTACTGGTACCTCTACTGGTAACCTACTGGTACCTACTGGTACCTACTACTGGTACCGGTACTACTACTGGTACTACTGGTACCTACTGGTACTGGTACCTACTGGTACCTACTACTGGTACCTACTACTGGTACCTGGTACCTGGTACCTACTGGTACCTGGTACCTGGTACTACCTACTGGTACCTACTACTGGTACTACTGGTACTGGTATCTACTGGTACTACTGGTACCTACTGGTATCTACTACTGGTACCTACTGGTACCTACTGGTACCTACTGGGTACCTGGTACTGGTATCTACTGGTACCTACTGGTACCTACTGGTACCTACTGGTACCTGGTACTGGTACCTACTGGTACTACTGGTACCTACTGGTACCTACTGGTACTGGTACCTACTGGTACTACTACTGGTACCTACTGGTACCTACTGGTACCTACTGGTACCTGGTACTACTGGTACCTACTGGTACCTACTGGTACCTACTGGTACCTACTGGTACCTACTGGTACCTACTGGTACCTACTACTGGTATCTGGTACCTACTGGTACCTGGTACCTACTGGTACCTACTGGTACCTACTGGTACCTACTGGTATACTGGTACCTACTGGTACCTACTGGTACCTACTACTGGTACCTACTGGTACCTACTGGTACCTGGTACCTACTGGTACCTACTGTACTGGTACTACCTACTACCTACTGGTACCTACTGGTATCTACTGGTACCTACTGGTACCTACTGGTACCTACTGGTACCTACTACTACTGGTACCTACTGGTATCTACTGGTACCTCTGGTACCTACTGGTACCTACTACTGGTCCTACTGGTACCTACTGGTACCTACTGGTACCTGGTACCTACTGGTACTCTACTGGTACCTACTGGTACCTACTGGTACCTACTGGTACCTGGTACTGGTACCTACTGGTACCTACTGGTACCTACTGGTACTACTGGTACCTACTACTGGTACTGGTACCTACTGGTACCTGCCTACTGGTAGGTACCTACTGGTACCTACTGGTACCTACGGAACTACTGGTACCTACTGGTACCCTACTGGTACCTACTGGTACCTACTGGTATCTACTGGTACCTACTGGGTACCTGGTACCTACTGGTACCCTACCTACTGGTACCTGGTACTGGTACCTACTGACCTGGTACCTACTGGTACCTACTGGTACCTCTCTACTACTGGTATCTACTGGTACCTACTGGTACCTTCCTGGTACTCTGGTACCTACTGGTACCTCTGGTACTGGTACCTACTGGACCTACTGGTACCTCTGGTACCTACTGGTACTTACTGGTACATACTGGTACCTCTGGTACCTACTGGTACCTACTGGTACCTACTGGAGCCTATTGGTATCTACTGGTACCTACTGGTACCTCTGGTACCTACTGGTACCTGGTACCTACTGGTATCTACTGGAACCTACCGGTATCTACTGGTATCTACTGGTACCTACTGGAACCTACTGGTACCTGCTGGTACCTCTGGTATCTACTGGTACCTACTGGTATCTACTGGTACCTACTGGAACCTACTGGTACCTGCTGGTACCTACTGGTACCTACTGGTACCCGGTCACCGTCACGGCTGAGTGCATGGAACTTTGACAGCAGAAAGATTACCGACCTGCAGATTTTGGGTCAGTCATTGGGCTTATGGGTAGAACATGTTCCTGAACGGTGCAGGGTCACCCTGATCTCTGACGACTCTCCTCCTCCTCCTTCTCTTGCTCTCCCTCGTTCTCCCCTTTCTTGTCTGTGTTATTTTGTGATGTTATCTCTCCTCTCTCCTCCCACTCACTGCTGTTCCCTGAAGCTGTCTCGGGGATGAACGTCTCATTGTTTTTGTCCTTGCTCTGCTCTCCAAAAGTGCGTTCCTGTACGTGGATGTTGAGCAGCTTTGCACTCTGTTTGACCTTCATGTTCTCAAGGAAGAGAGGTCGTGTTTAGGCCAGCTACACTTTATGTAATTATACATTTCCCTCAGTGAAGAATATGAGTGAAGAATGGGAGTTGAAGATGATTGTTTTTTACTGGACAGACAGAATTGTACAGACACTTCTTCTATTCTTGTAATTCCGTTGACTTCATATAAATGAAAAATGAAGTTTAACTCATCTCAGATCTGGTTACCAAAACCACCCCAACAGGAGACTCATATTTCACCTTTTATGTGCATTACCAGCCATATCAGTGGATGCAAGTGCAATTTAAAACTCATGCTATTATAATGTGATGTAGCTTTTCTTTAAGCGGGGCGGGTAGTGACTTTCTGATCCAAGTTTTGCCATCATAGACTTACCACAGCTGAATAAGAGAGTTGCTTATAGAGGTACAAGCCCAAAACAGCTTCTACTTATTGAACCTGTAGCACATTAGCTACAATGGATCAGTTCTCATACTGTACATACAACAGGCTCTTGCCGATTGTGCTAGCATCATTTTTGGCATAATCTGAGGAATTGAGCATAATTTTTGCCCTTTTTCCAAAAGTAGCACTGCTAGCATAATCCGTATATTTTCTTGTCTTAATAGCACAATTTTAGAATAATTAAAGAAAACGAAGATCTCAGCTACTAAAAACGATAGATTACTATTAACAGTTGGTTCCACTCCTATTTTGCGATTGCTTTTTAGTTGTGTTGGGATACCGCGGTAATTCGATGAAACGGAACCGGAAGGACTGCTTGGTTCAGAAATGAGCGAGATTATTCAATGTTAAATTGGTTATCCAGGGCTTTGTCAAAAACTGCATGGTTTAGTTTTCACTGCATTTGTTTTGAACGACCCAGTGCGCGCCATGATAACTGGAGGCCATTTGAGTGCAAAACCTTGCGCAAACTGTTTCACGCTCTGCTACACGCAATGGTTAGCATGCTATCCGCGGATAGTTATCCACCACACTATCCAGGCTTTGTGCAACCTATTTTTGTTCGCTGGATAACTATCCGCTGGATAGCAGATTTATCCGCCGTATAGGCCTAACCACCGGATAAAGTTACCCTGGTTTTGAACAACCGGGCCCAGAACGTCAGGCCAGAGTTAATAAAATACATTTTCAAACTTGTCTTGTGAGTTGTGAAGTTTGTGCACAGAATAATTTTTAAAAAAGTAGCATAATTTTGAAAAGCGAGCATAATTTGGGCAGAAAAATGAGCACTGTCACTAGCATAATATGCTACTTTTACTAGCATAATCGGCAAATGCCTAACATACAAGCCAAACATAATGTTATTTCTTCTTTCGGGTTTCTTTTTTACTGCATGTCATTTAATTTTGTTTCAAAACGCACACTTTTGTGTGCAAGGAAAACACAGAATGTAATATAAATAATATACATACGTAATATAAATGTAATAAAAGCATGTGATAAAATTCTCAAGTGGAAAACTATCATCACACCAATGCCGGCTGATTTATGATGTCATTTCTGTAACAATGTGTCTAAATGCTGATTGAAGTTTTTTAGTCAAGAAAAAGATATTTTACAAGCTTGTACATTCTGCTTACATGATTGGCTAGCAGCTAGCTAGCTCTGGGACAATGCTTCTGGAAAGTGATCAATGACTCTACAAGTGTTTTTGTTTTGTTCTTTTTGTTAACACACTCAATATTGTTGCATTTTGAGTGAGTGTGGAGACACATTTAAGTGTTAGGAGAGATTTGTGAGAAAGTAGTGACAGAAAAAAAAACAGCTGTCACTAGTGTAGTGTTTCGTGATGAGAAGAAGTAATCGGAGACAGTTAGCTGTAGTTGGAACCACCATAGCGTGGCCCGTTTACGTCATTTAGCCTCGAACCAACAACAAACACAGAAAAAACGACACGTCTGTGCGTAGGGGAAAACGTCAACTCATCATTTGTACGGTAGCCAACAAGGGACAATTATCTACCCATACAACAACTAGTTTGGCAGTGCTTTCAGAAAGTGAAGGATGACTAATAGAACCTGTATTTTAAAAACACCACTTACACTGTGGCTTGTTGAGCGAGTGTGAGCAGAGATTAGTGAGAAAGCAAATAACTATCTTTTTAAAATCACAGAATAGACCTTTGTATGCTTTTGATTTTGAGGTGTTCTTTCTTTCAGTGAAAAAAATTCAAACTATTCTGTACATGCTTGCTAAATGCTTTTTTTTTTGTGCTCAGAAAGTTTTGTGGCTTGATATTACTCTATATTAAATTAAGACAGCAGAGATTCTGCCATGCTAGTGGCTTTGGCATCCAACAAACCAACCTTTGTGCTTCCCAGGTGGAGTCGCTGAGCTATTCTCTAAAAATCTTGAAAGATTAAAAAAAAAAAAAAAAAATCACAGCAAAATTTTTATGAAAAATTAAATCAAGATTATGTTTTTCCTGTTGATGAAAAATCCTGTTAGAAACTGGATGGGTTGTTGCCCGGATGACGCCTGGCATTGACGCTTCTCGCTGCTGCTCCGGGGACTTATCCCTGCGACGTTGGACGCTCCAGTTTGTGCCCGGTTTGTGGTGATCTGCGCTCGGATGTCTACATACTGTCTGCAGGGGGCGGATCGGTAACCGCCGCCACTGGATCTGGACTGCAGCGTCACGGAGCCGGGACGGGAGCCCCCGACGTAGCAGCGGATGGGTCAGCTGACCTGGCAGGGGCTGTCTGGTGACCTGGTGGGGCCCAGCACCGCCGGGGGAGACGACAACGGCCTGGTCCGGTCCGCATGATGAACCGGGCTCTGGGACGGTCGGCTCCGTCGCTCGCCGGACTGAATGGAGCTCAGTCTTCCCAGAGGAGACGGTCTGGTTCATCTGTGTTTCCTCCTCTGACCTGGAGATATCTCACTGGTCATCATTATGGAGATATACTGGTTCTAACAGCTGTTAACTGTTTTAACGGCTGTTAACGGCTGTTAACTGGAGTTAGCACTCGGACCACGGGACCTGGCATGAAAAAGAAGCGCTGGACACTAGCAGCTCCTCTAGTACACCAGATTTTTCCTGGTGTACTGAAACTTGAATTTCCCCCTTGGGCGATTAAAAGTGGGGTAGGTGTTTTTGGTAAAAACGGTTCCAACAATCCAACTCAAGTGAGATTTTGAAAATATACACTCCCTCCCTCCTCCCAAAGGCTCCGCCTCCTCCTCTTCGGCTCACCCCTTGAAACCACGCCTTCACACGATTGAAGACTACATGAACCGCAGGGAGGGAGGGAGGGGTGGGGGGGAGTGCATTGATATTTGATGGACGTATTATGCAGCCAATCAAAATAGTGATTGGTCAGAGTTTTTCTCTGATTATACCCTCTATACTGGACCAAAACGTTTAGTTTTTTTTTTGCAAACATTTTATTTCAGTGGGTGCAATGGGAATGTGAAAAGGTTTTCAGGCAATATTGTAAAAAGTGTTGCAAAAAAAAACAACACCTACCCCACCTTTAATAAAGTAATTTTGAATTTTTGAATTTTAATTTGAAAACCTCAGTTTAGAGTCATTTCATTGCGCTTTTTAAACCTACTCTTTTGGAGCTGTTCATTTGAATCCGGAAAGACACATTAAGTATGACTTACATGGCACCATATTGTTTTTGATAACTGTCAAGTTACTAATCAGTTACCTTCCAGTTATTGCGTGTTCTCTGAAGCCTTCTAGTTCTATCCATCTGTTTACCCGGGCTGCGCCTGTTTATTTCTTATTCCAATCATGCACTGTACCAATTCCACACAAATCAAGTGCACCTTCAAATGTCGTCTCTCCGCAGGGGGCTGAGTGATCGAGGAGGAGGTGCAGTGCGTCCTCGTGAGGGCTCTAAAATTGATGCGCCCTTTTGACTCCGGTGAGGGTGACCTTAAAAAAAATCCGAAACAGTCGGCGAGCGGCACAACCACTGTCTCAGTGTTGATCAATCTCCATCCGCCGCTCAATTCCCCTCCACGCTACTCAGACTCCAGAGCAGTCAAATACCAAGTGCTCATGTGCTTAAATTCTTATTACGTTAGCTGTGGGCAGGTTAGCTGACTGTCAGATAGCGTGTGCTTGGTTGAATATTGAGTGAGTGTCTTGGGCAAAACTACATTATGTCAGATAGCGAGACAGCTCTGATGGAGAGAAAAAAATCTATTAGTGGGGATGTATGATGGAACAGATGGTCTCAGAATCTAAATGTGGCAGGCCCTAACTGCAAATGACAAGCTAGCAGTTTCTGACATTCACTAAACTCAAGAAAACTCTCCTTCAGGCCAGAACGAAAGATGCAATCCGAGTGTTGGAGGGTAAAGTTGGGAATAATTATCACACTCTGAATGGCTTTACTTTACTGGTTATTTGATAATTACTCTTGTCTCTGGGGATTTCCTCATTACGGCGTTGACCTTGGAGAGGTGCGTGAACCGTCGACATCTTAAACTAAAGAGCGGAACGTGCTCGCGCAACGCTAACGCAGGGAGACTCTGATCGCGTTGTCCGCGGAGAGACAACTGGAGCGGAAAAAGGCACTGGAAGTTCAGAAAGCGTGGATAAAAAATTCAATGTGATGAAGTGCTGCAAGGGTAAGATGTCTTCAGCGACCCCCGCTAGCCAAACCTCAAACCGGATCTTGCACACATGCGTGGATTTCAAAGTGCCTGTCATCTCCCCTAACTCCTTACTCCCTCACCACCTACCTGCCTCCTCTCTCCACCTGTTCTCTCCCCTTGTCTCATTCTCTCTTATTCCCTGCAGGTTAGCTCTCTGTCCATGTCAAGCTAGGCGGCGTGGTGAGTAACTCTTCCAGTGATACAGACTTCTGACCTTTTGTTGCACCTTAAGGAGAGGAATTGTTCCTCCCTCCCCACCAGCATCACTGCTTGTCAGTTGTGACGTCTCCTAGTGCATTCTGGGGCTCTGGCGAGGCTCTGGAGAGGGGGGGGGGGCGGTAGAGGATGCCTGTGCTGTCACGGCGCAGAGTGTCAGGCCTGACCCCCCCCCCCCCCCCCCCAGTTGGCCTCCAGGCTGACAGCAGACAGACCTGCTATTTGTTGGCTGAAACACCTCTGAGGAAGATGCCAGGCAGCGGCACATCACCTGTGAGGCCTCTCGATGCACTCTGGTTTGATTCTTACAAAGACAGACAGGTATCATGTACACTGTGTCCATACAGATACCATGAGCCTATGCACAATGCCATTTTTTTTTTTTTTTTTTTGACGTGATTTAAATTCATCCCTGCTGCTCCATTGTTACCCTAAAGATTAGGCCCTGATTAGGTCCCACTCTGGTCTGGCTGCATCACATTTTTGACACATTTAGAAAGAAAAAAGACACCTAAAGAGCTACAGTTGTTGGCAGTGTTTTTTTTTTTTTAAATGGGCGGATTACTGCGTGATGTTATGGGTTAACTCTTTCCAGTTCCTCTCTGGCCCTCAAACCCTCCAACCAAAACAAACAGCGTTTGGATTTCCTGAAATGTGCTGTAATATTCAAATCCAAATACACTCTAAAGTTCTCCTAGTTGGACCCTAAATCGTGGTTCTTTAAAAAAAAAGAGTAGACATGGTACAAACCCTAGGGAAATGCACATTTTGGATTTTTTTTTTTTGACCGTTTAACCGACGCCCTTTAACGATTAATAACCGTTAACCGTTAAGTCCGGGACGGTTGGCTGCCGCGACGTTGCGCGCGTTGTCGTGGACGCATGCCGACACTTCCCCGTGTATACTCTCGCATCAATGTGTCACCGTCAGCTTGTCGCAGAGATGCCGCCGTCACTTTTGATTTATACTAGCGCGGTCTCTGCTATGTTATTCCACGCCACAACGCAAGAGCGACAATCACGAACTAGCTAAACTTACTAAACGTATCTCTTGCGTTTTTCCACTTCCTCACCGTCTCGGCCGTATCCAGACCCACATTCATCACTATCTCCCTCCATGAATTACTAGAATATGTGCTGTCTTTGTAGCGTGGAGAACCAGAATCGTACAGATGTGGGTACTTCCTCATTTTTTCGATGACGTGCTCTTTTCTACGCGGATGTAGAATTGACCAATCAGAGGCCTGTTGCACCTGACGAACGCCCCCCATGAGTTGATTGAATTACGTAGCTTAAAAACAAAATTGACCGTTAGTATTAATCGGTTAGAGTTACTGAATTCAGTTAACGGTTAAACGGTTAACCATGTGCATCCCTAGTACACCCAGAACGTGGCTTTTCCTGTACCTGGAGGGACCGTAGACTGTATATAACTAGACAAACTGTTCAGTCACATGACCCATAGGTTTGTACAGAGAGTTTTTGAAGTCTTGTTTTGCTCGAACTTTGTGGCATCATATTGCAGAAAGGTGGAATTAGCATGCATGTCATGTCTAACTATAAAGACCAAAACTGTTTTTTCTACCAGGCTGTAAGTATGTTTAATTCTGCGGCAGTTCATAGTTCACAAAGTTCATGCTTGTTACTTGAACTAGTTCAGTTCACCATTTCAAAAACTGAACTAAATAGTTCATTTTTAAAATTATTTTTTTTCATGTTGCTGTGAGCAATTATTTGACAAAAATGATTGCCACTGCCCATATACTACACCACCACAAACGGAATTATTTTATCCATTTTAACTGTCGAAAACTATTAGTCCAATTCTGAATCCTGAACCAACAGGGTTCACATTAGCATTAGCATTAGCATTGAAGGGACAGCCTATGTAAAACTGTAATTCCGTTTCAGCATCTCTCTACAGCAGCCGTTCCCAAACTTAGGAATATCAAGGACCCAATTTGAAATGTTAAAAATATGGGGTCCTCACCACTGAAACCTTTAATCACAACTGTGATCAACATACAGGACCAGGAACCATGATCTGATAGTAATGTGAGGGGTCAACAAATAAGGTGACACTTGTCATATTAAGTTATGATGACAGTAGAATAACACTTAACTGGTTTGTTTTAATACTTCTTAATGTTTTTTTTAATCATGTCATGAATATTTTACAGTAATTAAAAACATATTTAAAAAAGGTCGAGGATTTAAAACACAATTGTTTAATTTTAATGACCTCTCACGGCCCACCTGCAGTACCTCTATGGCCCAGCAGGGGGCCGCGGCCCACACTTTGGGAATCACTGCTCTACAGTATACAGTAATCCCCCACACTTCGCGGTTTTAGCAATCGCGGTCTCAGTACATCGCGGAAGTTTCAAAAATATTCATAGAAAAAAAATATTCGAAAAAAAAATGTAAAAAAATTCGAACGAAGCGCATGAGGGTGAAGAGAAACCGAGCACATCAAGAACGAGTCTCGGGAGGCAACAAGAGCCGACAGGAGAGGCCCCATGAACAAATATGGAGGCCTGTGATTGGCTGCTATGACATCATTACTGTGCTGTCGGTTGTCTGTAGCTACACACAGAGGAGAGATCGTCAGTGAGTTTTTTGTGAGTGTACGTTCCGTAGATTTTACGTACATGTATACTGTATGTACATATACATGTACGTGTACATCCACATTGCGGTTTTCACCATTCACGGGGGGGTAAAAATATGAGGAAAAACTTGCTGCCAAATGGTCTTTATTATAAGACAAAAACAGGTCCTTTAAGGTGCAAATGTTTTTTCTCCCCATTTCAATATTTCAAGAACAAATGATACACGGATTAGTAAAGTTACTGAACTTTAACATGGACATTTTCATTTTAAAGTTCTTCCAGACGGAGGATTCAACAGAAACAAGGTTATTTGTAACAACTGACAAGTTGAACTCCCCGTTAAAAGCTTCTGCTGTTACCTCAGAAATTAATGTTTTAATGTTCTGATTGTGGCTCAGGATTTTGTTGGTAGACTTTTTTTTAATTTTTCATAAAAAAAACAGGATGACATTAATGCCCTGGCAGTGGCAATAAGCTTTATTTTATTTTACATTTTTTAAGATGAGATTTACACTAAATATGTGTTACTGACAAGTGCTGATGTTAAAAGTGTTTGAACAACAAATGTTATGACACTTTAGTTCATATGGCAGCAGAACATTTAAATAAAAGTGACCTTTACGCTACTTTTGAATTCATTATTTGATTTTGCGTATATAATGCGATTAATCGTGATTAATCAGGGAAATCATGCGATTAATCGCGATTAAAAATTTTAATTGTTGCTCAGCCCTAATATACAGTCATGGAAAAAATTATTAGACCACCATTTTTTCTTCACTTTCTTGTTCATTTTAATACCTGGTACCACTAAACGTCATCATGTGACTAAAACAGACAGAAAAGAAAACACTGAATGCATAAAAGCAGTGTTTTTGGCAGTACAACGCCATAGCTATTGATGTAAAAAACTTAAGTGATTTAGGTTATAATCAAGAAAACCATGGAAAATGGTAAGATATCAGCTCTTAAATAAAACTCTTATGAACAATCTTTGTGGTTATCGTTATGTTTGTCCAAACAAATGTACCTTTAGTTGTACCAGGCATTAAAATGAACAGGCATTAAAACTGTAATATGTATATAATATATAGGTATATCTAGATATATATATATATATAGATATCTATATATATATATATATATATATACACACACACACGTATCTGTAGAGGTGGGACTGGAAAT
Organism: Hirundichthys speculiger; assembly: GCA_018398805.1. NCBI lineage: Eukaryota > Metazoa > Chordata > Actinopteri > Beloniformes > Exocoetidae > Hirundichthys > Hirundichthys speculiger. The sequence continues at coordinate 94,436 of JAGFBZ010001891.1, forward strand.
TAGAAGTAGTACAACAGTGGTGACATAACATCTGTATTTTGTTTAGGAGGGTGGATGTTGTTTTACTTGTACAATCGTTCTAGTTTTCTCCTGCTCCCACAGAGATGAACCCCTTTTCAGTGGAAACAGCTTTGTAGTTATATAGAGGCTGGGGGGAAAGTAAAAAAAAAAAAAAAAATTACAAAAATAATTCAGAGCACACAAGGACAGAAATGGGTCATAAATGGATTATCTATTTGTGTGTTTTTTTTTTTTTTATGACATGACTTTCATTGCGTTCTATATTTAGATGTTGTAAGGATGCATTTCATTATGGTGTCTTTGATGGCGCTGGCTGAGTGGTGCAACTGGGCCACGTTAAGTCGGGAAATGAAAACACAGAATGTCTTTTGATGTGCAGCTTTGTTTTACATTTAAAAGTACATTTTCTCAATTCTTGACAGCCCACTTAGAGATATCGACTACACAACACAGATGCATGCGAGAAAAGAAAAATAAACGTCACAAAGAACACAATTTTTCAAAGAATAAAAGGGGTTTGAGTTGTAGCTTCTACGCCAATGATGTATTGGAGTAATGGTGAGATTGAAAATGTTCTTACAGTTACTAAATTGTTGCCTAATAGAGATGCAGATTTTGTACACTGTCATATAGCGCTGGATCAGAAACTGGCCATCCCAAAGATCTAATTACACGATCACATACATATATATTAATTAAATCCTATGCTATACAGCAACCGTTCCCAAACTTCAGAATAACAAGGCCCAATTTGAAATGCGAAAAGCCCACCAGAACTTTTAATCACAACTGTGATCAACATTCAGGACCAGGAACCATGATCCGATATTAATGTGAGGGGTCAACAAATAAGGTGACACTTGTCATATTAAGTTAAGATGACAGTAGAATAACACTTAACTGGTTTGTTTTGTCACATCTTAATGTTTTTTAATCATGTCGTTAATATTTTACAGTAATTAAAAACATATTTTAAAAAGGATTGAGGATTTAAAACATATTTGTTTAATTTTAATGACCCCTCACGGCCCACCTGCAGTACCACGACGGCCCACCAGGGGGCCGCGGCCCACACTTTGGGAATCACTGCTCTACTGTATATTGCTAGTTTATTAAACCTGCAAAAGTTACTTCGTTTGGGCAAAATAAGGAGCAGGAACACAAACTGCATTCACAAAAATCCCAGATTTAAACTTTCACTTAATTTCTTGCATATAATAGCATGTGGTTGCTTATTTAAACATTCAGCATTTGTTTAAATATTCTTCTTAATTCTCTTTCTGCGCTGTTTCTTTGTTTCAGACTGAATGAATCAATGAAAGCTGCCAAGGCTTCCATTGATCATTGATCATTGATCATTGATCATTGCCATGTAAAGTTTGTATGACCCAACATACAACATGTATGTTACAGCAGATAAACTCAGGGTCGTTGGTCTCCTACAGGTCTGACCCGGTCTTTATTTGAGCCGATACATTTCTTCCTTCTTGTCTCTTATACACAATCATTTCTTCCATAACTCTCTGAATTTGGAGAGTTCATTGCTTTTATCACCTTTTTTCCTTCAGTTTCTGTTGTGCATCTTTATCTTCGTTCTTGTTTGTAACACGACGATCACAAGTAAAACTTCACCGACTTCACTGTAAAGTGAGCAAATAAATAAATCTAAAATCTGGTGGCAACAACATAACTGACAGGAAGTTGTTGGAGAGACGTGTTTCTCCATCATTTCATCCATCCATCTTTTTTACTTATACATTTAATTTTCATGGGGATTAAAAATACTAATTGTTGCAACTTTTTCAAGATTAAAATTTAACCCTTCTTGCTAAAATGAAGATTTCTGCTTCTCAACAGTCTGTGGTTGTTGTCTGATTCTTGTATTCATGGTGCACCGTACATGTTCAATAAGAGACAGATGTGGACTGGAGGCGCACACACTGTGTTTATGAAGCTGTGCTGGTGGAAGCCGTGCAGATTAAGGTCTGGCTGCTGGTACGACCATGGACCGCTCAGGAATAAAACAAAACAAAACATCCCCTTCATGGTAATGTGTTTCTCTGAACCACCAATACAAACCTCAGTCGATGGAAATATAGAAGTCATACACGCTTCAATAAGCTGACGTTTGCATCTGTCATTGATAACAACCTGGAAGGTTTATTTCATCTTTGGCATGTAGAACCCAAAAACAAAACAAACAAAGTGAAACATGGACTTAACTACGGACAGAATATATGTCTCTGTAAAAAAATAAAATGACCATCTATTCAGCAGAGCTGGTATTCTGATTTGTTTGAACATGAAAATTAAAATAGCCATTCTTAATTTGAAAATGCACATTAGACCGATCATGTGCACCTCATTGTGTCTAAATTTGTATTTGTAAATAAGCTGAATTTGTAATTGGTTGTTGGGACAACAAAGTTGGACAAAGTTTCCCAGAATGCACAGCAAGGGCAAGTCCAAATGCTTCTTCTAACTGACAACAACTCAGCTTCGATGGAGAGAGTATTTATTTCAAATGAAGAAAGTAAGTATTTTGCCTGCAAATCGACATGTATTACATTAAATAATAGCGAGTGACTTGATGATAAACTTTTGCTGCTTTGCTAAATGTACTACGGTAAATTCGCTACTTGGTTATTTGGCTTGTACCTAAACTAACAATGCTAGTTAAACTAGCTACGTTACCAGCCTGCATGCTCAAGATTTGCGTCTCAGTGGCGGTTTTTTTTACTCGCGTATGTAACAGAGCAACAAGACTTTATTTAAATCTATGCAGCGGTCTGCACAGACTTTTATTATTAAAATGCATTTATTAATTTATTAATTCCAGTAGTTAAAAATAATCATTGGGTTGATTTGCTTTTGGTAGTCCTGTGAATCCCACTATTCAGCTAATAAACAAGTTTATATTGACCCAATGAAGAATTAATAATAGTGACTATTCACAGAACGATATAAATGTAACTGGTACAACGATGAAATGTGAGTTAGGACGATGACATTGCAAATCGTTGACACAATTCAAAACTTTTACTGCAAAAGGTTGCCTTGAAATTTTGAGTTTTCTCAACTATTCTTTTTTAACAGTGCAGTGGCATTTCTCTGTAGAGATTAAACATGGCTGCTTCTTTCTGCTACACATGTTCCAGTTCTAGAACTGAATACAGCGGCAGACTTTTTACTGACCGTAGTTTTCAAAGTCTTGCCGAGTCACATGACTCCTGCTGAGTGACGACTCAGAGGTCGCGCTCATCCAACGGTTCTTTCTGTCCTTGGACATTTATGTGCTGAGATTTTCCCAAACTTCCTGAATCTTTTCACAATAATATACACTTTACATTTTGAAATGTTTGCAGTTTTCTACAGAACTGTATCTTGTGATATATCTTGTTTGAACTGATCATTACTTTTTTTTTTTTTTCAATTTTTGTGGCACTAGTGGCCTTTATTTCACAGTGAGAGAGAGAGACAAGAAAACAGAGAAGACATGCAGCAAAGGGTCAGAGGTCAGGAGCTGAACCCTAACCCTAACTTAACCTAACCCTAACTTAACCTAACCCTAACCTAAGCTAACCCTAACCTGCTGCAGGTGGACTGTAGCCTCTGTACATGGGCCCTAACCACTGCGCTGCCGGGGCGGCCAATCATTACTTTTTTTTTTTTTACAGTGTTTGGCCAGGAAAGATCTTTGTGTTTGTTTGTGTATTTTTTGGTGTATTTAAAATGTAAAGTGATATTTTATTGAACTGAAGTTGAACAATGAAAGTGGTGTTTGAATACTTTTTTATTAATTGTTGAAAAAAAGTTCTTCTGTTGTGTTATGTTTTTACATTTCCACATATAGAGCCCCGTTTGGGTCATAATTCAATGAATAAATGAGTCTATTATTATGAAATACAGGCGTTTATTATTATGAAATATGTATCCATTATTATGAAATGTTTCCCAAATATTATGAAATATATGTTTATTATTATTAAATATTTCCCATTATTATGAAAAAATGTAATTATTATGAAATATATTTTTATTATTACTTAATCTTAGTTTAATGCATAATAGTTTATTTCAGAATGGCTTTTTTAAAATCTAATAATTAGTTTTTACATAATTGCTTCTTTTGCCTGTAGACAGCTGGGATAGGCTCCAGCAGATCCCCGTGACCCTTCAAGGATGAAACGGGTATAGAAAATGGATGGATGGATAATTGCTTCCTATTTCATAAGAAAGAGTTTTTACATAATAATGACATTTTGCCAGTGGGCGGGACCAGTGGTTGACCTGCACGCTCATTGGCTGATCCTTCTCCATTCTACGCTCTGACATCGACTAGTTTTGGCCGTGAGGTCCCGTTAGCAGCGGGCCGTGGCGTCATCAAGGTGCGCTCCTAGTCCGATTGTAGCTATGGCAGCTTGGACTGAGCTACGGGAAACCTTGATCAGGTTAGCAGACAATATCGAAAATTATAATTTATCAGGCGATACTATTTTGACCCGATTTGACGAATTACTGTTCTGTTGCTTATGCCTGAATGAAAGAGCAGCCAATCACATAAATGGCTCCGCCCTCTCTGCTGTGATTGACACACAAATCATTCTTATGAAAAACAAAACCATTATCATAATAATGGGAAATATTTCATAATAATAAACACCTGTATTTCATAATAATAGACTCATTTATTCATTGAATTATGACCCAAACGGGGCTCCATAATATAGAAGATAACCACAAGTGATCCAGTAAATAAGCACCAGCTTCACGGTATCTTGTCATTTTCTAGCCGCTACTTATTTTACGGCCAGTTGTCGCTGCGTCGCTGTGAATAAAAGGGAACCGTATGACATCCGGGTCACACTGGATCAAAGGTTACATTTGGGCCAAACATCTTCTGTCACGTAAGCTAACGTCGTACAGCCCTCATCGGTCTGCTGAGCTTCATTATATTTGTTACTGTATCTCTCAGTTTAATGTCCTACACTGACACAGTAGATTATGTAAAAGAGGAGTAAACAGAAGCCTTGGAGAAGTGAAGACGAACTCTGGCTGGCCTCCCCTGTTTACTACATTATTTTAAAGTTGTAGAGTGAATGTGGCCCCGGGGACAAGAGCCAGTAGATGGCGACGGCCTCACTGAGAGTGACATTTAAGAAACGACATCAAGTGTGGCACCACTGTGCCCCGTGGCGAGTCACCATATCAAGGCAACGTCGGCACGATCTGACCTAGCCCCAACGTGGTATGGACCCCCCCCCCCAAAAAAAAAAAAATAAAGACACGTATGTGGACATCTGCTTCACATGTCAGCTACTTCTCATGTCAAACGACTGATGACAAGATCCGCCATCTTCCAGATGTGGATGGACTGCTCTCGCTCTGAGGCAGATTAAACTACATCATGTTTTTATAAACACTAAAATGTTTTTCCATTTAAAAATGTTTGTGTGGAGTATTTAGTGTTTTTTTTTTTTTCTCCCCCATACTTAATTTAAAATCATGTCAGTGCGGATGATATAATCAGCTATTTAGGCATTATGTGCTTTGGATGTGCAAAGATATGGAGCCCCGTTTGGGTCATAATTCAATGAATAAATGAGTCTGTTATTATGAAATACAGGCGTTTATTATTATGAAATACGTATCCAATATTATAAAATATATGTGTATTATTATGAAATATTTCCCATTATTATGAAAAAAATGTAATTATTATGAAATATATTTTTATTATTATTTAATCTTAGTTTAATGCATAATAGTTTATTTCAGAATGGCTTTCTTATCTAAGAATGAGTTTTTACATAATAATGACATTTTGCCAGTGGGCGGGACCAGTGGTTGACCTGCACGCTCATTGGCTGATCAAAATCAAGTTGACATCGACTAAGAAACGTAGCGCGAAATGTTGGGAAAACTTGATTTTGACGGCATGTCGACAGGAGAAAGATCCTTTTCTGACTTACTCCGAGAGCTAGCCAACAGGCTCGATGCTAGTCCCCCACCAACTAGTCGATGTCAGAGCGTAGAATGGAGAAGGATCAGCCAATGAGCATGCAGGTAAGTAAGTAAGTAAGTAAGTAAGTAAGTAAGTAAACTTTATTTATACAGCGCCCTTCACAGACCATGGTCACAGAGCGCTTCACAATTAATAAAAAATAAAAACACAGTTAAAAATAAAACACAGTTAAAAAATAAGAACACAGTTAAAAATAAAATAAAACACAGTTAAAAAATAAGAACACAGTTAAAAAATAAAAACACAGTTAGAGATGCATACAAATTTAAGATTAAAAGGCCAAGACAACACATTTACGATCATACCAGCTCCAAGACAATTAGGCAAAAGCCTGCACAAATAAAAAGGTCTTTAATTGCCTTTTGAAGGAGTCAACAGACTCCGTGGAACGCAGAGAGAGCGGAAGATCGTTCCAAAGCCTGGGAGCAACGGCCTGGAAGGATCGGTCTCCTCTGGTCCGGAAGCGAGTCCGAGGAACCATCAGCAGATTCTGATCCACAGACCTCAGAGCCCGAGCTGGGGTGTAGGGCTGGATCAGATCGCTGATGTACGGTGGAGCCTGGCCATGCAAAGCTCTGAAAGTTAAAACCAGAATTTTAAAATTGATCCTAAAGGAAACTGGCAGCCAATGAAGAGCTTTTAGAATAGGGGTTATGTGTGACCTCCTATTAGAGCGGGTCAGAATTCTTGCTGCAGAATTTTGCACTAGCTGCAGGCGAGACAGCTCCTTCTTGTTTAGACAAGAGAACAAACTGTTACAGTAGTCCAAACGCGAGGACACAAATGCGTGAATGACCAGCTCCAAATCATTTTGCGACAGCATTTTCCTGAGCTTAGCAATATTCCTCAGATGAAAGAAGCAATTTCTTGTCAGCTTGTCAGGTCAACCACTGGTCCCGCCCACTGGCAAAATGTCATTATTATGTAAAAACTCATTCTTAGATAAGAAGCCATTCTGAAATAAACTATTATGCATTAAACTAAGATTAAATAATAAAAAATATATATTTCATAATAATTACATTTTTTTCATAATAATGGGGAATATTTCATAATAATAAACATGTATTTCATAATAATGGATACGTATTTCATAATAATAAAACGCCTGTATTTCATAATAATAGACTCATTTTTTCATTGAATTATGACCCAAACGGGGCTCCATACAAAGATGTCCATTTTTGCATCAGTGTTAATGATGGGATATTTTGTGTCATATAAGGACAAAACTAAAAACATATATTCCTGGTACATTACCTGGTACAAACCAGAAATACTTTTACCGTATTCATACGTGGCCTTTGACTTGACTTTCTAACGATAGAAATAACAAAGTTAAAAGAGGCATAAGAAATAGTTTCCCCGTCTGTTGAAAGCTTATCTTGAACAGGAAGCAGATTCTTCTTTTTTTGTCCCACATAAGTCATCAGAACTACAACTCCCAAGGAGATCAGATAGGGACGTCCAGCATCAAGGACAGCGGAGCCATTTAAAGGTGACATTTCAGTCAACGCAGCGCACGGCGCCGGTCCTCCTTTCATCGGGTTTATCCACTGCAGTCATTTTTACATCCCTATCTCTCTCTCTTTCTCTCTTTTGGCCTTCTTCTGCTTTCCCCCTCTTTCTCATTTCGTCCTCCCTCCACCTCTCCCTCCTTTTTCCCACCATCCCCCGGTTTGTGATGTGCTGACGAGGCAGCGGAGAAGAAGTAGCGTAATAAAAGGAAGCGCTAATGAAAGGTTGAGCAAAGTCAACGTGCTCGCATACCTTCGCCAGACGAGAGGTCGTTTGTTCTTAAGGGGACGAACCGTTTCGGTTTTTTGACCGGGGGCGTGTCAAAAGTTCAGGAGAGGGCACCTGGTCGTAGCCTTTGGGCTGAGACCCTGTGTGTCCTAGAGTCAGAGGTCGCTGCAGGAATGCTGGGTAAATGAGAGGTCAGCAGGAGGGTCAGAGGTGTGACCTCTGGTCCACATCTGGATGAACACGTCGGACTGAAACTTCACCAACAGTGGCAGC
>JAGFBZ010001891.1:107500-146082 GCA_018398805.1 Hirundichthys speculiger
TGAAGTGTATGCATGTTTATTAATAATTTAATTAATAATAATTAATAATTTAGTTATTGCTGTTTTGGAGGGGGGGGACTGACTTTAGTTAGTAAAGTAGTAAAGGACAATTAGTACTGTTCCGGGATTTCTAGATAGTTCTGTCAACATGTTCGTGAAGTTTAGTATAAAGGAGGGTTTTCCTGCCTTGATGGTTGGATGGTTTTCTGAAAGTCGTATCTGCCGGCAGGTTTTTGCTGCCTCTCTCCATGACAGTTATAGTTTGAAAAGATGTGTACTGTTATTATACCCTATGATTATGTGTTTTTCTTTCTTTGCTTTTTTGAGACTCTGCGCAGTCTCGAAGGGGGAGATATGTAGTGTCTGATGATATCTCTTTATCATCTTTTGACCATGTTCCATAGAGTCAACGAGTTCAAGACATTTGTTAGAGTCAATGAGTTCATTCTCTTTCTATTTTAGGAATTTGGGTCGATGTTGGTGTGTGATATTCCCTGTACTATTCTTTCAGTATATTGTTTAGGTTATAGAGATATACTAGCAAGCCTATACGTATATCTGTTTTTTTAAAACTGGTTACATCTGTAGGGGACAGATTCAGTCTGACCAGCCTATAAAAGCGTTTACTCCTCTTTGTTGGAGGATTTTCCTTTCATCGGCTCAGGAAATCCCAGACTGCTGCAGGAGTCTGTCATGTGCCTCCTTTTACTTATAATAAACACTTTTATGCATTTAAAAGTTGGCCTCGGAGCAGCCTTTTTTTGTACCCTTGACACTCGAGCAGCACGACGGACCAAGAGATCTTCAACTTTACTGGCGAACATCAACTACAATATAAAACAACGCAATAAACAACACTGTGTATTTTATTAACTATTTCAGACAATATTAACTGGATATAAATGATGTCGTAGAAGTATACAGTAAGCTAAACTGTAAACTCTACTTAAAGGCAGTGACTGTTCTTAAAGGAAAAGTGTTGGTGAATTAATGATGAATTACACGACGTAAACCTTGGTTCAACATGTGCGCAGGCATATAAACGTATGAAATAACATAGTGGTGATTATTCACTTTCAATCTCATTCTCAAACTCTCCCTAAAATCATTTCAGATACAGGAAAGGAAGCTGTCTGCGTTGTTTGTTGTCTTATTGTCCCTGGTGGACGGTGACGGGCCACCGCATCTATTGGATTACGGGAGGGATTTGTAACCTGGATTAGGCCGCTGGCCTGGAGACAACATGGGGGCTGCATGAGTCTTAGCATCACAGAGGCGTGTTACAGTACATGTGTGCGTGCAGGTGTATGTGTTTGAGTCGGAGGTTGGTGTGTAAAAGTGTGTTAGCCTCGGGCAACAGCTCGTTAGTTCCATTGTCTTCAGCAGATGATTGTGAACCATGAACCTGTTCTGCTTCACGCTGGTAAGAATCAGCTTCTGAATTTTAGTCAACTTTATGTTCTTTTTTTTCAGGAGGACGTATTTAGCTTTAGCTAAGCAGTTAAACTGGAGATGTTCTAGTTGTTAAGGAACATTTGAAGTGGACTCTGAAAGGTGACACAAAACTTTCCAACGGTCCAAGAATGTCCTTGTTTTCTTAGATGCAGTCTTTTTATTTGCTGTATATTTCAAAATGTTGTCATGTCATTGTTATGAATGGTTTATAATCCTATTACTACAGCTGACATTTTTGCTACTTTTTGACAAATTATTCAACCAACTCATCAGTTTATTTGTTTATGTGTATCCATTTGATGTTGACTCAACACTACGTAGACAATGAATCATACAATTAATGTCAATATGGGCTAATAGAATTTAACTTTCGTCCTGTCGTTTAAGAGTAGTAGTTACAGTATCCTGCAGTGATAAAAGCACTGATGCAATGTCAGATTTTAACTTCACAATTATTGTCACGATCATTCACAATAACTATTTTCAGACATCAATAGTGATTTACAGATCTATGCAAAAGTCAGGGCACCCTTAGTTTTTTTGATTTGTCAAAGTTTGATCATCTTTATTTATTCTCCAGTCTCTATAAAGTAGAGACAGGGGTCTGGATCTCTTAAGCCTAAATAGAATTATTTCCTAATTAATACAACATATTATTGTATAGGTGAATATGGGAGAGTTTCCTTCAAAAATAAATCTTTGTGCTTGGTTCTGAGCGATGTCACTAAATAATAACTGCCTGTATAGCCATTTTGTTCTGAACATTTTATAATATCAGTTTGTGTACATGTGTTCTTATATTTTATGTGGGTATCTTAACAAACATTTATGGTCAAATTCACACTAGTGACACTACCTGTACCTTTTCTAACCAGTGCTTGTTTGTGATGAGATATTTATCAAAAAATACAGATGTCATTAAAACTTTGATAAAACAATAAAACAAAGGTTAGCCTAAGATTTTTGTATCACATTAATATATTATATCCATATTCCAATTTTATAAAATTTCCTTTTTTTGAGTATTCTATTCCCTTTTTCGACAAACAATTTAAACTCAAATGATTCTTCTTAATAATATAATTTTTATTTTTGTGATCAGTACTGGTGTATTGTATAAACTAAGGGTGGTGGAGTCCTTGAAGGAGGACTTGCCAGAGAAAGCATGAAAACAACTAAATATTGAGTTAATACTGGTATAAAAGCAATAAAGAGGAAGTAATATATGATGTCTTCTGTCACTTTCTTTTTTTTATTAATAAGCAATCAAGCTGTTTTATTTATTTAAAGCTTGTAGTTGTGGAGTCTTTAATTATTTCTGCCTTTGGAGGCCAAAGTAGTGATCTGATCAAAATGAATTAAACAATAACATCAATATCTCTAAACCAAAAAAACAAACAAGAAAAAGGATCCTTTCATTCATACTTTAACTCTATTAAAATAACATATCAAGAAACTGATGTTAGGGAAATAACTGATACATTAAAAGATTGTGACACGTCATCAATCACACCAATTCAGAAATCTGGGTGTTTAAACTTTTCTGCCTTTTACCAATAATGTCAAGGTGTTATATATTATAATGCATTTCAAGTTTAAAATCAAATCAAATTAAATCAAAGGTATTTATGCTTTATGACTGATCTCCTTCACATAGCTAACTTATGGCCATCCGTGAAAACAGAAAGAAAAGTTTTACAACATATTCAAAATACCAAGTGGAACAAGAGAAAAAGCAGAAACATCACATTTGTGGTTTGACAAGCGTTATATAAATGTAATGTGTGAAAGTAAACTGACTTTTTTGCAGACATAATGTGAATAAGGCACACCTGTTTTTGTCTTCTCATTTTTGTTCTTTACCACCTAAGGCATTTAATCTTATGCATCATACGTTTGGCCAATTCTTAAAATCAATTTTCATCAGTTTTAGCATATTAGAAGAAATGCTAATGACTTTAGTTTTTTTACGTGGCAAGGCGCAGACTAAACCTGTTGTGATAACAGACGAGTGCAGCAAAGTCTTGGCTTCAGTAATGAGTGGAATAATAATTTATGAGTTAATGAAATAATGTAATTTGAGATATGATTCATAGATGAACGACTTCATTTGAAAGTTCTACATCAAAAACTGGGGAACTCATCAGCATTAGATCCAGGATTTGAATCCAGGTGACATCTAACTGAAGGTTAACTGTTTCCTTTCCTCAGGAGGGCTCGTCAGAAAGCATTTATAAACCAGAACACGGTGCAGAACTCAGAGAGGTCCGACCCAAACACCAGTGCAGGTCTGCTCTTGTAAGGCACAAATATGAGTTTGGGGGCTCAGATCCATCCATAAACGCTGTAAGTCTGCTGTTTCATTCTGTTTTATTCAGATCAAGACTAAATTAAGACTTCTGATCGCCAGATGTTTGATACTGATGATTATTCGCTTGCTCAGGTGTGCAGCCGTGTAATTACTGCATGTAAAGAAAAGGATAGTTACATTACGAGCAGAAATCCGATGGTGGTTCGGGTTGTGTGAATCTTGTTTTGAGCATGAATGTCGGTCTTATTGTGTCTGTCTTTGTTTCTCCACGGACCAGTCTCAGAGTATTATAAAACTGAAACGGAATAATAGAAGGTATGTGAGTTTCATTAGCTTGTTTCTTCTTCTTTTTTTTTTTTTTAATCTCACTTTTCCTTCAGGAAATAAAAATAATTTTCTCTATCTTTTCTTATTTTAGGTCCTGCATGCCAAATTCAGCCTTAGAAAATGAAACTTTAGGTTGGTACAAAGGGATCACATGTCCAGATGTCTGATGTCATTGTTGTCGTGTAATTTGTCTAATTTTATTCATTACATCTAAAGAGTTAGAACCTTAGCAGAAACCTGAGACCACTTCTAAAAAGTTATATTTTCTTTTTCCTCATTCCATTGTTTCCTTTTTGTGGTAGAAGCCATTGATTTTACCTGCTGGATATCATCTGATGAAAAGAATGACTTCTATAATCAAAAGCAAATTCATAACAGAGGTAAGGAAATATGTTATATTCAAGTGTATATTAGGACTCCATGGACCACCATGACATGTCTTCAAATAATCTATGAGAGTTACTTTATTGACTTGAATGTTTGACACTATTTAAAATGAATTGAAAGTATTTTCTGATGTATGAAGCTCCCAGCCAGAGCGGTGACAAAGCAAAGGAGCTGAGTTCTGAGAGGATGCAGAATGTTCTCGCCAAGGTGAGACCACACCGCTGTCGTCCGACAGCAAACTCATCTATTATACAGTATTACTCTGGAAGTAAAAAGATTTTCTGTGTGGATGCCATGTTTTGGATTTCATCCAGCGTATAACATCCACATTTCCTCCTCATTCAAGTGACCAAACAATCACTTTAACACCTCAAATGATGATTTGTAATGCTGTGCAGGTGGCTCAGTGTTTTATAATCTTGTTAGCACTTGGCTGCGAGTGCCAGACCAGCTCGTGGATACCTGGGATTTGGGATGCCGGTGCACATGTTCATGCATGTGAGGGAAAGGACTGTGGTTCCCATCTTTGTTCACCACCCACGCTGTTATGTAACTGAGGCCACCACAGAGTAGATTATATCATAGAAAAGTGATATAATCAATATAAACGTACAGAAAAGTACATTTTTTTATGAGTGAGGACATAAATCTGCCATATGCTTCAGCTTAGTCAGTCTGAACGAGTTTATAGAATAAATATTGTGTTTGTGTGTTCAGTCTGGTGAAACCACAGATGACGCTGCAGAATCAACACAAACCACAAGACGACAGAAGAAGCTACAGACTCTTGGACAGGCCAAGAAAGGACATCTGAGTGATGGTGAAACAGTGAAAGGTGAAGCTAAGAGAAATGGTAAGACACTGTGTGAAATATTTTTTCACCTGATAAACTTTTGAATGGGGCAGAAACAACAGCTGGCTCTGCTCTTCTTCAGGGTGTTTGACGAATATGATGAGGAACAGCGATGCGGTTCTGACCTGCATCAGTCTGGGGAGGAGGACGGAGACGGGCTCTTCTCATGGTACAACATCATCTCAAGACCCGGCCAAGCAGCACACCAGGCGTCACCATGACAACACAGAAGAGGAAGGGGTCTGGAGCCCGAAGTCTGGATATCATCTCTGGAGGCCATTTGACTGTCCTCAGTCCTGGGCACCTGCCACCTGTCCACCACACCTGTCAGCAAACGCAACATGACATTTGGACCTGTGGCAGAAACCTGCCTCTGCCTCAGTCATCAGAGTGGGATCGCTTCGAGAGTCTGATTCAAGAGCTGGACGACAAACAGCCGGCGCTGTCGCACCTTCAGGTGATGTTCCTTCACAGGTCTGCACATCTCACACAACACAGTAAGATATACGTTGGCATTATTATCTTTAACCTCTAACAAACTGTTGTCAAGTGCAAGCTTTACCACGAAGTTCAAAAAAAGAATAAATGTTAAGAGATATTTGCCACAAGTTATCGGTAACTAGGCCCATAATTCATAATAATAAATCACGCAGACAGGTGATCAGAGATGAGACAAACGTGTCTACATACATGAACAAGAACACATGTTTAAGGGAAGAGGAAGAAACAACAGGAAATGTTGATTGGAAAATGTTCATGTTATCTATGATGACATGACAGGGGGTAGGAGTTAGGGGTTAAGGGTTAAGGGTTAGGAGTTAGGGGTTAAAGGTTAGGAGTTAAGGGTTAAGGGTTAGGGGCCTGATCTTACACCTCCTGCTACCCATTACCTGCAAATTGCAGATTTAGGAGCCTCTGCCAACCGCTAATGCAATCTTCCACTCCCTAAAGCTGCTACCCATTATGCCGACTCCCTTACTCACATTGGGCGTGTCTCTTGCGCTTTCCACAAATTCAGTATCTTGCGTTACTGGTATCTCGCAGATTTCGGATAGAGGGTATCAGGTAGTGCTGGGCGGTATGACCAAAAATTTATATCACGGTATTTTTCAAAATTATATCGGTTTCACGGTATATCACGGTATTATTTTTTTGAAGGCACAACTGGGTGTTAACCACTTTTTCTAATCATTTAGAGGAATTGCTGCAGTAAATTGGCTTAAAATGACCTATTTTACTGTCACGAGGAGTGAATATTGTAGAAAAACATTCATATCTACACTAGTATTAATACAGGTTTGCATGGCCTCACAAAATGATGCTATTTACAAAGAGGTGGCACTCGTTATTCTGATTAAGTGAAGGAATCAGAATGATGATAGTTGCAGTTAAAATACAGAACATTTTTATTTTTCAAATTTTGCAAACAACTTGAAAAAGCATATTTTGTAAAAAATCAACATTAATTACACAATGTAAACAACGTTCTAAAGTTGTAACACCAGCCTGGTGTTGCCTCCCGCGGCTACAACTTTAGTTCGGCAACATTTGCAGATTATTGTAGTTTGTTGGACGTCGTCTTTTTTAAATCCAAAGAACTTCCACACGACACACACGGCTCCTCGTTTAGGAAGAAGTTCCTCAGTCTCATGTTGCCGTTCTGGAGCTTCCACTTCGGGATTTTTGCTGTTTGCAGCCATCACCGTTGTTGTGCTTCCAGTGCAACTGCAAAACAGTCCCCTGTCAAACAATGTTCTGTGGCACTTACGTTCCGCCGCACGGCGTTCCCAACGTTGTGTACGCTACAGTACATACTCACCGGTATTACGGTATATGAAAAATTCATATCATAAGAAAAATAAACACCGGTATTCAGTATGAACCGGTATACCGCCCAGCACTAGTATCAGGTGGTCTGACTACCCACTACCCTCTATCCTAAATCTGCGAGATACAGGTAACACGAGATACCGAGTTTGTGGAAAGCGCAACTGGCATGTCGGCGCGTAAAAGAGCGCGTCCAAATCCTGTCACATGTGGACTGCACAACCGGCTCTTCCTCTCGATTATGCATCACTGTATTACTTTCATACATTATTATTCTCTTAAGGGCAGATGATGTCTGTACAGCTGTGACATGATCTCATCCAGATGTTTGCTGTGGAGGAAACGAGGAGATCACAGAACTCTGTTGTGAAGTTTCTTGTTCTGTCCTCGTATCCCTCTGATCCTCTCCTTGCGCTCGGAACACCTGAGATGTTCTCAGAGGTAGAAGGTAGATGTCATCATACCTGTTCCTCTGGCTCAATGCTCATCCAATGATCCGTTCTGCAGTATTTTAAAAAGCAGCTATGCGTCTTTGCGCAGCTGTGCGTCTTTGCGCAGGAGATATGTTCAAGATAACTCAAAAAGTTATGGATGGATTTTGATGACATTTTCAGGAGTTGTCAGAAATGTGAAAAGGAAGAACTGATTTTATTTTGGGTGTGATCCGGAAGAAATCCTGGATTCTGGATCACTTTCAAATTTTCGATAACATTGAGCTGTTTGGTTGTTTCTTGAACCCTAAAGCAACCACAATGGAGACAGAAAGGGAGTTCTGGAATTTTAAGAGTTTAATTCTCTCAGATGTAAAAAAGGAGGATTCGAGGGTTGGCAGCCAAACCAACAATCCAGGGGACGACGAAGGCAAGAAGGTGGCACTGCGAATGGCTGGATCAGGCGTTTCTATGGGAAGATCTGGAGACGAGTCTGGTTGAATGATGACTGAATAGGTACAGGTGTGCAGTGCCACACCTGGGCTGCTCGTCGGATGGGAAGGTGAAACATAGGTGGATCTGAGTGTCTATGTAGAGGATTGAAGGTGGCGCAGTGGGTTGTGCTCAGGGGCCCCAGAGGTGGAAGGTTGTGGGTTCACAACCCAGCTTGAGACTGTAACATGCGCTCAATGGGGCCGGAAATTTTGTTTCTCAACATCTCTGTTAATTATTGCCCACAGCTCATTAAATTTAACTCAGGTATTGACACTGAAAACCTCTATAAAATTTCAGAGGCTGATCCGGATCTGATCCAGAAGGTGGATTTTATCGCCATCTGTAAATCGCTGTATGGGAGAACTGTTGTGCTTGGTGGAGGTCTGCGCTCTCTGAGTGCTTTTCTAGTTAAGAAATGCTTTCCTGGAAGCTCACTGGCTCTATTTTTTTCTGAGCAGTTTGTTGGAACTTCTTGGAGTACAAAAGAAATGATTAAATCATTTGCTCCACATTAGTTAGAGCTAGTTATGTATATATCAGTGCAGAGGAGGAGGAGGAAGGAAGAGGAGGAAGCTCTACAACAGAGTCCCAGACGAGCCCCCCATGAGAGCTGCTCCGATCTGGGTGAAAAGACGCTCCATAGCAGTTAGCGGGTAGCGCAACCTGCTCTTAAAGGCAATGGCTGCTGACGCACTGATTGGTTAAACAGGTGGAACGCCCTAACCACTCCCATGCATAATGTGTGCATAATATAGCGGTTAGCGCAGGTAATATCACAGGTTTTGGGAGGTGGAAGATTGCGTTCATTGTGGGGGAACGCCCCTCCTGCTACCTGCTATCCCTTAATAGCAGCTTTAGGAGGTTTGGTGCAAGATAGGGCCCTTGGAGTTAAGGGTTAGGGGTTAAGGGTTAGGGGTTAGGAGTTAGGGGTTAGTATGATGATCTATGGGCTGGCAGTCGGTCAAGGGTGTAGCCTGTCTTTGCTTTACAACAGATATAGGCTCTAGTAAACCCTGGTGATCCTGAAGGATCTTGAATCTGATTGGGGCAGACACGGGTCTCACGTGGAGATTAGTGAGGAGTTAAGTTACACATAATCCTTCTCAGTTTCCTGAACACTTTCTGATAAGACTATTATCTTATTAGCTTGTCAAACATGAAACTACTTTATGACCAAAAAAAAGTGTTAATTTTGTGACCTGAAATCTTTTTAGCGAAAGTACAGTTATAATCTGTTTTGTGAAATTCTTCTCTGTTCTCTGACAAGTATCATTAAACTGTGCTTTGTGGAGCTTGACTTTTTAATTGCATCTCCCAGCTCCTTATTGAACATTTAGATGTCCTAAACCATAAATGTAATTTCTAGCTAGTGCTAGTTTTCCTTTCTTGTTTTTGTGATGTTCTTAAACAACAATTTTATAGCTTGGCTTCATTTACAGCCTCTTTGAGCACCACTAATGTTTTCTAAATTTCATTTGTGTTTTTCTTTTCAAAATCAAAAACAATGAACTTTATATTATGCATTCCTCTTTTATCTGTTACTGTGAACAAGATCTAATCACAGGAGCCCGAGGTGCCACGAGTTTACATGGGCTGTTTCATTGTTGTGTCTAAGAACAAAATATAAATCTTTTTAAATAAATGCAGCTGAAATGAAAATGAGGCAGGTATAACAGATGACTGATTTCACATACATACAGAACGCCTGGATACGTTTATTTGTGAACCGTTCCGTTGTAGATTTGTCTTCATGTTTTGGATCGTTGTCCTGTTGGAAGATAAATCTCCGTCCCAGTCTCAGGTCTTCTGGAGACTCCAACAGGTTTTCTCCCAGAATGCTCCTGTATTTGGCTCCATCCATCTTCCCATCAGTTTTAAGGGTATTACTGCATTACAATGGCCCAATCATAAATCTGTGGGTATTCTGTGCAGAGGTTCATAATATAATATCAAACTAACCCTAACCCTAGAATGAGATATACCTGTCAGCTACAACATCAAGATCATTAATGGGTGAATGAATGACACTGATGATGTTGTAACATGGCACTGCTGTACAAGGAAACTTTGGGTCCTGGCGCTGATAAGGATACACCCACCTCATCACTGTTGAGAACCAGGAACACCCCCCCCCCCCATCCCCCCCCAGCTGCAAGCTAGCATCGCAAAACTGCACAAAAACTGCACAGGACGGGCCCAAAGAATGGCATGGCCTTTAAACCTCTCACATCCCTTTCAAACAGGTCTGTTCTGGTCTAAGAGGTTTTGCCACAAAAAAGCACATCAAGTTAAGCCAAACCAGTCAACTAAACTCAAATGATTTACTGGCAACATCGCAAGACACTTCCAAAAGACGCATCCTTACTCTAGTACCACAAGGGCATTGGTGTTTTTTTTTTTTGTTGTGACTTCTGGCTGTAAATAGCAACTCACATCACAGCTAAGCTGATTTCATTTATTTTATGAATGGGTTGAATCCAACATTGAGCAGAAATACATTCTAAACCACTGAAGATAATTAGAAAACATAAGATACTTCATGGACAACTACTAAAGAAAGTCTCACCTCAGCTACAAATGTTGACCGTAGACACACTTCTGAACAACGTGTGCATCTAAATTCAGTTAATTCCATAGCTTTCTAGATTATGATACCATTTTTTTCTCTCTCGCGGTCCACTTTGTTTTCTAGCTAGCCAGTGTCCTGCATTTTTGTAATAGGCTACTGATATTTGACCTCATACCATCTTATGCACAATGTTCCTGTTTCTTTCAATTTACTTCACAGCGCTACTGACTGTAAAGGTAATCAAACCCCATCTCTCGTTTCATATCTGTTCTTCTTTCTCTGATCAAGAAATATCAAGCCTTTATCATCAAGAATTAGTTGTGCCTCGAGAATAAACTAGTGCACCGCTGTATCATCATATCATCGCATACAGAAGGTTACTGCATGAAACATTTAGTTTTAATATTAAGAACATTGACTCACCCAATGACGCAGTGAAATCTCAACAGTCAACTTTAGGAAATTCGTAAACAGTTGTCATAACAGATGTTTGGAGAGAAGCACAAAGGAACTGCTAAACCGATGCTTACAGCTAGCAGCTAGCAGCTAACAGCTAGCTGATATCAGGAGCAGCTCAGTGTTCACTCTGAATTCCGGTTTATTATGTCAAGAATCAGCAGGTGATGTTAAAATGTAATAATGCAATAAAATAAGGGCCGGGCAATTTAACGCGTTATTAACGCGTTAACGCATTCATTTAGTAACACCGACATTTATTTTATCGCGCGTTAACGCATGTTGCTCACATGCTTTTGTTTTGAAAAATCTGTTACTGGCTGCTGCGGAACCCGAAAACAATTCACGGGTAAACATAAGGAAAAGCTAAAACAGACATGGAGAACGTAAAAATCAGTGAACTTTACAGTTCAGGTAGCAACTCAGGTAGAAATATTAACAATTCTGTCTGAAAAAAATAATTCTGGACTGCAACAAAACTTTTCATCATTCGTCCATGTTCCATCAGATCTGCTCCATGTGTTCACTGTCCTGCTGTTCTCTTACTGGTTACTGCAGTTCGGCTCCATCTAGTGGCACAGATGTGTAATGACAACAGAAAGTCCAGTCCTCGATTATAAACTAATTCAGTTCTTTGGCCCGTTTTTTTCATTTCTTATTTTTGATCCAAGTCTAAAATTAAAATATAAAAAAAACAGGCATTTTTTTGTTTTTTGTGTTTGATTAAAAAACAAAAAACATAATAAAATATCACTTTTTAATTTTTTTTTTTAAATTTTTTATTGACAATTGAAAATGGAAAGAATGATTGATACACGGATTGGTAAAGTTACAGAACTTTAACATTGACATTTTTATTTTAAAGTTCTCCAGACGGAGGATTCAACAGAAACAAGGTTATTTGTAACAACTGACAAGTTGAACTCCCCGTTAAAAGTTTCTGCTGTTACCTCAGAAATTAATGTTTTAATGTTCTGATTGTGCTGAGACACAATCATTTTGTTGGATTCTGTTTGTTGACTTTTAAAAAAAAATTTATAAAACAGGATGACATTAATGCCCTGGCAGTGACAATAAGCTTTATTTTATTTTACATTTTTTTAATATGAGATTTACACTAAATATGTGTTACTGACAAGTTCTGATGTTAAAAGTGTTTCAACAACAAATGTTATGACACTTTAGTTCATATGGCAGCAGAACATTTAAATAAAAGTGCATTTTTTACTACTTTTGAATTATTTGAATTTGCGTATACTATGCGATTAATCGTGATTAATCAGGGGAATAATGCGATTAATCGCAATTAAAATTTTTAATCGTTGCCCAGCCCTAAATAAAATACAATTACATGCATACAGTATTTTCCCTTTTTCATAAAAAATGGTACAGAAAAAGTAGCCTATTATGAAAAATAAAGAACATCTCTCAGCACTGTAAAAATGCATCTCATCAGTCATCGGGGTTGTACAGCATCTTGGGTTTAACTTAATTCAGATTAAAAAGTCAAAAACAGGGAATAACCATTTATTGTGTTCAAATAGTCAACACTAATGTGTCCATCTGTCACCAGAAAAAAAAAACATATGTTAATCTTTCTATTACGCAGACAGTTGCTCTCATCAGACAGCTTTAGCTTTAATGAAACCAGGATAATGGAAGTTATTTGGCAACAGAACCAAATCTCCTCCAATCCAGAAATTCAGCTTTCTCAAATGTACACCATCTGTGACAACTGTAGGAGATCCTTTCTGTTCACTCTATTCTTTGATTGTAGGAAATGCAGGAGCAGAACTGTGAAGTTATCAAGTTGAAGCTGCAGAGGACGGAGATGGAGAACTCATCACAAAGTGACAGGAAGCGAGAAATCAGGGCGTCGCCGGAGAAAACGCCAGCAGCTCTCAGCGTATGTACCAGACCCAAATAACATCTGTCACCAAGGAGGCACATCAGGGAACCACCTACATCAGGGGTCCCCAGTCCCCAGTCCCCGGCCCGGTACCGGTCCGTGGGTCATTTGGTACCAGGCTGCAGAGAAAAAAATAAATCACTTCCATTATTACCGTTTGATTTAATATCCGGGTCTAAATGATATTTTATTTCAAGAAATGACTGGATTCTCTCCATTATACCCATCTATGACTTACTCTGGACCTGGACCTTTGTCTCAGCCACGTGGCAAGATGAGTAAAAAACAAATGTCTTCAGAAAGTGTCTTTCCCAAGAATGTTACTGATGTTGAATACATGAATACACAGCGGATTTACGTTTATAATAATATATAGAAAACACCACAGTTTTTATGTTGGTCCGATCATTTTATTTTGTTGTATTTATCTGTGGCACATTTTAATGACCCGTCCATTAAACCGGTCTGAGGTGCAGAAAAAGTTGGGGACCACTGACAAAATGATGAACAAATTCACATGTAGCCCGATGTTGTTTGTTTTTTTTGTCTTTAATGTGACATTATTGTAGCGGTGCACGATAACTATCGGGCCGATAACAGGAAATTATGACGTCATCCCGATAAGTCCAATATCATGAAGAATAGTCCAATCACATATATATTTCTGTCAACACAGCAGTGTCTCGCTCCCTCTGAGCCTTGAATGACCGGCAGTGAATGTTATGTTCAAGTGACGTTGGCAAAATCAGAAAAACGATTACTCAATAAGGAAAATCTAGAATACCCCCTCATGCCAGAAAACAACTCGTTAATTCGGTCATAATTTTGGTAGTTGCTGACTTGAATTGATATTCGCAGTATTTTCCCACATGTTACACATAAAAAAGAAAAAAAATAGAAAAGGCTGAAAGAACGACTAGCAAACGAGGGAACGTGGGAATTTACGTTACACCTTGAATGCAGCCTGCAGCACAGCGCTGATCACAACAAACATGGCGGCGTGGAACTTCGTTAAAGTTTCAGAAGAAGATAGTTTGGTGGTTATTTGTGACGAATCCTCCGAGTGAATTCTACGAGGAGGGAAGCACAAGCTTTAATACGTAAAACCTGATCAGCCACCTACAACATAACAATCACTTCCATGGAGTTTTGAAATCACGCAAATGTGAGCTAACGGAAGCTAATGCTAATGTGTGCAAGCCAGCAGCAGTCTCTCCTCTCCCTCATTCCTTTCATCTAAAGCTTCCATGAGATTAAAAGATAAAAAACAAAAAACTACTGAACCTCATTTACTTTAATTAAAGGTATTAATTTAAATGGAACCACAAGACAAAATCCTTTAAATGTTAATCTTTTTCAGTTAGTAATTCTGATGCATGTATTTCCATCAGTTCAAGGAGCCTTTATTTTTTATATCAGTCAGTAATGAACCTTATTTAAGTTAATGTGAGATATCAAATAGGTTTGTTTGATAGCTTTAAGAAAATGTTTGAGAGGCTTGACAATAGTTTTTCATTGGAAAAAAATAAATATCTGTTCATTTAAAAAGTCCAAACTATTTTTGATTTTGTTCATAGTATTGATGTAATGATCTTAGGTATATGTGTGTGTTATCAGTTATTGGTATCGGCCTTTAGGAGCTGAAAGTTATTGGTTATCGGTATCGGTTTTAAAAAACAGTTATCATACACCCCTACAATAATGTGATACTTTAGACAGTGAGCAAGACAAATAAAAGTTTCAATATGTTCATATGTTGTTTTTCACAATTTTAAAGTCGTCTAATGAAATAAAGCAGCTCTAGCTCCGGACAGTTTTCCACATTTCCAGCTGTTAATCTATTAGATTCCAACTTTTTTACCCAAGGATTTTAATAGCTATGTAGTAAAAGGTAGCGATTCACAAATCATTCAATATTTAACTGATTAGATTTTGCATTACATCACTTTTTTTTTCTTTTTAAACATACTTGATAAATGTTTTGCACCAAATTAGCTTGAAATGGGATTTTAGCTCCTCAACAGTCTGGCCTCTGTCCAGGAACATTAAGGTGAAAGCTGAGCACAGGTAGTCAGGGATTATACTCGCTGCAAACTTCCTCGGCTTCACTATAAAAAGCAAAGTAACGCTCGTGTGGATTACGTATATCACTTTCCAGAGCAGCTGCACGTCTCTGCAGACGCTAGGATATAAGCTGTTCTATCACGTTAGGAAACACCAGCTTGGTGCCCTGACTCAGCTTTTTCTGTTTAAATTAAATTGTTTGTCATGAATTCATTTGATGGGATCATGTAACAACATAAATAGTGCGTTGTTTTGACTGTGCAGAACAAAGATGACGCAGAGAGGAAGGATGCTAGCCGCGGGAAACGGTTCCCTAAAGGCCAACTGCAGCGCAGGAACTCCCTGGAAAGTCTTTACAGCCTCCACAGTGGACAAAGCTCCTCCAGTAAGCTCTTCACGTCACATCCTGATCAATTATGCACTTCTGGTTTCTAAACTCCACCTGACACTCTGTTTTACATTAGATAACTTTTTAAGCAACCTTAACTAATTTATGACCGTCTCCATTAGAGCTGAACTCATGGACCAGTTAGCCCGTTTTGCTAACCTCTGCTGTCTCTGTTCTGGTTCCAGGTGGAGTCACCAGTGGGTCCGACTGCTCCAGTAACAGAGACAGTCTGAGACTGGACGATGATCTGTCGTTCACCAAACAGTTTTGTGGCAGAGCAAGAGTCCATACGGAGTTTGTGCCAAGTCCTTACGACACCGAATCCCTCAGACTCAAGGTGTGTGCCTGGAGGGGCGGGAAAAATCCTGAAGATGTATGAAGAGAAAGTTTACTGACTTAAAAGCAAAGTAGATTATACTGCAGCTGGTTTTAATGATGATAATTATTGGTCAGTATCTTTATTTATTTATTTATTTTCCTTTGCAATGCTAGCTGAATGTGAATGCTGGACTGTAACCTTCCAGTATGTTTTAGTACTAACTTAGTAATGATGCTGTTGCCTTTGTATTTGTGTGTAAGCACTAGGGATGCCAATGGTTAACCGTTTAACCGTTAACTGATAACAGTAACTCTAACCGATTAATACTAACAGTCAATTTTGTTTTTAAGCTATGTAATTTAATCAACTCATGGGGGCGTGTCAACAGCTGCAACAGACCTCTGATTGGTCAATTCTACATCCGCGTAGAAAAGAGCGCATCATCAAAAAAAATGAGGAAGTACCCACATCTGTGCGATTCTGGTTCTCCACACCACAAAGACAGCACATATTCTAGTAATTCATGGAGGGAGATAGAGATGAATGTGGGTCTGGATACGGCCGAGACGGTGAGGAAGTGGAAAAACGCAAGAGATACGTTTAGTAAGTTTAGCTAGTTCCTGATTGTCGCTCTTGCGTTGTGGCGTGGAATAACATAGCGGAGACAGCGCTAGTATAAATCAAAAGTGACGGCGACACATTGCCGCGAGAGTAAACACGGGGAAGTGTCCGCATGCGTCCACGACAACGTGCGCAACATCGCGGCGGCCGGACTTATCGGTTAACGGTTATTAATCGTTAAAGGGGGGTTGGTTAACGGTCATTAAAAAAAAAATCCAAAATGTGCATCCCGAATATAAACAGTTGCACTTACAATGCAAAGAAGCGCAAACGAGCATCAAATTTAATTTGATGAAATGTGATTACTTTTTAGGAAGAATTGTTTAGCTCGCACTGTTTCCTGTCCCTAAAACCAGACACATTTGGATAAACTCAGTATATCTGAACCCCCATCACTCTTCCAGCAGCTGGATAAGACTTTATGGCACTATGTCACCCATCAACAACAACATTAGCTCTCAGGACCACAGTTGAAATCATTGTGGTGTAGGTGAATAAGAGCCTCAAGAAAGCAATAACCTTCATGCCCATGGGAGACCCACTGTGGTAAAAAAAAAAAAAAATGTTAGAATTTCCTTTGTGCTGTTGAAAGTTGAAAGTTGAATATATCTAAGAACTGGAATCCATTTTTGTGATTGGTCAACCTTTTTTCCTGTTTTTAAAATAAGCTTTTTAGAGTTAGTTGTGCATGTTCTCGGTTTGTTAATGTTACAATTACTGACAGCAGGTTTCACAAACCACAGAAGCTTAATCACTGTCACTGTCATTCCCTCTTTTATAGTTTCACTGTAGTTTTATGAGGTTATTCTATGTTTTCAGCTGTAAGAGATTATGTTACATAGTTCTTCAACTAAAACATAAATACTACAATTTCCACTAACAACAGTTCCACTGATACTTTGAGATTACACCGATGGTTGCAGTTTTCATCTTAGTAATATTTCCTACCGTCATGTTTTTTGGTGCTTACTAGGGATGCACATTTTGGATTTACCGACGCCCTTTAACGATTAATAACCGTCAACCGATAAGTCCACTTCCTCACCGTCTCGGCCGTATCCAGACCCACATTCATCGCTATCTCCCTCCATGAATTACTAGAATATGTGCTGTCTTTGTAGTGTGGAGAACCAGAATCGTACAGATGTGGGTACTTCCTCATTTTTTTCGATGACGCGCTCTTTTCTACGCGGATGTAGAATTGACCAATCAGAGGCCTGTTGCACCTGTCAACACGCCCCCATGAGTTGATTGAATTACGTAGCTTAAAAACAATATTGACCGTTAGTATTAATCGGTTAGGGTTACTGTTATCGGTTAACGTTAAACGATTAACCATGTGCATCCCTAGTTTATATGGCTAATGACTGTCTTTAAAATACATAGCGATCAAATCACAGTTTGTATCCAAGGACCTCATGTACAAAGACTTGCATGGATTTCATACTAAAACTGGTGCTGAATTGATCCCATACTTTCACACGTGGTGAGATACAAATACTAAAGTAAAATAATTCCTAATGTTTGGATTATCACTGCATCGTCTTCATGTGTTGCTAACGGACGAAGCCTTTGACATGTGCGTTCACCAGACCTGAAATGCGTATGAAGCATGTGCACATTTCTCACATTCATTTCACTCGCGGTGCATCCGAACATGAATATTAAAAATGCCGTACCCAACTTTTTGTGCTTGTGCACGGTTACTACATGAGGCCCCAGGTGAGTTACCGTGACCACACCGTACGTCTCATACACCTGATCTGGAGGATGGTTGTCATAAAATATTGGCGTATAAATCATAGACATATATAGAGATAGACGCCGCATTGGCTGTTTGGAAGGAGAAATGCGGCCGCCATCTTGGACCGGTCATTCTCTGGGATTATAACCGTAGTAGTATTACCGTACGTCGAGTCGCAGCACAAGTGAGAGAACATTCCTGAACATTGTGTGGGATATTCCTGCTCCAATCGGCGGACCATCAGAAGCAGGGCTCAGGGGATTACTTTTCACAAGTAAGATGTAACATATTTTTCGGTCTAAAAGACGTCTAATAAATGTCTAATAAACGTCTAACGGTCCCTAGACGTCTGGGCTAAAATCGGTCTACCACTGGTCTAAATGAACGTTTTAGACTAGCCGTTTCTAAATCTAAACTACATTGTACATTGATCAATGACTGTTAAAAATGTTTTAATCCAGCATTTGGCCACCATTTATACAATTTACTATTGTTTTATTTTGTATTTAATTATTAATGGATTAAATTGTACCGTATAGATCTATGCAAAACAATATAATAGCCTACTTAAATGTAACAGGGGACAGATTGAGATGTTGGTCAGATTATAGCTAATAAGGAGAATAGCAAAAATGAACGTCAATTCAGTCAATAGCATAATGAAATAAACAATTAAAAAAATAGGGAAAACAGCAATAATAAACTGTCAATTCAAGCAAAATATAACAGCATGATAAGACTAGCCTACATTAAGGAGAATAGCAGTAGGCTAATGAACAGCAATGTCAAATTAATAAAAAGCCTAATGAAAATGGAATAAAACTATACAAACCATAAGGCATTAAAAGTGCTAAATGAACTAAGTCCATGTTGTAGCCTAAGTCTTTAACCCTCTTAAAAGATCCTACTTAAAAGGCTACTAGCCTATAACAGGAACGGAGATATTCATTATATTACTAAGCTGACTATCAATATTAAAATACGCCAAACCATGTGTCATGTATCAAAACTACATTTATGACCTTTGCAGCAAAAGAAAAAAAAACGCGTGAAAATCAGTTCGTTTCGTGAGGTATGATCAAATACATTGACGGCACACCTGCCAAACAAATAACACTGAGCGGAGCGGGTGACCGATCCAAGATGGCGGCCCCAAATCTCGTCAGCGCCAGTAGGGAGTAGCGTTCGATGCGGCATCTATCTCTATATATGTCTATGGTATAAATGCATTAAAGTGCAGCTTCACATTTCTACCATGGATGTAGCCTCATGAATAAAGGAGCAGATTTTTTTGGGGATCAATGGGAAGTATATGAGAAGTATTTTGTACTGACTGTAGCCCTTTTTGAACCTCTATATTAGTGGTTGTGCTGTTTACATACAGGGACTAATAGCAAGCAGCTAATCTGGTACAAAGCACCTTTTCTCTTTGTATGAGATTAGTACTTTTTTTAAATGTTAGTTGATACATATATGTACTAAAACAGGACTTAACTTCCATACAGGTGGGAGATGTAATTGACATCATCGCCAAGCGCCCCATGGGAATATGGACAGGCATGCTGAACGGGAGAATAGGAAATTTCAAGTTTATCTACGTGGATGTGCTAATGGAGCGAACTTATGAGACACACATCCATGAAGGGAGACTCAAATCAACGGTTCAGGAAGTGTTGAAGCACCTCAGTTTAGAGGTACGTTGCTCTCAGCTTTCATGTATCACTGTAATCATCTTTGCTTCACCTTCTGAACAATGCTTTTTTTTTTTCTTTTAATTTGTTTGCTTTCATCAGGAGTATTCTTCACCTCTGCAGCTCTGCGGATACCAAACAGTAGATGATCTGATGAGGCTGAAGGAACCTGAGCTTATGGACCTGAATATGACCGATCCAGAACACCGGCAGAAACTGCTCGCCGCTATCAAGTCCCTGCAGCAACTGTGTTGTGAGTCATGGAAACAGTAGCAGGATCATTCGAAGGCAATGGCCACGGTTACATGATGTTTTCTAATTCAGAATTAAATAATTCCGAATTAAACAATTTTCCTTCGAGTTTACATGGAAATAGTAATTCTGAATTAAGGTTTACATGGAAGACACGTTTGTTCGGCTTTATCCAACTCCGCTTTAGGTCTGGGGGTTGGGAAGGGTTCTGATTGGATGGTGGGGGGGGGACGTCTTTACATCTACCGGAAGAAAACAAACTTAGCAACAACTCGGTTAGCAACAACATTCCTCTTATTT
Organism: Hirundichthys speculiger; assembly: GCA_018398805.1. NCBI lineage: Eukaryota > Metazoa > Chordata > Actinopteri > Beloniformes > Exocoetidae > Hirundichthys > Hirundichthys speculiger. Next base: position 127,900 of record JAGFBZ010001891.1, read on the forward strand.
TTGACCTGGGTGGCGTCTCTATCTGTGAAACCTCCTTCATTTAACCTGGCCGCTACAACTTTGAAAAGCTCACAATTTTTATGTTTCCTGCCATCTGTTCTTTTGATTATTTCCAGTTCCTCCAAGCTATTTATTAAATAAATCGTCTCTGCTCTTGAACACCGTTTACTGCGTGCTGCCATCTTGAAACTTTGTTTTGAAAACAAGCCCAGCGCGGAATATAAGCGTCATGGCGACAGACGGGCAAGAGAACTAGCATGCACAGAAAGACGGGAATTAATTTAAAGAGGAATGAGTGTAAACATGACCGCGGAATTATTTAATTCGGAATTAAAATCAGAATAAACCAGCCACTTACTTCGGAATTAAGTTTAATTCGGAATTGACATTTTCATATGGAATTAGGTGTTTACATGGTAACTTTTATTCGGCTTTAACTTTAATTCTGAATTAAAGAGGAATTAACTTCCCATGTAAACGCACTGATTGTCACCACAAACATAAAAGCCTTAACGAAACAAAACAAAACAAAACAAAACAAGAAACCCTGAGACATTTGGGATTGAAAGAGGGAAAGTGACATTACACCTCAGCTAGATAAAACTTGCAAGATTTCCAGGCCACAACTAAAGAGGTTTGAGATAACAGGATAACCTCGAAGAGCACTTCTGAGAATAGATCAGAGCATGCAAAGAGAGTGTTTGCAGACAGATAGGCTCCATACTATGGAGCCCCGTTTGGGTCATAATTCAATAAATAAATTAGTCCATTATTATGAAATGCATGTTTATTATTATCAAATATTTCCCATTATTATGATAATGGTTTTGTTTTTCATAAGAATGATTTGTGTGTCAATCACAGCAGAGAGGGCGGAGCCATTTATGTGATTGGCTGCTCTTTCATTCAGGCATAAGCAACAGAACAGTGAATCGTCAAATGGGGTCAAAATAGTATCGCCTGATAAATTATCATTTTCGATATTGTCTGCTAACCTGGTCAAGGTTTCCCGTAGCTCAGTCTAAGCTAGCATAGCTACAATCGGACTAGGAGCGCACCTTGATGACGCCACGGCCGCTGCTAACAGGACCTCACGGCCAAAACTAGTCGATGTCAGAGCTTAGAATGGAGAAGGATCAGCCAATGAGCGTGCAGGTCAACCACTGGTCCCGCCCAGTGGCAAAATGTCATTATTATGTAAAAGCTCATTCTTATGAAAAAGGAAGCAATTATGTAAAAACTCATTCTTAGATTTAAAAAAAAAAACCATTCTGAATTAAACTATTATGCAAACTATATTTTATTATAATAAAAATATATTTAATAATAATTACATTTGTTTCATAATAATGAGAAATATTTCATAATAATAAACATGTATTTCATAATAATAAACGCCTGTATTTCATAATAATAGACTCATTTATTCATTGAATTATGACCCAAACGGGGCTCCATACCAAACACAGGAAAGATAGTAGCACAAAATGTAGTTTTACTTATCTATTTGAGTCAGTGACAGGAACCTTCTAAACCTTCTTCTCTCTTACAGCTGATAGCTGGTTGGATAATGAGTCCATACGAGGGCCGGAGAACTTTTCTAAGGATATAAAGACGGAAAAAAACAACTGCCCGAGAGACTCTGGCTGCCTCGTAACATCTGAAAGTCCTGACGAGTGTTCAGAAGAGTCAGCGTCATCGTTTCTCTCAGATCAACCTCGACCAGTCAACACGGCAACGTCATAAAAGGATCCATTCATTCTAATGCTTCATTCCTGTTTTTAATTGCCTGATTATCAATTTATTACTTTCAAATAACCTAATTTGGAAATATTAAATTTCCAAAGCTGTTATTTTGTTTTTTGTAAGTTTTTTAGAGTATGTAATTTTATTTTTAAAAAATAAGGTACATAAAATGTCTTTCTCTCTTCATATTAACTTCAGAATTGGTGAGCATCAGTCGCAACTTCATTTTATCTCTGAAATAAAACATCTGATCATGTTCAAGTTTTCTTTTGTGCTGGTATTATTACCCTCGGCTTATTTTTTATGAAGAACTGCAAATATCAGAATCTGGACACGAGGTGCAACATTTAGCTTACTGGTAGTTTCTGGTTTCTGCCATGTTTATGTGCCAGAATTCACTTAAACATTAAAAAGCAAAAGAGCAAGAACACATTTTCTAGAATCTCTGCTTATGTCTGACCTATTATTCAGTTTTTATTTACAAATGTATCTGCATTCATACAATGGCTGAGAAAACAGGAAGTCTTGGTTTGAATATAAGCTACCCATTAATCATAGAAGTTTCTGCTCATTATACTGAAAAATCAAAAATAAGAACACTGTACGTGATGTAGGGGAGAGTTTTTATAAAAAGAGGTAAAAAAAAAAAAATTTTCCTTATCCGTTTGTTCATGGTTCACAAAAACAAACATGTTGTGCATTATGGCTCCAGAGAGTTTAATTTTGGTCTCGTCTGACCAGACTATATTCTCTTAGTATTTCACAGGTTTGTCCAAATGTTGTGCAGAAAACATTAAATGCTTCAATATGCCTTGTTTGCACCTCCTTTTCAATACTTTTTCCCTGTGTCATTTCACATTATTACACATGACTTAATTTATGGACACCTATGGTTTGATTTCTTTGCATGTGTGGATTTCATGGGTTATTACCAGCATCTGTTGAAAGTTTCATGAGTATAATTCAATAATAATACTTTTAAAATTATAATATCTTCTATTGACAGAGAAACATGGTGACATGTTCAGTAGTAGCTAATGCATTATACATATATTTATGGTATGCTCATAAACATGTATAATTAACATTATAAACACTCATAAATTATCATAATGCTTTATAACAATAAGTATAACACATTATAAAGCATGTTATGATCACTTATAAGGTCAGGTATTATGTTATAACTGCTCATTCCTTGCTCAATGATTTTTGTGGCAAGGATCAAAGGGTATTATAATGATCATAGTTGTCATATATTAAAACTCTTTATAATGCCTTATAATCACTAGTATAAGGCATTATAATGCGATTATAACTCACTCTAAATGGTCATTGGGTGCTTCAAGTAAAGTGATGAAACTGCTCAGGTTTAGGCTGATATATATATATATATATATATATATATATATATATATATATATATATATATATATATATATATATATATATATATATATATATATAAAACACAGTCTGATGCAGTGATGTTGTTAACTCACCAGGACAGTTCTTCATCTTCACTCACATCCTTCCCTCTAGTTCAGTTTATTTACTGCTCATAGCTGCTGCTCCATCTGTTGTCAGTCCAGTAAGTTTGTTCCAGGACAGTTTTATGTCTGTTACACTTTCATATACGTTTTAAAAAATGTCTTTTCCACTCGTTTGTCCCGTGCATCGATTTAATGTCCATTACTTCCTCTGTTACGGGCAAATTTGAGTCCACTCCACGGATGAAGCTTGAAACTAGACTTGATTGACGCGGGAAATGAGCGGAAAGGCCACTGAAGCGTTGCATTCTGGGATCTGTAGTTCTGTGCAGTATTGTTTTAATCAGCGCTTCACATCAACGGGCCGTTAATAACGATAATGTAAAATGATCTCATGGGCCGGATATGATTACACGGCGGGCCGTCAAATAAAGTGTTACCGAGATTTCTTTTTTTAGATATTTTTTTTTATTACTTTTCAACCATATTGTGAAAAAAAAGGTTATGTAGCTTTTGTGCATGTAAACGTCGGGCTTCAACTGAAGTATTTGTTGTTGTATTTGTCTTTATTATAAATTCTCTATAAAAGACAAGCTGCACAGTTTTTTCAAGAAAAACATTACTTTAATTGAACAATCAACATATCCGTCACTAAAGGCTATCTATAAGCTTAAATTAGTACTCTCAAAAAGAATTAAAGATGAAAATATCCAGTAATCTACAATTTGATCAATGTAATAAAAAGGCAACATGTGAAAGTGATAATACTTAAAATGACTATATGTAAAACAATCATGGCAGGACAGAAAAGAGTCAACAAAAAAAAAAAGATTCAAACTTTGACAATAACAATTCTTGAAAACCCCCCTGAAGCACCTCAAACCTTTAAATCACAAGAAAGACAGTTTTCACTTCTGTCCTTGTCTGTCACAGTTAAATGACAACAAAATTATAATAAAACCGATCATAAAATAGTTCACAAATTCAAACTACTGAAAATCCTCTCTGAGGGAACAAAGTGAAAACATGTAAAGCAAATATTCACAAAGCAAACAAAAAAGGACCTTTACAGCCCTGTTTTTAATTAAAACATCAGTGGAGGAATATGGAGAGTTTCCCACTTAGTTTATTACTAGGAAGCAAAAATTATGAAACCAGAAAAAGATCCATTTTCTTTTTTTTTCTTTTTTCTTTTTTTTTGTGGTCTGTGACTTTGGTTCCACTGGAGTTTCAACCAATTCCAGTGTTTTCATATTTAAACAAACCTCTTAATTCATGAGGCCATAGGCACACATACCAGCCACGTACAATGGAGGAAATAAGTATTTGATCCCCCGCTGATTTGGGGAGTCGTCATACTAAGAAATAAATGTCTCAGACTTCTACGGCAGCTTTATTTTAACAGTTATAAAAAGAATATTAAAAACATTTTTGCAGTGACACAAGACAAAGGCTCAACTGTGGTATTTATGTTTCCCTCTGGTCTCTGAAACGTAGTAAATGTGTCTCGGCCAATCAGAGCTCAGATTCTAGAGTTCTGGGCCGTCTGCGTTTCTTGTGTTGCTAACAGGAAGTGAGTCATTGTTTGATGTTTCTCTGGCAGCTGCGGCCTCTCGTCTGCTGTGGGGGGGGATTTTCGCAGAATTTCAGCGATTATTTCTTGCGGTGAAGTCGACCTGTCCCCTTAGAAGAGCAACACCCCCAAAGCATGAGGCTTCCACCGCCATGCTTGACAGTAGGGATGGTGTTTCTGGGCTCATATTCAGCATTTCTCTTCCTCCAAACACGTCCAGTTGAGTTGAGGCTCAGTTTTGGTCTCACCTGACCACAGCACCTTCTCCCAGTCTCTTTCTGAGTCATTAATATGTTCGTTATCAAACCTGAGTCGGGCCTGGACCTGAGCCTTCTGGAGCAGAGGGACCTTGGACCACTGCAGGATTTTAAACCGTCTCAGTGTATTACCAATAGTTTTCTTGGTGACTGTGGTCCCAGCTGCCTTGAGATCATTAACCAGCTCCTCCCGTGTAGTTCTAGCTGATCTCTAACCTTTCTCATGATCATTGAGACCCCACCAGGTGATATCTTCCATGGAGCCCCCAGCCCAGGTTGATTAACAGTCATGTTGTTCTTCTTCTACTTCAGAATAATTGCACCATCAGTTGTCACCTTCTCATTCAGCCTCTTATGGTTTTGTAGTCCATTCCAGCCTTGTGGAGTTCACAACTTTGTCCCTGACATCTTCTGACAGCTCTTTAGTCTTGATGGTGGAGATGGTGGAGTATTACTGAGTCTGTGGGCAGATGGCTTTTTATACAGGTGACTATTTGGAACAGGTGTCTCTCATGCAGGTAATTACTTCAGTGAGATTAGGAGTATGCCAGTGGTCTGTGGGAACCAACACTGGTCAAGGTTAACGGGGATCAAATATTTATTTCCCTTAATGACTTACAAATTAATTTTTATTTTTCCTTTCGTGTAATTTTCTCTTTTTTTTTTCAATATTCTTTCTATAACTGTTAAAATAAAGCTGCCATAAAAATCTGAGACTGTTCATTTATTTCTTAGTATGACAACTACCAAAATCAGTGGGGGATCAAATACTTATTTCTTCCACTGTATTTCCTCTGATGTTCTATTCTCTTTATCTACAAATTTACAATGACCATCATCTCACTTTTACAGCGGATGTTAAGGTAAAACTATGTTAGGAATGTAGCTTAGACGGAGAGTTAGAAAAAGAAAACATATTATAAACAAAACATTCCACTAGTATAAGTGTAAATTGTTACATGATGAGATACATCTATACCTAAGACGTCACAGCCAAGGGAATAACTATGTTTTAATATATTAAAAAAAAAAGATAAGGATCAGGCTACAATGGAAACGAAAAGTAAGGAGTTCAGTGATAAACTGGTTTCGCTGGAAACCTCCTACAGTCTGAGTTTAAAATCATCATCATCATCATCATCATCATCAATCTCCAAACTAAAATGTTACAGTAATGGTTGTGAATTTTCCTCAGCGACGGAGACCTCCATGAGAATATCTTACATGACCATTCTCAGGATAGAGAGAAAGATCCTCTGTGCTGCCAAGTCCGTTGTCAAGCTCTGAAAATGAAATGGAGACAAAAAAAAAGAGAAAAATTACTGATAATACGGAGCAATATTTCTTATGAGGGACATTATTCTGAATTAGCCTTCACACACACATATGAAACCGAACTCTCTCACATACTAGACTGAAAACCTTACACACATACATGTGAAGTCCTTTTATACATACAACTGGAAATTTCAGTTGTATGTATAAAAGGACTTTATATGTGTATGTGAGTTAATACATTTCCAGTTGTATGTATGAGAGCATTTCACCTGTATGTGTATAAGCTTTCACTTGTGTGTGTTTGTAATATTTCACATGTATGCGTGTAAGGTTTTCAGTCTAGTATATGAGAGAGTTCGGTTTCATATGTGTGAGGTCAAGTGTCTCATTTTAGCCCAGTTATGGGGGTAAAATAAGACAAAGCCCAGATTTTAAGGGGGTAAAATGACCCTGCTTGGGGTAAAATGATCCACTTACTTTTTGAAAAGGTTTTCAGGCGATATTGTAAAAAGTGCTGCAAAAAAATAACACCTACCCGACCTTTAAGTAAAAATGTGTCTTCTGCCTTCCTTTTAGTCTTTTTTTTAATTTTATTTATTTTTTGGTTTTCATTCATTTTCCTTTCAGATTATAATAATAAAGTATAAATTAGTTCATTTTAATTTAATTAACACATCACCACACATTTCACATGCTCCCAGGTCATTATATACTAATCATTTTCTAGAAAAAAATATTAATAATTTAAAGATGAAGAGCGTTACTTGCTATGTGTTAGTTTTTTTCATAGATTGGTTCTGATGTCAGTTTAGTACTCAGAGGATAATTTACTTTATACATTTACAAATATCTCTACTAGTGATGCACATTTTGGATTTTTTTTTATGACCGTTAACCGACGCCCTTTAACGATTAATAGCCGTTAACCGATAAGTCCAGGAGGGTTGGCTGCTGCGATGTTGCGCGCGTTGTCGTGGACGCATGCGGACACTTCCCCGTGTATACTCTCACGTCAATGTGTCGTCGTCAGCTTGTCGCAGAGATGCCGCCGTCACTTTTGATTTATACTAGCGCGGTCTCCGCTATGTTATTCCACGCCACAACGCAAGAGCGACAATCACGAGCTAGCTAAACTTACTAAACTTATCTCTTGTGTTTTTCCACTTCCTCACCGTCTCGGCCGTATCCAGACCCACATTCATCGCTATCTCCCTCCATGAATTACTAGAATATGTGCTGTCTTTGTAGTGTGGAGAACCAGAATCGTACAGATGTGGGTATTTCCTCATTTCTTCGATGACGCGCTCTTTTCTACGCGGATGTAGAACTGACCAATCAGAGGCCTGTTGCACCTGTCGACACGCCCTCATGAGTTGACTGAATTACGTAGCTTAAAAACGAAATTGACTGTTAGTATTAATCAGTTAGAGTTACTGTTATCGGTTAACGGTTAACCATGTGCATCCCTAATCTCTACACTTATAAAGGCTAATGTTACAACCACTCATTCGTCTCTTTGTGGGTGACTCTTATCCAAGTCGTACCTGAGAATATCAGCTTTTCCTTCATCATGTTGACGTCTCGACTGGGCCGTCGTGCCACAGCGCTCAACATAATCTGCTCTGGGTTATAGTTCTGCATCCCACTAATCCTCCACCTGTCACAGCAAACACAGATTTAAAAAAACAACGTATAAGCGGTTAGAGGTAATGATTGCAGGAGTTCCATCACACTTCTGAAATGGTGATAGTCACAAAAGATATACATAGGTCTAAATTTGAAACACACACATTGACGATGACGAGGTAAAGGAGTGTAGGCGAGGTAAGAAGAGCTTCAGTTTGGAGTGTCAAGCGTAAAAAGTACAAGGACGAGGAGGCAGAGACAAAAGCCGAGGAGTTACCTGATCATATGATAGCTGACAGATGCCAGGGGCAGCAGAGGAAGGTTGCATGCAGATCAGGCAGAGGACAAAGAAAGAATGTCAAAGGAGGAAGACGGAAAAAGGTCAAAGCTTAGACAACAACCATGGTGACACCCAGGAGACGAGAAAAAAATGCAAAGGAAAGAAAGGAAAGAAAAGAGCAGAATGAAGAGTAAGTGCAGAAGCAGCAGACTGATCAGGACTTAGCTTAGGTGCTGGCGTCACAGAAAACCTTTTACATTCTAATAACATGTCAATCTATCATGAATAGTTGTAAAATCTAAAGCTCTGCTCACTAGAAACAATGTGCCTGATTCACAATCAGACGTAGCATTATCACCACGTGTCTAAAATAGAGTAATAGACCCATTTTTTTTCTTATAAAACAGCTCTAACTAGTATATTGGGGCGCACAGGTGCAGGACTTTAGTCGTAGGTGCGTTGAACCCAGTGGGTTGTGGGTTTGAGATGTTTCCCACAGATGGCATCATGTAGGCATTTGCCGATTGTGCTAGTAAAAGTAGCATATTATGCTAGTGGCAGTGCTTGTTTTTTGCCCAAATTATGCTCAAATTTTGCTCGTTTTTCAAAATTATGCTACTTTTTAAAAAAAAATTATTCTGTGCACAAACTTCACAACTCACAAGACAAGTTTGAAAATGTATTTTATTAACCCTGGCCTGACGTTCTGGGCCCGGTTGTTCAAAACCTGGGTAACTTTATCCGGTGGTTAGGCCTATACAGCGGATAAATCTGCTATCCAGCGGATAGTTATCCAGCGAACAAAAATAGGTTGCACAAAGCCTGGATAGTGTGGTGGATAACTATCCGCGGATAGCTTGCTAATCATCGCGTGTAGCAGAGCGTGACACAGTTTGCACAAGGTTTTGCCCTCAAATGGCCTCCAGTTACCATGGTAAAGTATGCAAATTTCGAGTAAACAACGAACTGTGCGTGCGCTAGCAGCGGGCGCTGGGTTTCCAAACAAATAAAAACAAATACAGTGAAAACTAAACCATGCAGTTTCTGACAAAGCCCTGGATAACAAATTTAAAAGTTAAATAACAAATTTAAAAGTTAAAGCGAGAATCTCGCTTCCTTGTAAATTATCAGGATGAAAGTTCACTGCACTTGACTCGTTTGGCGTGGCGGCCGCCATTTTGAAACGAGCACTGGGAGAAAGACTAAGGAGTCTGGGACCGAGACACAGACTTCCGGTTCCGTTTCATCGAATTCCTGCGGTATCTCAACACAACTAAAAAGCAATCGCAAAATAGGAGTGGAACCAACTGTTAATAGTAATCTATCGATTTTAGTAGCTGAGATCTTAGTTTTCTTAAATTATTCTAAAATTGTGCTATTAAGACAAGAAAATATACGGATAATGCTAGCAGTGCTACTTTTGGAAAAAGGGCAAAAATTATGCTCAGTTCCTCAGATTATGGCAAAAATTATGCTAGCACAATCGGCAAGAGCCTAGCATCATGTTCCGAAAGTTATGTAGGTGGGAATCATCATAGTAACGTCGATGTGACGTTGCTTTGTAATAAGATGATCAGTGTTAGTTTACCTGCCAGTGGTGTCAGTGTTATAATCTGTGTATTGAAAAGCAATGTAGAGCCATGGAAGAACGTTAAAAAATATAAATGAAATATAATTTTCCCTCACTATATACATAAACAACCCCAATTCCAAAAAAAGCTGTGTAGAACAGAAAGAAAAACAAAATGTAATGAAGTGCAAATCTCATAAACCCACATTTTATTTCCAATAGAACAAAAAGAACATATCAGATGTTGAAACTGAGACATTTTACCATTTCAAGGAAAATATGAACTGATACAGCAACGCTTCTGAAAAAAAAAGGTGCAACAGGGGCAACAAAAACCTGGAAAAGTAATTACCACAAATCAAATTTAAACGGAGGAGCATTTGGAAACTAATTAGGTTCACTGACAACAGATCAGTAACAAAAGAGCATCTCAGAGAGAATCAGGAAGTGTCTTTGCACGTGGGACAAGGTCAAAGGTCAAAAGTAAATGCGTGTCACCTCCAGGCCCTCAGGTGGCGCTGTATTAAAACAAGCATCATTCTCTAGTGACATCACTGCCTGTAAACACAGTTGGCTTTGCAATCCACAAGTTAAAGTTAAAGTTCTCATTAATCCGTGTATCATTCGTTCTTTCCATTTTCAATTAGCAATCAAAAATTAAAAAAGGAAAAAGGGACGTTTTATTTCGTTTTTTTTTGTTTTCTAATCTAACACAAAAAACAAAACAAAAAATGCCTGGTTTTTCGTATTTTAATTTTAGACTTGGATCAAAAATACGAAATTAAAAAACGGGCCACGGGACCGAACTTGTTTTTAATATTTAATTGGGCCGGTTTACGTGACCCGGAAGTGGCTTTGTGTGCGGCAGTTCCACGGTAAAAGGTCTCAGTTTCAACATCTGATATGTTATTTATATTCTATTGGAAATAAAAAAAATGGGTTTATGAGATTTGAAAACTATTGTGTTTTGTTTTTTACATCGTACAGAGCATAACCCTTTTTGGAATTAGGATTCCCCACATTCGTCACATGCAGTCAGCTGTACGGGGCAACAAGCAGGACGTCAGTAGCACTACTCAAACACTTTAGTAGCGTGAACTACACCGTTATAAATTCAGACAAAAACACCTTTCACATCTGTTACATTTCCTGCCACACATCCATGGGCCAAGGCTAATTTTTTATTTTTAAAGCTTTGGGGCTCGTCTCACAACTGTTTCGTCCAATGTGGCTGCAAAATCTTTCAACCAATAATGTTTGCGGAAAATGTATTACTTGTGAGAGTACTTTGAGAGTACTTTTGGACCAGCATTTACAATGTTCAAAGATCTTATCTAAAGGAATCCTAGAGGATTTTACATTGTAGCCTAAGTTGTAGCCATCTTGATTGTGTGTGTCCATGTCTTTTGTGTGTCCTTGTATGACTGGATCAGTCAACATGCCTGTTAATGCCACAAGTAAATGGGGACAACAGAAAGATGTGAACAGGCTTTTCTATTTAATTAATAATCTCGTTTGTATGGAGCGATAGGAGTGCCACATAAATAAATAAATAAATAAATAAATAAATGTGGAAATAAAAAAGAGAAATAAATAAATAATGTGGAAATATAAAGAGAAATAAATAAATAAATAAATGTGGAAATATAAAGAGAAATAAATAAATAAATAAATACATATATGTGGAAATATAAAGAGAAATAAATATATAAATAAATATATGTGGAATTATAAGAGAAATAAATAAATATATGTGGAAATATAAAAGGAAATAAATAAATAAATGTGGAAATATAAAGGGAAATAAATTAATAAATAAATGTGGAAATATAAAGAGAAATAAATAAATGAAAAGGAAAATCATCTTTAATTTAATTTCGTATTGCATTTGCTTTTCCTTTTTGGCACTCCTGTCACACAAGGATAAAGCAATAACAAAACGCTTGGTGGACTGAGCTGTCAATCAAATGGCTCTGGGCGGGGCTTCCTGTCCAGGATGGATAGTCGTTCCCTGATCACTGGATTTCTGCCTGGCGGTATGGGCGCTAACTCATAGATATGTATGTTAGCGTTTAGCCTGACGTCACCAGCGCTGATGAGGACCAGTGTTGCCAACTTAGCGACTTTGTAGCTATATCTAGCGACTTTCCAGACCCCCCTAGCGACTTAATTTGTAAAAAGCGACTAACGACAAATCTAGCGACTTTTTCTGGTGATTTAGCGACTCACTGGCACTCAAACCGCTATGTTTGAAGCCATCACTTGGCTGCTGATGGCTGCTGTCTGCCTCGCGAGCCGCGCTTTTCTGTCTCTCCCCACCCCCTACACCACCCCCCCCCCCCACCCCCCCCGGGCCGACCGTCCGTCCGTGTCCGTCCGTCACATCTAGTGACTTCTAGCGACTTCCGGGACAGTCTCTAGCTACTTTTCTCATTGGAGAGTTGGCAACAGTGCAGAAAGAGAGAATGTACGCTAGCATACATATCTATGAGTTAGCGCCCATACCGCCAGGCAGAAATCCAGTGATCAGGGAACGACTATCCATCCTGGACAGGAAGCCCCGCCCATATAAATTTATTTATTTCTCTTTTTATTTCCACATTTATTTATTTATTTATTTATTAATGTGGCACTCCTATCGCTCCATACGTTTGACCCCTGAGATTCTTCTTGTAAATGTTTAGTTGTCCTTTTCCCAGGTTGGAAAACACTGAACAAAAGATACACAATCTAATGTAATGTCAGTCACAAAGTTAATTACTACTTTTAAACAATTTGCCGTGATGCTCACTCAGAAATGCAGGTATGAAAGATAGATGCATCTCTTTTCTAACTTTATTTTTTCAATATCACATGCCTATGTACTGAATACAGTCATGGAAAAAATTATTAGACCACCATTTTTTCTTCACTTTCTTGTTCATTTTAATACCTGGTACCACTAAACTTCATCGTGTGACTAAAACAGACAGAAAAGAAAACACTGAATGCATAAAAGCAGTGTTTTTGGCAGTACAACGCCATAGCTATTGATGTAAAAACTTAAGTGATTTAGGTTATAATCAAGAAAACCATGGAAAATGGTAAGATATCAGCTCTTAAATAAAACTCTTATGAGCAATCTTTGTGGTTATCGTTATGTTTGTCCAAACAAATGTACCTTTAGTTGTACCAGGCATTAAAATGAACAAGAAACTGAAGAAAACAAGGGTGGTCTAATCATTTTTCCATGACTGTATATGTTCTCTATGTCTTCAAAATAGAATATGATTTATGGATAAAACTGTACTTACTTCTGGAAACAGAAAATTCCTATGACAACGGTGAGGGAGACGAGGTCTGAAGTCATCCAAATGAAGTTGTAAGCACTTTGACTCTGCAGGAAAAAAAGGAAAAGAAGTAAAGTTTCCACTGAAGGTCACTGTTTACGTCTTAAACTAACCCAGTGGCTTTAACTAAAAAACAGGACAGGTGCTCTTTACTACAGATCTGCGGTCTGGTTTTAAGCTCTTTCCCAGGGTGCAGTTGTTCTTTAACACCATGCTGAGCAGAAGTCTGCTGCTCACATTGCTCTGTGTCCTTGGCCTTAAGTCTTGCTGGGCCCTATAAGTCTCTGTCCCCTGTCCTGCTGTCCTCCCGTCTCACCTCGTGACCTCATCTACTCGTGTATTTGTGTGTTTGTGTGTTTGTGTGTGGTGCTGGAGGAGAGAAGAGCTGTTTACCATGAGCCAGATAGGGTAAGGCACTTTTCGAAGGACTTGTGGGGCGTCAGAGGACACAGAAGTCACTCCGCTACACCACAGAAGAGAGTAGAGCCAGGGCTCGTTCACCGGGTAGACCGTAACACTCACGTTATTGGCCAGATACTCCCTGAGTTAAAAAAAAAAAAAGAAGAAAAAAGTAATGTCAGCAATGAAAATAAAGCTCTACTTCCTCTGACCTCTGAGCTTCCTTTGCTGCTTTCTCTGGAACGCCTGTGAAACTATTCCATATTAAGATGCAACAAATATTTGTTTACCTGACAAAGGTAATGCGTTTGTTGAAATGAGCATAACACATCTGAAATTATCTTTATCTTCATCTGTATACGTAACATGTGCATGCTCTGTGCGCATGAAAAGGATCTGTAAAGATCTGTTAAATACAACTTAGCTTCCTCCCAGCAGTGATGGGGTCCTACTGTATATGACACACTGTTTACACAGCTACAACCAAGAAACATGCTACTATAGGTTGTTGGCACTAATTACATAATGGAAAGACACAATTTTCCTGAGATAAGACTGAAGACTTGGAATAATAATAAACATTTGGCATTAAGACGTTTTGTCGTAGAGACAAGACACCGAAAAGACTGCCTCTGATTCTTACCTTACACCTTATGACTAAGATCACACAAGAGCGCCTCAGCTACAAGATTCTTTCTTATCTTCTTCTGACTGTAGACATTTGTCTTCAACCTTGAAATCACTTGTAAATCATTAAGTATAAGTGTAACTTGGCATCAACCCCTGTCTCTAGTGTTTCCTGGTTTACTTTGAAAGTCTGCCTTGTCTTTGTTGCATTCAGCTTTTCTTCCTGTCAACCTTTGACTTGTTAGGGCCCAAGCACCGAGGGTGCAAAGACCTTATTGTACTTCGAATGTTTATTATTATTATTATTTATTATTATTATTATTATTATTATTATTATTATTATTATTAATAATAATAATAATAATAATAATAATAATAATAATAATCATCATCATCATAATAATGATAATAATAATATTATTATTATTAGCGCCAGCTTCTTTTTTTGTATCGACTAGCCCCTCCATATGCTTCCACCTACAGACATGAACTTTGTGTGACTGATGTATCATCCTCAGACCTATAAAAAAGTCTCATGGACCCATGCTCTAACTCCCACAGGAAGTCTGCTATTTTGAATGGAATATGCAGTTTTTCCAAATTTTATATAATAAATTTTTAATATTTTGGTCATTTCCAGGCCTCGTACTTTAACAAACTCCTCCCAGAGATTTGGTCCGATTTACTCCAAACTTATTTTGTTCTAATCTAGACACATGGCCGATGAAAGTTTGCGAAGCTTATAACTTTTTACCAGAGGGCGTGACCGCAGTGATGCGGGGAACTTGATGTAATTTTGATTTCTCGCCATGAATGGAAAAGTTGTTGTAACTTGCACACGCATTGTCCAATCTGCACCAAAAGCTGTATGTATATCTATTCTTCCACCCTGAACAAGTGTATATGACAATCTTGGATAAACTCCATAGCGCCACCATCAGGTCATAGGAATATGATTTTGGTCCTTTATCTACCTCCCTCTTCATCATATCAGCCTGAGAAGTGGACATAGTGAATTCAGAAGTGTCCTCATGCATGATGTTTCATGTGTGGACGTCCAACGGTGCCAGCGCTATTCATTATAAAACTGGAAGTGGATGGTTTTGTTTTTTTAATTTAATTTATTAATGATTATTTTTATGTTTGTATGGAATGATTCTATTTGCCTTGTGATTTTTATGCATCTGTAAAGCACTTTGAATTGCCTTGTGTACGAATTGTGCTCTACAAATAAACTTGCCTTGCTTTGCCTTGCCTAGATGATGGATGGATGAATGCATAACCAGAACATTAAAAAGATGTGATTAATGTACGATTAATCGCGAGTTAACTATGAAAATCTTTCGATAAATCGAGATTAAAAAATTTGTGCGACTGACAGGCCTAGCCAAAATACATATCAGAGTTTTGAACATCATAGTTAGTGTGATGGCAGCATCATAACTCTCTATATATTCAATTTGTTATTCAACTTTGTTAATACCCTTCTGGTTTTTAGCAGCTGTCTCTCAAGACAGTTGGTAATAACCCCATTTTATGACTAAACGAGCATGTTATTATTTCTTATATTTTTTATAATTATGTGCATGCCAAAGTAGTGGCATGCACATATTGTAATGCAGTAAAATGGCCCTCTGCGAAGCAGAGGGCCATTTTACCCAACTGTCTTAATACCCAAGATGCCCCGGCGAAGCCGGGGCATCTTGGGTTACACCGCCCTCGCTATGGAAGAAAAAATCCAAAAAAAAAAAAAAAAACGACCGAGAAAACGACAAAAAACGCGTTTTTGAAGGCGTATATTAGTATCCAGGATTGGTTTCCCTTTTTTTTTATTTTATTATGTGCATGCCAAAGTAGTGGCATGCACATATTGTAATGCAGTAAAATGGCCCTCTGCGAAGCAGAGGGCCATTTTACCCAACTGTCTTAATACCCAAGATGCCCCGGCGAAGCCGGGGCATCTTGGGTTACACCGCCCTCGCTATGGAAGAAAAAAATCCAAAAAAAAAAAAAAAAACGACCGAGAAAACGACAAAAAACGCGTTTTTGAAGGCGTAATATTAGTATCCAGGATTGGTTTCCCTTTTTTTTTTTTTTTTTTCTTATTATTCCGCATCATTTTTCGTCCGTTAATAGGGGCATAACCGTAAGGTGCACACATGCATGGAATATATCAAAACGTAGGTCTCGACCGTGCGATGCGGGCTATTACTTTTCTCCGTCAAAAGTGTTTACCGTGGCGACGCTAGACGCAAAAAAACGGCGAAAATCGTCCCATAGAAATGAATGGGATTTTGCCGAATTCCGAGCAAATCTGCTCAAATCAGCTCAAACCCAGCCCTCTTTGGAGCTCTATAGCTCAGCCATATTTCATCACAGAGACACCATTCGAAAGTTTAAACGGGTCACAAGACTTTGACTATGACATACTGAAGCCGTGTGTTGTGTTGTGATTTACGGTCTTTGAGAATCGCGATTTACGTTTTATGATTTTTACAAGATCTTCAAAAAACCCTCCTCACTCTAGTGATGTCATCACGCACTCTAGCTCCGAGGAGAGAAGAAAAAAAAAAAAAAAAAACTGCCTTTTCCTTTTTCACGTCCACTCCTTTTGCTCAACCTACATAAATTATACATCAAAACGTAGGTATTTATGTCCTCTTTCAGATGATGTGACTTCTGTGTCTGTGTGGTGTTTAGTTTTCCGTCAAATCAACCTAGAGTTCAAGGTGATCCTTCCCGGCTCCTATATATTTCTATGGGGGGATTTCTGATTTCTCTCGTCTGACAAGAAAAAGTTTCATGTTTTTTACACTGCCGTCATTTAAAAACCGTAGACATTTGAGAAAAAAGAAATATATCCCTGTAATGCTGAAAGCCTTGTGGCGCTCACGGTTCAAGAATTTTTTTTCAAAAACTCATTCGGTTTTTGAATTAGAGCAGTTTGTTCGGGACATGGAAAATCGGACTTTGACAGAATCAACAGCCTACTGCTCCAGATGGTAAAATTATACTTTTTAAAACTGCTCTAGTTTAAAAACGGAAAACATTTACGAAATAAAATATATATCACCACGTAGCTGAAAGCCTTGTGGCGCTCACGGTTCAAGAATTTTTTCAAAAACTTATTCAGCCTTTGAATTACAGCCGTTTGTTCGGACACAGAAATCCAGGTTTGGACTGACTGGACACAGTGTAATTAGGTGGTCGCTGCCTTTTTTTTCTCTCTCCCCCTCTCACAGACACACATACACACGCAGGAGGAGCCGCACATGTGACTGGCTCCCCTGAAGCCCCGCCCCTTTCTGCCTGTTCTTCAGGCACAGTATATGATATATTATGAGAATGATCACAGCCTTGACTCACATATGAGCTTTAGTTCATCCCATTCCTTATCAATATGATGTGGCTCCACATCAAAAAATAAAATGTTATTGTTATAATATGTGGCAGCACATATTGTTATGCAGTAAAATGGCCCTCTGCTTCGCAGAGGGCCATTTTACCCAAGTGTAAACACACACAGACCCAAGATACCCAAGATACCCAAGATACCCAAGATGCCCCTGCGAAGCAGGGGCATCTTGGGTATTAAGATGCTAAGGAAGAAAAAAATCCCAAAAAAAGGCTGTCGATTCTATGTAAAGAATAGACCAAACACTATTTGGTGTTTGGTCTATTCTTGGTCTATTGGTCTATAAGAGCGTAACGGGTAAACACGTCCAACATGACCCTGCTCTGAAGACGGACGTGCATTAAGCAGCAGCGAGCGACAATAAATGTGCTGCAAGCGGGCATGCACATATCAAAATTTCTCCGGAATTTTCTAGTTATGTGCATGCCAAAGTAGTGGCATGCACATATTGTAATGCAGTAAAATGGCCCTCTGCGAAGCAGAGGGGGGCCATTTTAAACCCAACTGTCTTAATACCCAAGATGCCCCGGCGAAGCCGGGGCATCTTGGGTTACACCGCCCTCGCTATGGAAGAAAAAAATCCAAAAAAAAAA
>JAGFBZ010001892.1:0-111361 GCA_018398805.1 Hirundichthys speculiger
CAGATCTGATCCAGGTCTGATCCAGGTCAGGTCCAGGTCTGATCCAGGTCTGCAGGTCTGATTCCAGATTGATCTGGATCCAGATCCAGTCTGATCCAGGTCTGATCCAGATCTGATCCAGGTCTGACGTCTGATCCAGTCTGAGATCTGATCCAGGTCTGATCCAGGTCTGATCCAGGTCTGATCCAGATCGATCCAGACGTCTGATCGATCTGATCCAGATCTGATCCAGATCTCTGATCCAGGTCTGATCCAGGTCTGATCCAGGTCTGATTCCAGGTCTGATCCAGATCTGTAGATCTGATCTGTCTGATCCAGGTCTGATCCAGATCTGATCCAGATCCAGTCTGATCCAGGTCTGATCCAGGTCTGATCCAGGTCTGATCCAGGTCTGATCCAGGTCTGATCCAGGTCTGATCCAGGTCTGATCCAGATCATCCCAGATCCAGTCTGATCCATGATCCAGGTCTGATCCAGATCTGATTCAGGTCTGATTCAGGTCTGATCCAGGTCTGATTCAGGTCTGATCCAGATCCAGATCTGATCCAGGTCTGATCCAGGTCTGATCCAGATCTGATCCAGATCTGATCCAGGTCTGATCCAGGTCTGATCCAGATCCAGATCTGATCCAGGTCTGATCCAGGTCTGATCCAGATCCAGATCTGTCCAGGTCTGATCCTGATCCTCTGTCTCTGATCCAGGTCTGATCCAGATCTGATCCAGATCTGATCCAGGTCTGATCCAGGTCTGATCCAGGTCTGATCCAGGTCTGATCCAGGTCTGATCCAGATCTGATCCAGGTCTGATCCAGGTCTGATCCAGATCGTCTGATCCAGGTCCTGATCCAGGTCTGATCCAGGTCTGATCCAGATCTGATCCTGAGGTCTGATCCAGGTGATCCAGATCCAGATCCATGATCTGATCCAGGTCTGATCCAGATCTGATCCAGATCTGATCCAGGTCTGATCCAGGTCTGATCCAGGTCCAGGTCTGTAGACCAGTGTGATTGGTTGTTTGGAGGATGGAACGTATGTTTTATTTTATTTTAATAAATCCGGTTGCCTGTTTTTTTTTCTGGTTTTCAGATGTTTGTGCTCATCTGCAGGAAACTTTATGAACTTTAACCTGCAGTTTGACCACAGAAACCGGCTTTTAATTATTTATTTACATCTTTATTAAAGAGTGATATGAAAACTTATATTTTGGGGATTGTAAAGGCAGATTGAATGTAGGATGAAATAGAAGAGTTTATTTTTCTGCTCATTGCTGTTTTTTTCTGTTTTATTTTCTGTTCTAACAGATGAATGAATTGAGAATAAATATTGTTTAAATGCTGACTTGTTGACTTCCTTCGTGCACGAAAATGTTTACGGTTACTGTAAAGGCACAAGAATCAAATCTGCTTTTATCCGGACAGAACGTTCTAATAAATCTAATATACATCGTCATCGTTGGCTCTGAAACCAGAAGTTTACAACACGATAAACAGACGGCAGAGTAAATGTTCCTGTTTCAGCTCAGTCGGGATCATTTACATAATTTCTGTTTGCTAAATGTCAGAATAATGAGAGACAATGTTTCATGTTTCTGTCCAATAAGATTATTCTGTTCAAGCAGCCTGTTCAAGTCCAGATGATGATGATGTCATGGCTTTAAAAGCTTCTGATTGGTTCATCAACAACATCTGAGTTAACTGGAGTCTCACCTGTGGACGTATTTAAACACCTCGAACTCACTCACTGATTCCTGCTGTGACATCATTCATAGAAATCAGCCAAGATATCAGGAAGAGAAGTGAGGACCTCCACCGGTCTGGTTCACCCCGGTCCAGTTTCCAGATGTCTGGAGGAAGAAGGGTTCATGACTCCGGAACAGATTACAGTTTGTAGACGCTCACAGGGACAAAGAGCTTCATTTCTGGAGACATGTTGTGGACATGTTGTGGATGCGACACCGACCCATCTGCAGATGAACCCTCAACAACGTTATGATAGATGGTAGATGAAGGAACTACTTCCTGACTAGGAACTCTTTAGTCTCTGGATGGTCCCAACCCACCGGCTGAACTGATGGATCACACAAGCACGAACCTTTTACCGTGCACCGTCTTTATCACGTCCACATAGTTCATGACCGAATGTTTGAATGGGCTTCCAGCACCAGAACGAGTCCAGCTGCTGCCATGACTCTGAGGAGATGCTAACTGGAGCAGCTAACACCTGTAGCTCAGAGGTTTCCGATGACAAAGCTCCGGTTTCTCTCCTGCCTGCCAGCCGATTCAGTTCTTGCTTCAGAAGTTAGAAAGTTGAGAAGAGTTCATCCCAGTGGGCCGGAACATATAAAAGAATCATCGGAGCATGTTTCATTCCAGTAATAAATCCTAAACCCTAAACCCTAACCCCCCCCTTCCACCATCAGTCAATAGTTCTGCTTCAGTAATTCTGTTTTTACTCCTCTAGATGGCAGTGTGTACACAACTTTGAGGCCTCTGGATCCTCAAGCTTCATCACAACCTCCAGCATCTCTCACGATCACCGATCGACGGTGTTTTGTATTTATGCTCCATTAGGTGGCCTGTGTTGCCATGGGGACAGGTCTGATCAGGTCTGATCCAGATCCCTGATCCCTGATCCCAGATCCCTGATCCCAGATCCCTGATCCCAGATCCCTGATCCCCTCTGAGTCCTGAAAGGTCCGTGGCTCTGATGGGTTCAGGTCTGAGTCGAGTCAGCAAAGCTTAGCTTGGTGAAGACGGGTCTTGCCGGCTCAGAAAAGTCAGCTCCTGGTTCTTCAGAGCATCGCAGCAGCAACCCTAACCCCTAACCCCCTAACCTTAACTCTAACCCTCAACCCCCCAACCCCCAACCCAACCCTAACCCCAACCATTACCCTAATACCCCAACCCTAACCCCGAACCGCAACCATAACCCTACCCCGAAACCCCAACCCTAACCCCAACCTCTAACTCCACCATAACCCTAACCCTAACCCCCAACCATAATCCTAACCCCCAACCATAACCCTAACCCTAACCCCAACCCCAACCCTAACCCCTAACCCCCCAACCATAACCTTAACCCCCCAACCCTAACCCCTAACCCTAACCCTAACCCCAACCCCCTAACCCACCCAACCCTAACCCCAACCCCGAACCCCCCCCCAAACCCCCAACCTACCCCCCAACCCCCAACCCTAACCCCCCAACCCCAACCAACCCCAACAACCCTAACCCCCCTAACCCCCCAACCCTAACCCCCCCCCCCAACCCTAACCCCCCCCCCCCCCCCTACCCCACCCCACCCCACCCCCACCCCTAACCCTAACCCCCAACCCCCAACCCTAACCCCAACCCTAACCCCCCAACCCCTAAACCCCCCCCCACCCTAACCCTACCCCCCCCCCCCTAACCCCCCCCCCAACCCCACCCCCCCCCCCTACCCAACCCCCCCCTACCCCCCCCATCCCCCCCAACCCCCCCCCCCCCACCCTAACCCCACCCCCCCCCCCCCCCCCACCCCCCCCCAACCCTCCCCCCAACCCCCCCCCCCAACCCCCCCCCCACCCCTCCCCCCTCCCCCCCCCCACCCCCTAACCCACCCCCCCCCTAACCCAACCCCCAACCCTAACCCAACCCCCCTAACCCCCAACCCCCAACCCTAACCCTAACCCCCCCCACCATAACCCTAACCCCCAACCCCCAACCCTAACCCCTAACCCCTAACCGAACCCTAACCCTAACCCCAACCTAAACCCTAACCCCCCCCCTAACCCTAACCCCTAACCCCCCCCAACCCTAAACCCCCAACCCCTAACCCTAACCCCCCAACCCCAACCCTAACCCCCTAACCCCCCCCCCCAAAACCCTAACCCCCTAACCCCCCCAACCCCCAACCCTAACCCCTAACCCCTAACCCAACCCTAACCCTAACCCCCCACCCTAACCCCCAACCCCAACCCCTAACCCCCCTAACCCTAACCCCCAACCCCCAACCCTAACCCCCCCCCCTAACCCTAACCCCAACCCTACCCCACCCTAACCCAACCCCTAACCCTAACCCCCAACCCTAACCCCTAACCCCTAACCCCCAACCCTAACCCAACCCCAACCCTAACCCCCCCCTAACCCTAACCCCAACCCAACCCAACCCCCCCCCAACCTAACCTAACCCCGCCCCAACCCCCTAACCCCCAACCTAACCCCCCAACCCACCCAACCCTAACCCCCAACCCAACCCCCCACCCTAACCCCAACCATAACCCTAACCCCCAACCCATAACCCTAACCCTAACCCTAACCCCCAACCCTAACCCCTAACCCAGCCACAGCTACTGCTGAAGAAGCTGCAGCAGGATGTTTTTAGAAGTTTTTATGGCCCTGTGTCAGACTGTTAGGGGCCGTATTCACACTCAAAAAAAGGAACTTGGCAGACTGTTAAATTAACAAAAGCACAACATTTAGCTTTGACATGATCATTTTAAGTTCGCGTCATGAACATAATTATATTAAGTCAGACTGAAGTGATAGCAAGCAACTACACATAAAAAAGATCTGATCAAGTTGAGACAACAAGAGTCAATCAAGTTAAGGCAACATGTCGACCTCTCAGCCCCTGAAAATCACAGAAGTTATCGCGAGACTTCGCGGTAGACCATTGGAAGGAGACACCTGGAACCTGTGCAGGTAAGGGTAAACTATAATCTTGCACTTTCCCTCTAAATGCAAGTTCAATCCCATACAGACACACCACCAGCTGTCAGTCTGTCACTTTCCCTTATTTTTGTCTGTTTTTCATGATTGAATTTGATAGATTTCAAATCTTGACTTCCACCATGCGGTGTCCTGAACCTTCCATTATATAGATGTGATATCAATAAGAGATTCTTCTCTAGAGAGTACAATACCAAAGTGAAATATTACCTCCCAAAATAATGAAATTCTGGTGATAAAGGGTTTGCAGCAAAATATTGCAGCGATCTGGCAGGTCTTTCTGGGTCGTTTCCCAGCATCCTTTGCAGCCCTGGTTGTTTAGGTGCTTATCTGTGTTTATTTGTTAGCTATTTGATTTAATGCTGCCACGTAAAGTCTGTTGCTGGTTTGACCCCTTGTTGATTCAGACCCCTTACATTTAACAAGTTAATTTGTGTCACCCTGAGTTGAGTCTGTCTGTGTTCGAATCAGTACCCGTGAGTTTGCTGGTCTTGGATTTTATATTCAAAGATCTCCAGGTCTCATGAGACATTTTCTGACAACGAGGTTTGAGGGTTTCTGGAGAAGGAGGCGACGCTGCAGTTAGCTTCTGCTGCTTTTAGAGCACATTTTTAGAAATACAATATAAAGCGGTATTTTCTGTAGTCTTTACTATGTTGGAGATCATGTGGTCCAGGTCTGAGCAGTCTGAAAGGTCTCTGGGTTCTGACGACGACCCGGTGAGCCCAGAACTAAAGCAGACAACATGCTGCACATCGGATGATTGAATTTAGGTCACTATCTGGACTCATTTGTGGATGCTGGACTGTTGAGTGAAGGTTTCCATGTCAGTAACTAGTCTGTTCTTGGTTGAAAAAGTCCTGAAGTCCACCTGAACTCGGTGAAACTGGCCGCTGAATCAGGACAAAGAACAGTCACATTTCTTTTCTGAAGGGTTCTGGATTCTGCAGTTGGAGTCTGGAGATTATAAACTATAACCTTAAAAGACAGGACCGGTTTTATCACAGACCAGATCTGGACCCTGCTGGACCTCTGCACCGACCAGCTGTCGGTTAGGGTTAGGGCTACAAGGCAACAACACCGTCCAAACAAAAGACGTAGAGGTCTTCAGTCCACCAGAGACGATCCAGAGAACAACAACTGGACATTTCTGGACTGCTGTGCATGTGGAGGACGATGGACATCTGAACAATGAAGTTCACCTCCAAACTTTCAAAGACAGACAGCATCTGCTGTTTGAGTCACACCAGGCAAAACAGGTCAAGACTCATGTCTAGACTCAGGTCCAGGTTCATGGACCAACACAAGAGAGCAGCTCACCAGGTCCAGACTCAGGTCCAGATTCAGGTCTAGACTCAGGTCCAGACTCAAGTCCAGATTCAGGTCCAGACTTAGGTCCAGACTCAAGTCCAGACTCATGTCTAGACTCAGGTCCAGACTCATGTCTAGACTCAGGTCCAGACCCAGGTCCAGACTCAGGTCCAGACTTAGGTCCAGACTCAAGTCCAGACTCAGGTCCAGACCCAGGTCCAGACTCATGGATCCAGACTCATGGACCAACACAGGAGAGCAGCTCATCAGGTCCAGATTCAGGTCCAGATTCAGGTCCAGATTCAGGTCCAGATTCAGGTCCAGACTCAGGTCCAGACTCAGGTCCAGACTCAGGTCCATACTCATGGACCAACACAGGAGAGCAGCTCATCAGGTCCAGGCTCAGGTCCAGATTCAGGTCCAGATTCAGGTCCAGACTCATGTCTAGACTCATGTCTAGACTCAGGTCCAGACTCAGGTCCAGACTTAGGTCCAGACTCATGTCTAGACTCAGGTCCAGACTCAGGTCCAGACTCAGGTCCAGACTCATGTTTAGACTCAGGTCCAGACTCATGTTGAGACTCAGGTCCAGACTTAGGTCCAGACTCAGGTCCAGACTCATGTCTAGACTCAGGTCCAGACTCAGGTCCAGACTCAGGTCCAGACTTAGGTCCAGATTCAGGTCCAGATTCAGGTCCAGACTCAGGTCCAGACTCAGGTCCAGACTCATGGACCAACACAGGAGCAGCTCATCAGGTCCAGATTCATTCCAGACTCAGTCCAGACTTAGGAACTCAGACTCAGGTCCAGACTCAGTCCAGGTCTAGACTCATGGTCTAGACTCAGTCCAGACTCAGTCCAGACTCAGGTCCAGACTTAGGTCCAGACTCAGGTCCAACTCAGGTCAGACTCAGGTCCAGACTCAGGTCCAGACTCAGGTCCAGACTCACCAGATCATCCAGACTCAGGTCCAGACTCATGTCTAGACTCATGTCCAGACTCAGGTCCAGACTAGGTCAGGTCCAGACTCAGGTCCAGACTCAGGTCCAGACTCAGGTCTCAGGACCAGACACAGGAGAGCAGCTCATCAGGTCCAGACTTCAGGTCCAGACTCAGGTCAGACTCAGGTCTAGGACTCAGGTCCAGACTCAGGTCCACCAGAGACTCAGCTCAGTCAGATCAGGTCCAGACTCAGGTCCAGACTCAGGTCCAGACTCAGGTCCAGACTCATGGACCAACACAGGAGAGCAGCTCATCAGGTCCAGACTCCAGCTCAGTCATCAGTCAGACTCATGTCCAGACTCAGAGACTCAGGTCCAGACTCATGGACAACACAGGAGACCGCTCATCAGGTCCAGACTCACCAGACTCAGGTCCAGACTCAGGTCTAGACTCAGGTCCAGACTTATGGACCAACACAGGAGAGCAGCTCATCAGGTCCAGACTCAGGTCTAGACTCAGACTCAGGTCCAGACTTATGGACCAACACAGGAGAGCAGCTCATCAGGTCCAGACTCAGGTCCAGACTCAGGTCTAGACTCAGGTCCAGACTCATGGACCAACACAGGAGAGCAGCTCATCAGGTCCAGACTCAGGTCCAGACACAGGAGAGCAGCTCATCAGGTCCAGACTTAGGTCCAGACTCATGGTCCAGACTCAGGTCTCAGGTCCCACTCAGGTCCAGACTCAGGTCCAGACTCAGGTCCAGACTTCAGGACAACACGAGCTCAGGTCCAGTCCAGACTCAGGTCCAGACCCATGTCCAGACTCAGGTCAGGACTCCATCACTCATGGACCAACACAGGAGAGCAGCTCATCAGGTCCAGACTCAGGTCCAGACTCATGGACCAACACAGGAGAGCAGCTCATCAGGTCCAGACTCAGGTCCAGACTCAGGTCCAGACTCAGGTCTAGACTCAGGTCCAGACTTATGGACCAACACAGGGGAGCAGCTCATCAGGTCCAGACTCAGGTCCAGACTCAGGTCCAGACTCATGTCTAGACTCAGGTCCAGACTCAGGTCCAGACTCAGGTCTATCAGACTTATGGACCAACACAGGGGAGCAGCTCATCAGGTCCAGACTCAGGTCCAGACTCAGGTCCAGACTCATGGACCAACACAGGAGAGCAGCTCATCAGGTCCAGACTCAGGTCCAGACTCATCCAGTCTCAGGACTCACAGACTCAGGGTCCAGACTCAGGTCCAGACTCAACACCAGGAGAGCAGCTCATCAGGTCCCAGACTCAGGTCCAGACTCAGGTCCAGACTTAGGCAGGTCCAGACTCAGGTCCAGACTCAGGTATCCAGGACTCAACACAGGAGAGCTCATCAGGTCCCACTCATGTCTCATCTCACGCAGGTCCAGACTCAGGTCCAGACTCATGGTCAGACTGACCAACACAGGAGAGCAGCTCATCAGGTCCAGACTCAGTCCAGACTCATGGTCCAGACTCAGGTCTTCAGACTCAGGTCCAGACTCATGGACCACACAGGAGAGCAGCTCATCAGGTCCAGACTCAGGTCCAGGAGAGCAGCTCAGTCCAGACTTAGGTCAGGGTCCAGACTCAGGTCCAGACTCATGGACCAAGACTCAGGTGCAGGTCACTCAGGTCCAGACCTCATGGACCAACACAGGAGGCAGCTCATCAGGTCCAGACTCAGGTCCAGTCTCAGGTCCAGACTTATGGACCAACACAGAGAGCAGCTCATCAGGTCCATCCAGGTCCCAGACTCAGGTCAGACTCAGTCCAGACTCATGGACCAACACAGGAGAGCAGCTCATCAGGTCAGATCAGACTACAGGTCTAGACTCAGGTCCAGGTCCCACTCATGGACCAGCACTCAGGTCAGCAGACTCATCCAGGTCCAGACTCAGGTCCAGGTCCACCAGAGACTCATGGTCCTCATCAGGTCCAGACTCAGGTCCAGACTCAGGTCCACTCATGGTCTAGACTCAGGTCCAGACTCAGGTCCAGACTCAGACTCAGGTGCAGACTCAGGTCCAGACTCATGGACCAACACAGGAGACTCAGGTCCAGACTCAGGTCCAGACTCAGGTCCAACTCAGGTCCAACTCAGGACAGACTCAAGTCCAGACTCAGGTCCAGACTCAGGTCCAGACTCAGGTCCCAGACTCAGGTCAGACTCAAAGGACAGGAGAGCAGGTCTCATCAGTTCCAGACTCATGGTCCTCATCTCGGACCACCCAGGACAGCTCATCAGGTCCAGACTCAGGTCCCAGACTCAGGTCCAGACTCAGGTCCAGAACTCAGGTCCAGACTCAGGGAGCCAGCTCCTCAGGTCCAGACTCAGGTCCAGGGTCCAGACTCAGGTCCAGACTCAGGTCCAGACTCATGACTCTCAGGTCAGACTCAGGTCCAGACTCATGGACCAACACGGAGAGCAGCTCATCAGGTCCAGACTCAGTCAGACTCATCAGGTCCAGACTCAGGTCAGACTCAGGTCCAGACTCAGGTCCAGAGACTCATAGGTCCAGACTCAGTCCCGACTCAGGTCCAGACTTCAGGTCCAGACTCAGGTCTAGACTCAGGTCCAGACTCAGGTCCAGACTCAGGTCCAGACTCAGTCAGTCCAGACTCAGGAGACTCAGGTCCAGACTCAGGTCCAGACTCAGGACCCAACACAGGAGAGCAGCTCATCAGGTCCAGACTCATGTCTAGACTCAGTCCAGACTCAGGTCAGACTCAGGTCCAGGTCACTCATGACTCAAGACTCACAGGAGAGCAGAGCTCATCAGGTCCAGATTCATTTCCAGACTCAGGTCCAGACTTAGGAACAGACTCAGGTCAAGACTCAGGTCCAGACTCATGTCTGGACTCCCAGGTCCAGACTCAGGTCCAGACTCAGGACTCAGGTCCAGACTCAGGTCTAGACTCAGGTCCAGACTCATGGACCAACACAGGAGAGCAGCTCATCAGGTCCAGACTCAGGTCCAGACTCAAGTCCAGACTCAGGTCCAGACTCAGACTCAGGTCCAGACTCAGGTCAGACTCAGGTCCAGACCAGGTCCCAGAGTCCAGACTCAGGTCCAGACTCAGGTCCAGACTCAAGTCCAGACTCAGGTCTAGACTCAGGTACAGACTCAGGTCTAGACTCAGGTCCAGATTCAGTTCCAGACTCAGGTCTAGACTCAGGTCCAGACTCAGGTCCAGACTCAGTAGTCAGACTCAGGTCCCAGAGACTCAGGTCCAGACTCAGGTACTCCAGACTCAGGTCCTCAGAGACTTCAGTTCCAGACTCAGGTCTAGACTCAGGTCCAGACTCAGGTCCAGACTCAGGTCCTCAGATCAGGTCAGTTCCAGACTCAGACTCGTCCGACTCAGTCCAGATTCAGTAGTCCAGACTCAGGTCCAGACTCCAGACTCAGGTCCAGACTCAGGTCCAGATCAGGTCCAGACTCCAGACTCAGGTCTAGACTCAGGTCCAGACTCAGGTCCAGATTCAGGTCCAGACTCAGGTCTAGACTCAGGTCCAGACTCAGGTGCAGACTCAGGTCCAGACTCATGGACCAACACAGGAGAGCAGCTCATCAGGTCCAGATTCATTTCCAGACTCAGGTCCAGACTTAGGACAGACTCAGGTCAAGACTCAGGTCCAGACTCAGTTCTGACTCAGGTCCAGATTCAGGTCAGATTCTCAGGACTCCAGACTCAGGTCCAGACTCAGGTCTAGACTCAGGTCCAGATTCAGGTCTAGACTCAGGTCCAGACTCATGGACCAACACAGGAGAGCAGCTCATCAGGTCCAGATTCATTTCCAGACTCAGGTCCAGACTTAGGAACAGACTCAGGTCAAGACTCAGGTCCAGACTCATGTCTGGACTCAGGTCCAGACTCAGGTCCAGACTCAGGTCCAGACTCAGGTCTAGACTCAGGTCCAGATTCAGGTCCAGACTCAGGTCCAGACTCATGGACCAACACAGGAGAGCAGCTCATCAGGTCCAGACTCAGGTCCAGACCCTGGTCCCACCAAGCAGCTGGGCCGGGAGCTGCTTGGTGGGTCGGGAGCTGCTTGGTGGGTCGGGAGCTGCTTGGTGGCTCAGCGGTTGGAGCAGGCGGTCCACATACACAAGCTCCAGTCCTGCAGCAGTCGCAGGTTTGACTCCCAGCCTTTGACTCTCTCCTGGTTTCCTGTCTCTCATGGACCAACACAGGAGAGCAGCTCATCAGGTCCAGACTCAGGTCTAGACTCAGGTCCAGACTCAAGTCCAGACTCAGGTCCAGACTCAGGTCTCAGACTCAGTCCAGTCCCAGACTCAGGTCCAGACTCAGTCCAGTCAGGTCAGACTCAGGTCAGACTCAGATCAGATTCAGTTCCAGACTCAGGTCTAGACTCAGGTCCAGACTCAGGTCCAGACTCAGGTCCAGATTCAGTTCTAGACTCAGGTCTAGACTCAGTCCAGATTCAGGTCCAGACTCAGGTCCAGACTCAGTCAGACTCAGGTCTCAGGTCCAGATCAGGTCCAGATTCAGTCCAGACTCAGTCTAGACTCAGGTCCCAGATTCAGGTCCAGACTCATGACTCAACAGCAGCTCATCAGGTTCAGCTCCAGACTCAGGTCTAGATCAGGTCTAGGGGCAGTCAGTCCAGACTCAGTCCAGATTCAGTTCTAGACTCAGGTCCAGATTCAGGTCCAGATTCAGGTCCAGACTCAGGTCCAGATTCAGTTCCAGACTCAGGTCTAGACTCAGGTCCAGACTCAGGTCCAGATTCAGGTCCAGACTCAGGTCTAGACTCAGGTCCAGATTCAGGTCCAGACTCATGGACTAACACAGGAGAGCAGCTCATCAGGTCCAGACTCAGCTCCAGACTCAGGTCTAGACTCAGGTCTAGACTCAGGTCCAGATTCAGGTCCAGACTCAGGTCCAGACTCAGGTCCAGATTCAGTTCCAGATCAGGTCAGACTCAGGTCCAGATTCAGGTCCAGATCTCAGACTCAGTCCAGATTCAGGTCCAGATTCAGGTCCAGACTCAGGTCCAGACTCAGGTCAGATCCAGTCCAGACTCTAGACTCAGGTCCAGACTCAGGTCCAGACTTCAGATCAGGTCAGACGCAGGTCCAGATTCAGGTCCAGACTCAGGTCCAGACTCAGGTCTCAGACTCAGGTCTAGACCAGGTTCAGGTCCAGATCCAGATTCAGGTCCAGATTCAGGTCCAGACTCAGGTCCAGACTCAGGTCTAGACTCAAGTCCAGATTCAGGTCCAGACTGTGTTTCTAAAGGCCAGGAAAACCCTGGTTGGGTTGAGATGATCCACATCTGTCCCTGAGGCCACATTTTGCTCCAAATCTACATAAAATCCTGGACAGTCATGTGACAGGTGATGGAGTGAGCTGGACGATGGAGTAGGCGGGCTGTAATCTACCTGCCCCACCAGGTGGGTCGGGGTCAAAGGTTAGACCACCAGGTTCAACTTTCCTACAAATCAGTTGGAAAATTCAATATAAATATGTGTTGAAATCAGAAAATGACTCATTGTCAGTCCAACCGTCCTCCATCCGTCCATGCACCATCATATCCAGGGTCACGGCGGTCTGCTGGAGTCCCAGCTGTCTTCAGGTGGGCTACACCTGGACAGGTGTCCAGTCCAGCGGATGACCAGATCTCAGTCCCAGAGAAAAACGTCAGCAGTCTCTCTGAAAGCCTCTCAGGTGTGGAGCACCTGCTTCTGCTGCATCGTAGATGTGAAGACACGTGAGCGGCGTCTCCTGATGAATCAGTAAATAATTTATATCCAGTTAACCTGTTTACCCGTCTGATGAGACGCAGCGAAGCAGAGCTGCAGGACACGTTTCCATCTCCTGCTGTACGTTAGAAAGCTGCCACAGGTGCTGATGGGAGGGAGGTATGAGGACGAGCCCAGGGGACGAGCCCAGGGGACAGGTTCAGGACGGCGTCCTGGGTCTAACTCTGGTCTAGACTGGGACCAGTTCCTCAGTGTTGGTGGTTCTGTATGAAAGCGGACCTCCTGCAGGGAGGTGGATCTGGTGGACCAGCACGTCAGTCAGAGAAGGAAGTACCAGACGTTGTCCTCAGCAGGACGTCCACCGTGGCGTCCAGCACTCAGCCGTTTATTCTGAGCGCTGCAGATGGCGTCTGAGAGTTTACCGGTGAAAACGAAGCAATCGTTGCTTGGCTACGTTTATCCACTTGAGGACCTGCTGCTAGTGGAAGATGAGCATTATGGGATGGAAAATCATCTACAGGTTAGGATTTATAATGTGTTTTCAGCTCAAACCCAGTCTAACCAAGGCTTGTCTAAAAGACTTTTAAAAAAGACGTTACAGGTTAAAGATCCACATCATTGTCAGTCCTGGAATTAATAGAAAAAATTACCAGCTCCACAGATAAAAAGAAATTTACAGTTGGGGTCTTGATTGATCTCAAAAAAGCATTTGATAAGATAAATCATGATATATTAATTAAAAAAAATAGAGGATTATGGTATTAGGGGAGTGGTTTTACACTGGATGAAAAGTTATTTAAGCAACAGGCAGCAAAATAGGTGACTTTCAGTCATCATGCTTGGACATTGGTTGTGGTGTCCCCCAGGGGTCAGAACTGGGGCCTAAACTATATCTATCTATCTATATATCTATCTATATATATATATATATATATATATATATATATATATATATATATATATATATATATATTATATATATATATATATATATATGTTATATAGAAATCAAGAAAATAAAAATGAAATGAAAAAACTAAATCTGTGTGGACTGAGCTAAAAGGAAGGCAGTCAGGTGTCCGTCTGAAGTAAAGAATGATTCATTGTTGGATCAGATCAAAAGTCTTCTGATCGATCACATTAACGTTCTGATCTTTTCTGTTCGGACGGCAGATCATCTCTACGATGAGATTACAGACGAGTCTGCTGTGTTGTGAGAACAAAGAAAGCAGTGAAATAAAGGATGTGGAGCCATCCTCCTCCTGGTGATGAATGGGAGCGAGCTAGCGCTAGCCGAGCTCATCCATCACCAGAAGCTGTGTTAATTAATGCTGTAGGAGGCGAGCCAACCAGGCTCATTCCACATCAGCAGAAAGAGAAGCTGCAGTTGTTGGTTCAGCCACTTGGAGGACTAAAGATTAGAAACAGGAATCCCTCAGATCACTGATTTAAACTGATTTAAACTGATTTAAACTGATTTAGACTGATTTAAACTGATTTAAACTGATTTAGACTGATTTAAACTGATTCAGACTGATTTAGACTGATTTAAACTGATTTAGACTGATTTAGACTGATTCAGACTGATTTAAACTGATTCAGACTGATTTAAACTGATTTAGACTGATTTAGACTGATTCCGACTGATTTAAACTGATTCAGACTGATTTAAACTGATTCAGACTGATTCAGACTAATTTAAACTGATTCAGACTGATTCAAACTGATTTAGACTGATTTAGACTGATTTAGACTGATTTGAACTGATTTACACTGATTTAGACTGATTTAAACACCCTCAAACCTGAAACCAGCCGTGGTTCAGTTTTCTTCATCCATCCATCATCCATCCATCCACCCACCCATCCATCCATCCATCCATCCATCATCCATATTCATTATTCCATCCATCCATCATCCATCCATCCATCCATCCATCCATCAATCCATATTCATTATTCCACCCATCATCCATTCATCCATCCATCCATCCATCCATCCATCCATCCATCCATCCATCATCCAACCATCCATCCATCCATCCATCCATCCATTCTCCCATGCATTCATCCATTCTCCCATGCATTCATCCATCATCCATCCATCCATCCACCCATCATTCATCCATCCATCCATCCATCCATTCATCCATCCATCAATCCATATTCATTATATAAAATTCTGCTTCTTGCATATAAAGCCCTTAATGGCCTAGCTCCGCGCTATCTACAAGACTTGATAGCATGTTATGCTCCTAATAGAGCTCTCCGCTCTCAGAGTGCAGGGTTACTCGTCGTTCCTAGAATATCTAAAAGTAGATTTGGAGGACGGGCCTTCTGCTACCAGGCACCTTTTTTATGGAACCAGCTACCAGTTTGGGTTAAGGAGGCTGACACCACCTCCACTTTTAAAACTAAATTGAAAACATTTCTGTTTAGTAAAGCCTACAATTAGTCTAATCTATAGTGTGTAGGGGCTAATAGTTATAACTATAGTTGTAGTAGCTCAGACTAGAGTAGCTCGTCTTAATCACAGCTTCGTCATAGCTATGCTGCTATAGGCCTACGCTACAGGGGGACACCAACATGATCTGCTGAGTGGTGTCTCCACTGCTCTCTCCTTTTCCTTTGTCTTCCCTTTCCTCCTCCCTTCCTCCTCCTCCAGCTCATAATTATTTGGGAGCACCTTGTTACTGAAACTGTGCCCCATATTCTTTGCTTTCTTTCCTCTGGTTTGTTGTGCTGGTTTTGCCTCCTTTTTCTTTCTGTGTATTTGCAGGCCAGAGTGTCCTGGGTTTCATGCTGACTTGCAGTTCCATCCTCTGTCCATCCCGGGGTTCACCTCCACTTGTGTTTGGGTGCCGACTGACGTGGTGATCGGCGACCTGGTCCTCTGGCCATCTCATCCCAGTGCTGCTACCTCCATCTGTTTATGTTTATATGGCCATTGTATTTAGTCATTTGTGTGCTCTCCTCTTTCTGTCCTCCATCTTCTCTCCGTCCTCCATCCTCTCTCTGTCCTGTCTCCCCTCTTTTCTTTCTCTACCCGGCTGGCCTTCGGCAGGAGGGTCCCCCCATATGAGCCAGGTCCTGCTCAAGGTTTTCTTCCTCTTAAAGTGGAGTTTTTCCTTGCCATTGTTTGGCATTAAGGTTTTTTTCTCCCTACGTGGGAGTTTTTTACCTGCCATTATCATTGATTGGATTTAATATTATAATCTTAGTTAATGATATTTGCTCGGGGGTCATGCTCTGGGTCTCTGTAAAGCGCCTAGAGACAATTGTCATTGTAACAGACGCTATACAAATAAAATTGAATTGAATTGAATTGAATTATTCCATCCATCCATCATCCATCCATCCATCCATCCATCAACCATATTCATTATTCCATCCATCCATCATCCATCCATCCATCAATCAATCCATATTCATTATTCCATCCATCCATCATCCATCCATCCATCCATCCATCCATCCATCAATCCATATTCATTATTCCATCCATCCATCATCCATCCATCCATCAATCAATCCATATACATTATTCCATCCATCCATCATCCATCCATCCATCCATCAATCCATATTCATTATTCCATCCATCCATCATCCATCCATCCATCCATCCATCCATCAATCCACAATCATTATTTCATCCATCCATCATCCATCCATCCATCAATCAATCCATATTCATTATTCCATCCATCCATCATCCATCCATCCATCCATCCATCCATCCATCATCCATCAATCCATATTCATCCATATCCATCCCATCCATCCATCCATCCATCCATCCATCCATCTCATCCATCCATCCATCAATCCATATATTCATTATTCCATCTATCCTCCATCATCCATCCATCCATCCCATCAATCCATATTCATTATTCCATCCATCATCCCATTCATCCATCCATCCATATCCATCCATCACCCATCATCCAACCATCCATCCATCCATCCATCCATCCATCCATCCATCCAATCATCATTCATTATTCCATCCATCCATCATCTCCATCCATCAATCATTATTCCATCATCCAATTCCATCCATCCTCCATCCATCCAATCCTCCCATTCTTCCATATAATCCCTATCCGCCATATTTCCAAGACTTGATAGCACCTCCTTATGCTCCTAATAGCTCTCAGAGTGCAGGGGGTTACTCGTCGTTCCTAGAATATCTAAAAGTAGGTTTGGAGGACGGGCCTTCTGCTACCAGGCACCTTTTTTTATGGAACCAGCTACCATTTTGGGTTAAGGAGGCTGACACCACCTCCACTTTTAAAACTAAATTGAAAACATTTTTCTGTTTAGTAAAGCCTACAATTAGTCTAATCTATAGTGTGTAGGGGCTAATAGTTATAACTATAGTTGTAGTAGCTCAGACTAGAGTAGCTCGTCTCAATCACAGCTTCGTCATAGCTATGCTGCTATAGGCCTACGCTACAGGGGGACACCAACATGATCTGCTGAGTGGTGTCTCCACTGCTTTTTCTCCTTTGTCTTCCCTTTCCTCCTCCCTTCCTCCTCTCCTCCAGCTCATAATTATTTGGGAGCACCTTGTTACTGAAACTGTGCCCCATATCTTTGCTTTCCTCTGGTTTGTTGTGCTGGTTTGGCCTTTGCCTCCTTTTCTTTCTGTGTATTTGCAGGCCAGAGTGTCCTGGGTTTCATGCTGACTTGCAGTTCCATCCTCTGTCCATCCCGGGGTTCACCTCCACTTGTGTTTGGGTGCCGACTGACGTGGTGATCGGCGACCTGGTCCTCTGGCCATCTCATCCCAGTGCTGCTACCTCCATCTGTTTATGTTTATATGGCCATTGTATTTAGTCATTTGTGTGCTCCTCCTCTTTCTGTCCTCCATCTTCTCTCCGTCCTCCATCCTCTCTCTGTCCTGTCTCCCCCTCTTTTCTTTCTCTACCCGGCTGGCCTTCGGCAGGAGGGTCCCCCCATATGAGCCAGGTCCTGCTCAAGGTTTCTTCCTCTTAAAGTGGAGTTTTTCCTTGCCATTGTTTGGCATTAAGGTTTTTTTCTCCCTACGTGGGAGTTTTTTACCTGCCATTATCATTGATTGGATTTAATATTATAATCTTAGTTAATGATATTTGCTCGGGGGTCATGCTCTGGGTCTCTGTAAAGCGCCTAGAGACAATTGTCATTGTAACAGACGCTATACAAATAAAATTGAATTGAATTGAATTGAATTATTCCATCCATCCATCATCCATCCATCTATCCATCAATCAATATTCATTATTCCATCCATCCATCATCCATCCATCCATCAATCAATCCACAATCATTATTCCATCCATCCATCATCCATCCATCCATCCATCCATCAATCCATATTCATTATTCCATCCATCCATCATCCATCCATCCATCAATCAATCCATATTCATTATTCCATCCATCCATCATCCATCCATCCATCCATCCATCCATCAATCCATATTCATTATCCATCCATCCATCCATCCATCCATCCATCCCATCAATCATCCATTCCATCCATCCATCCATCCATCCATCCATCCATCCATCCATCAATCCATCCATCCATCCATCCATCTATCCATCCATCAATCATATTCCATTCCATTCCATCCATCCATCCATCCATCCATCCATCCATCAATCTATATTCATTATTCCACCCATCATCCATTCATCCATCCATCCATCCACCCATCATCCAACCATTCATCCATCATCCATCCATCCATCCATCCACCCATCATTCATCCATCCATCCATCCATTAATCCATCCTCATCCCCATCATATTCATCCATCCATCATCCATCCATCCATCCATCAATCCATATTCATTATTCCATCCATCCATCATCCATCCATCCATCCATCAATCCATATTCATTATTCCATCCATCCATCATCCATCCATCCATCCATCCATCCATCCATCCATCCATCAATCCATTATTTCAATCCATCCCATCATCCATCCATCCAGCATCAATCAATCCATATTCATTATTCCATCCATCCATCATCCATCCATCCATCCATCCATCCATCCATCAATCAATCCATATTCATTATTCCATCCATCCATCATCCATCCATCCATCCATCCATCCATCTATCAATCTATATTCATTATTCCATCTATCCATCATCCATCCATCCATCCATCAATCCATATTCATTATTCCATCCATCATCCATTCATCCATCCATCCATCCATCCACCCATCATCCAACCATCCATCCATCCATCCATCCATCCATCTATCCATCCATCAATCTATATTCATTATTCCATCCATCCATCATCCATCCATCCATCCATCAATCTATATTCATTATTCCACCCATCATCCATTCATCCATCCATCCATCCATCCATCCATCCACCCATCATCCAACCATTCATCCATCATCCATCCATCCATCCATCCACCCATCATTCATCCATCCATCCATCCATTCATCCATCCATCCATCCATCAATCCACAATCATTATTCCATCCATCCATCATCCATCCATCCATCCATCAATCCATATTCATTATTCCATCCATCCATCATCCATCCATCCATCCATCAATCCATATTCATTATTCCATCCATCCATCATCCATCCATCAATACACAATCATTATTCCATCCATCCATCATCCATCCATCCATCAATCAATCCATATTCATTATTCCATCCATCCATCATCCATCCATCCATCCATCCATCCATCTATCAATCTATATTCATTATTCCATCTATCCATCATCCATCCATCCATCCATAAATCTATATTCATTATTCCATCCATCCATCCATCCATCCATCAATCCATATTCATTATTCCACCCATCATCCATCCATCCATCCATTTATCCATCCATCCATCCATCCATCCATTCATTCCTGGAAGCCAGTTTGAATCTGTAAATACCTTTACGTCAGAGGAAGATCTCAGCGTGATGAGTTCAATGTCTGGACGTTCTCAGTAAATATCAGTGACGGTAGTAAATTCCTGAAAGTCAGGATGCTGTCATGGTCCATGATCGGATGCTAAAGGGCATCTGGCCACAGGGCTGTCAACGAAACCCAACAAAACTCAGGTGAGTGATGCTCACTTTGACACCTGTGAAAGCGTCTGCTACATGAACTTCTATAAAGGTCAACCCCCCCCCCCCACCCCCACACTTTATCAGATTTAATTGTAGAAGAAAACCCAAGTTCCTGCTCCACCGTCTCCAGTCTCTAACATGTTTAAGTCCTTTTCTCTGTACGGTTTAGATGAGGAGCTTTTCACCGCCCTCATCACATCTGTTTGTTTCAGAAATGTCTTTTCTAAATGAGATCTGCTCAGATGAAGCTCCGTGTTAATTTCACTGTAAAATAACGACTCTTTTGTTCTTCAACATCTCCAACAAACATCTTTGGTTTCATAAAGATTTCACCTGCAGAGAGAAAATTATGGAACAGGTTTACCAATCTGGATAAAATGTCTCTAAAGTGTTAAGTGTTCTTATCAAATGTTGAAGCATAAAACCTGCTATTATTATTCGTCCATCCATCCATCATCCATCCATCCATCCATCCATCCATCCATCCATCCATACATCCATCCATCCATCCATACATCCCTCCATCCATCATCCATCCATCCATCCATTGTCATCTCTCCAGTGTGTCCTGGTCTGTCTTGTCATCTTCTCCCAGTTGGACATGTCTGAATCTTCTCTCCAGGGAGACGTCCAGGAGGTGAAAGTCAACGCTGGGATGACATCTAGACGGGTGGAGTCTTCTGGTCCTCCTCTGATCCTCCTCTTGTCCTCCTCTAGTCCTCCTCTGGTTCACCTCTGGTCCACCTCTGGTCCTCCTCTGGTCCTCCTCTGGTCCTCCTCTAGTCCTCCTCTGGTTCACCTCTGGTCCACTTCTGGTCCTCCTCTGGTCCACCTCTGATCCTCCTCTGGTCCTCCTCTGGTCCTCCTCTGGTCCACCTCTGGTCCTCCTCTGGTCCACCTCTGGTCCACCTCTGGTCCACCTCTGGTCCTCCTCTGGTCCACCTCTGGTCCTCCTCTGGTCCTCCTCTTGTCCTCCTCTTGTCCTCCTCTGGTCCTCCTCTGGTCCTCCTCTGGTCCACCTCTGATCCTCCTCTGGTCCACCTCTGATCCTCCTCTGGTCCTCCTCTTGTCCTCCTCTGGTCCTCCTCTGGTCCACCTCTGATCCTCCTCTGGTCCACCTCTGGTCCACCTCTTGTCCTCCTCTCGTCCTCCTCTTGTCCTCCTCTGGTCCTCCTCTTGTCCTCCTCTTGTCCACCTCTGGTCCACCTCTGGTCCTCCTCTTGTCCTCCTCTGGTCCACCTCTGATCCTCCTCTGATCCTCCTCTGGTCCTCCTCTTGTCCTCCTCTGGTCCTC
Organism: Hirundichthys speculiger; assembly: GCA_018398805.1. Taxonomy (NCBI): domain Eukaryota; kingdom Metazoa; phylum Chordata; class Actinopteri; order Beloniformes; family Exocoetidae; genus Hirundichthys; species Hirundichthys speculiger. The sequence continues at coordinate 21,136 of JAGFBZ010001892.1, forward strand.
CTCTGGTCCACCTCTGGTCCACCTCTGATCCTCCTCTGATCCCCTCTTGTCCCTCCTCTGTCCTCCTCTTGTCCTCCTCTGGTCCACCTCTGGTCTCTTGGTCCACCTCTGGTCCTCCCTCTGTCCTCCTCTCTGATCCTCCTCTTGTCCTCCTCTGGTCCACCTCTGGTCCACCTCTGGTCCTCCTCTGGTCCACCTCTGGTCCACCTCTGATCCTCCTCTGGTCCACCTCTGATCCTCCTCTGGTCCACCTCTGGTCCTCCTCTGGTCCACCTCTGGTCCCCTTCTGATCCTCCTCTGGTCCTCCTCTGGTCCACCTCTGGTCCACCTCTGATCCACCTCTGGTCCACCTCTGGTCCTCCTCTGATCCTCCTCTGGTCCTCCTCTGGTCCTCCTCTGGTCCTCCTCTTGTCCTCCTCTGGTCCACCTCTGGTCCACCTCTGGTCCACCTCTGGTCCACCTCTGATCCTCCTCTGGTCCTCCTCTTGTCCTCCTCTGGTCCACCTCTGGTCCACCTCTGATCCTCCTCTTGTCCTCCTCTGGTCCTCCTCTTGTCCTCCTCTGGTCCACCTCTGGTCCACCTCTGGTCCACCTCTGATCCTCCTCTGGTCCACCTCTTGTCCTCCTCTGGTCCACCTCTGGTCCACCTCTGGTCCACCTCTGATCCTCCTCTGGTCCACCTCTGGTCCTCCTCTGGTCCACCTCTGGTCCCCTTCTGATCCTCCTCTGGTCCTCCTCTGGTCCACCTCTGGTCCACCTCTGATCCTCCTCTGGTCCACCTCTGGTCCACCACTGGTCCACCTCTGGTCCACCTCTGGTCCTCCTCTGGTCCACCTCTGGTCCCCTTCTGATCCTCCTCTGGTCCACCCGAGGTGGACCAGAGGAGGATCAGAGGAGGACCAGAGGTGGACCAGAGGTTTTCAGGTGGAGATGATCTTCATTTGTTGTCCTTCTTCTGCTGGTTTCAGGCTGATGTTTGATCCGGAGCTTTTACGTACATTTTATCTGTTAAATGGTGAGATTATTAAACAGAACCTGCAGGACGAAGGTGAATCAAAGACAAATGAAATGTTTTCTTGGGTCTTTTCATTCGTTTGTTCCTTCTGTTGGGATCACAGCAAAGACTTCCCGTCTTTAAACACATTCATTTCTCCGTGCAAACCAGAGTGGAAGTCAGGATAAAAAGCGAATGATCATCTGTCGTCACCTCTCCGGGGCTTCAAAGACGTGGCGTTTATCTCAGAAGCGATCCAGAAAAGCTCGCTCTAATATATTCTCATTTGACAGCGGAGAAAGTGATGAATCTCTTGTCGGAGCGTTTTAGACGAGGTAACCACAACATCCACCGCTGAATAATTCATCTGATGACAGAACGCCGCGCCAATTACCCGCGCTGTTTCCAGCGCCGTTGCATTCTGGGTATGTTTGCAGTTAAGTGCGGCCGTGACAGGCGGACGGATGGAGATCAAAGTCGCTTTCATGAGTCTGAGATACGGCCTCGTTCTGGGTTTATTTCAGAGTTTGTAATCCGACGGAGCTCACATTTCACTGGCGGGTCGTGGCGGGCGCATAAACGCCGCCGCCGGAGTTTATAAAGAGAGAAGAAATATTAACACTCCAGCAGGAGCTCCATTAACGGCCTCTCCGAGACCCTCAAACAGAGGCTTCCAGCTGAAATAACTGATGGTAGCAGCTGATGAAAATAAAGAGTCCACCAGGAAATGAAGTGGAACCAGAAGCTCCTGCAGTGGAGAAAACCTGCCTGTAATCCTGTTTTAAAGGAAAAAACCTCACACATCATCTGGTCCTAGTGGGACAAATACACACTAAAGAGTCAGAAGTTGTTGCAGTTAGCTGCTCTGAAGCATTCAGATGTGTGTTGACACAATGCCAAGAAGGAAAGATATCAGCAAACAGGCAACTGTTGCTGGAAAAAGTCATAAAAGCATCTTCAAAAACTCCCTATTGATCCAAAAATGAGTAAAAATTAACAAGTCTGATCGTCTGCTGGAACCCAACCATCATCCATCACCACTTGACCCAGGTTAGCCGCCGTGTAGCTAATGCTAAGAGCAGCAGTCGGGCTACAGCTGTTCCCAGCCAGTGGTTGTCAAGCAATATTATGGAGGTCAGAACCATTTTTGTTACAGGGTGGTGTAAGTATATATTTTTTTTATTGTTCTTCTTCCTGTTATAATTGTGAGACCTTTATTTAACCAGGTAAGTTGATTGAGAACCAATCATCTCATTTACATTAACGACCTGACTGAGAAGCAACACAGCTAGAGCAGAAATTAAAACATAGAGATCAATTAAGACTGACTTACTGTTGGAGCCAGACCCTAGTGGTCAGTAGAGGAACCGCAGTCTTTAGTGGGCGGTAGAGGAACTGCAGCCTCTAGTGGTCGGTAGAGGAACTGCAGCCTCTAGTGGTCGGTAGAGGAACTGCAGCCTCTAGTGGTCGATAGAGGAACTGCAGCCTCTAGTGGTCGATAGAGGAACTGCAGCCTCTAGTGGTCGATAGAGGAACTGCAGCCTCTAGTGGTCGGTAGAGGAACTGAAGCCTCTAGTGGTCGGTAGAGGAACTGCAGCCTCTAGCGGTCAGTAGAGGAACTGCAGCCTCTAGCGGTCAGTAGAGGAACTGCAGCCTCTAGCGGTCGGTAGAGGAACTGCAGCCTCTAGCGGTCGGTAGAGGAACCGCAGCCTCTAGCGGTCGGTAGAGGAACCGCAGCTCTAGCGGTCGGTAGAGGAACCGCAGCCTCTAGTGGTCGGTAGAGGAACCGCAGCCTCTAGTGGTCGGTAGAGGAACTGCAGCCTCTAGCGGTCGGTAGAGGAACTGCAGCCTCTAGCGGTCGGTAGAGGAACTGCAGCCTCTAGCGGTCGGTAGAGGAACCGCAGCCTCTAGTGGTCGGTAGAGGAACCGCAGCCTCTAGTGGTCGGTAGAGGAACCGCAGCCTCTAGTGGTCTGGAGAGGAACCGCAACCTCAAGTGGTCGGTGGAGGAACCGCAGCCTCTAGTGGTCGGTAGTGGAACCGCAGCCTCTAGTGGTCGGTAGTGGAACCGCAGCCTCTAGAGGTCGGTAGAGGAACCGCAGCCTCTAGTGGTCGGTAGAGGAACCGCAGCCTCTAGTGGTCTGGAGAGGAACCGCAACCTCAAGTGGTCGGTGGAGGAACCGCAGCCTCTAGTGGTCGGTAGTGGAACCGCAGCCTCTAGTGGTCGGTAGTGGAACCGCAGCCTCTAGAGGTCGGTAGAGGAACTGCAGCCTCTAGTGGTCGATAGAGGAACCGCAGTCTCTAGTGGTCGGTAGAGGAACCGCAGCCTCTAGTGGTCGGTAGTGGAACCGCAGCCTCTAGAGGTCGGTAGAGGAACCGCAGCCTCTAGTGGTCGGTAGAGGAACAGCAGCCTCTAGTGGTCGGTAGAGGAACAGCAGCCTCTAGTGGTCTGTAGAGGAACTGCAGCCTCTAGTGGTCTGTAGAGGAACAGCAGCCTCTAGAGGTCGGTAGAGGAACTGCAGCCTCTAGTGGTCGGTAGAGGAACAGCAGCCTCTAGTGGTCGGTAGAGGAACAGCAGCCTCTAGTGGTCTGTAGAGGAACTGCAGCCTCTAGTGGTCTGTAGAGGAACAGCAGCCTCTAGAGGTCGGTAGAGGAACTACAGCCTCTAGTGGTCGGTAGAGGAACTGCAGCCTCTAGTGGTCGGTAGAGGAACCGCAGCCTCTAGTGGTCCGTAGAGGAACTCATGGGTTCCTACAGTCTGTAAGAAAAAAGTTTTAAAAAGCAGGTTTTAACTTCAGCACACACCTAAAATAAAAAAATTTAGACAAATAGGAGGATGTCGGTTGTCATCTGAAAACCTTTACATCAAGATTAGGATGTTTCTGAGGTTTGAACTTATGGAGCTGCATTTAATGGAGTTCTGTTAAAGTGATTCGAAGCTCATCTCAAAGAAAACTAAATGTAAAAAAGTACAAATGAAGTGGAAAACAAAACCATTCATTTCTCGGAGAAACAAATATGCGAAGCCAGTTTCCGAAGCAGAGCGTCAGAACACCGAGGTTCAGCCCGGGACGCCTGACCCATACGGGCTCTCCTGCAGGTGTCGGGCCCGCTGGAGGGAGAACCTGTGACCCGCTGGAGCTGAACCCAGCCGGAGGCCACGGGTGAAGATCTGGAAGAGCAGAACTTTACTTTACAGTCTCTTTGCTTTTGATTGACTGTTGATAGGAGAGAAATGTCTCCTACACCTCGTTGTAAACACATCTGCAAACACTGTCACTGTTTCAAATATATATCAGAGCAGAAACAATTACCAGGTTTTGTCTTTCCCATTCAGCCGGCGGGGAAAACAAACAAAGGAAGTCATGAATATTAATGCTCCTCACTCCTTGACTTGATTGAATTGGACCGTTGCCCAGTCGTCCCGCTCCAGTCACGTCCAGTAAACGGCAGGATTGGAACAATACGTATCGTACAGCAGATGCAAAACAGACGCTGCCAAGTTTTCACTGTTTCTGTGATTCAAAACTGAGACGTTCAAACAACGGTCACATGATCGTACCGTTGTTTTCCGCTGGCAGCAGGAACAATTAGAGAGCATGAAGACACTTTTCAGACTCTATATTGAACTTATTCCAACTTTTTGCTGCACATTCCAGTTGTGAAAGGCTCATTTACAGTTTGTAATGAGGATGATTTGGTCCAAAGGAAGTGTCAATTCAATTCAATTTTATTTGTATAGAGTCTGTTACAATGTCAATTGTCTCCAGGCGCTTTACAGAGATCCAGATCATGTTGGTGTCCCCCTGCAGCGTAGGCCTATAGCAGCATAGCTATGACGAAGCTGTGGTTAAGACGAGCTACTCTAGTCTGAGCTACTACAGCTATGGCTATAACTATTAGCCTCTACACACTATAGTTTAGACTAACTGTAGCTATAACTATTAGCCCCTACACACTATAGTTTAGACTAACTGTAGCTATAACTGTTAGCCCCTACACACTATAGTTTAGACTAACTGTAGCTATAACTGTTAGCCCCTACACACTATAGTTTAGACTAACTGTAGCTATAACTACTAGCCCCTACACACTATAGTTTAGACGAACTGTAACTATAACTATTAGCCCCTACACACTATAGTTTAGACTAACTGTAGCTATAACTACTAGCCCCTACACACTATAGTTTAGACTAACTGTAGCTATAACTACTAGCCCCTACACACTATAGTTTAGACTAACTGTAGCTATAACTATTAGCCCCTACACACTATAGTTTAGACTAACTGTAACTATAACTATTAGCCCCTACACACTATAGTTTAGACTAACTGTAGCTATAACTATTAGCCCCTACACGCTATAGTTTAGACTAACTGTAGCTATAACTATTAGCCCCTACACTATAGTTTAGACTAACTGTAGCTATAACTATTAGCCCCTACACACTATAGTTTAGACTAACTGTAGCTATAACTATTAGCCCCTACACACTATAGTTTAGACTAACTGTAGCTATAACTATTAGCCCCTACACACTATAGTTTAGACTAACTGTAGCTATAACTATTAGCCCCTACACACTATAGTTTAGACTAACTGTAGCTATAACTATTAGCCCCTACACACTATAGTTTAGACTAACTGTAGCTATAACTATTAGCTACTACACACTATAGTTTAGACTAACTGTAGCTATAACTATTAGCCCCTACACACTATAGTTTAGACTAACTGTAGCTATAACTATTAGCCCCTACACACTATAGTTTAGACTAACTGTAGCTATAACTATTAGCCCCTACACACTATAGTTTAGACTAAACTGTAGCTATAACTATTAGCCCCTACACACTATAGTTTAGACTAACTGTAGCTATAACTATTAGCCCCTACACACTATAGTTTAGACTAACTGTAGCTATAACTATTAGCCCCTACACACTATAGTTTAGACTAACTGTAGCTATAACTATTAGCCCCTACACACTATAGTTTAGACTAACTGTAGCTATAACTATTAGCCCCTACACACTATAGTTTAGACTAACTGTAGCTATAACTATTAGCCCCTACACACTATAGTTTAGACTAACTGTAGCTATAACTATTAGCCCCTACACACTATAGTTTAGACTAACTGTAGCTATAACTATTAGCCCCTACACACTATAGTTTAGACTAACTGTAGCTATAACTATTAGCCCCTACACACTATAGTTTAGACTAACTGTAGCTATAACTATTAGCCCCTACACACTATAGTTTAGACTAACTGTAGCTATAACTATTAGCATCTACACACTATAGTTTAGACTAACTGTAGCTATAACTATTAGCATCTACACTATAGTTTAGACTAACTGTACCTATAACATATACTATTAGCTAACTTACCTATAACTATTAGCCCCTACACACTATAGTTTAGACTAACTGTAGCTATAACTATTAGCCCCTACACACTATAGTTTAGACTAACTGTAGCTATAACTATTAGCCCCTACACACTATAGTTTAGACTAATTGTAGGCTTTACTGAACAGAAATGTTTTCAGTTTAGTTTTAAAGATGGAGATAGTATCAGCCTCCTGAACCCAAACTGGTAGCTGGTTCCATAAAAAAGGTGCCTGGTAGCAGAAGGCCCGTCCTCCAAACCTAGTTTTAGATATTCTAGGAACGACGAGTAATCCTGCACTCTGAGAGCGGAGAGCTCTATTAGGAGCATAACGAGCTATCAAGTCTTGTAAATAGCGCGGAGCTAGGCTATTAAGGGCCTTATATACGAGAAGCAGAATTTAAAACTCAATTCTAAATTTCACGGGAAGCCAATGGAGGGAGGCTAACACGGGAGAGATGTGATCTCGCTAAAGGATTCCTGTCAGCACCCTCGCTGCTGCGTTCTGGATCTGTTGGAGGCTATTTAGCGAGCTTTTCAGACATCCTGCTAACAACGCATTACAATAATCCAGTCTAGAGCTAACAAACGCGTGGATTAATTTTTCGGCATCACCCTGGGAGAGGATGCTCCTAATCTTGGCGATATTTCGGAGATGAAAAAAGGCAGTCTGACAAACCTGATTAATATGCTGCTTAAATGACATATCCTGATCAAAAATAACTCCAAGGTTTTTCACAACTGTGCTGGAAGCCAGCGTAAACCCAGTCAATCCATTCCTCAGGTGTTTGGGACCAAAGACAATAACCTCTGTTTTATCCGAGTTTAGAAGCAAAAAGTTAGAGGACATCCAGGACTTAATGTCATTAAGACACCCTTGAAGTTTAGCCAAAGGTTTTGTTTCCTCTGGTTTCATAGATAAGTACAGCTGCGTATCATCAGCATAGCAATGAAAGTTTATGCCATGGCTCTGGATAATCTTTCCCAAGGGCAACATGTATAAAGTGAAAAGGATTGGTCCCAGAACTGAACCCTGTGGGACGCCATAGCAGACCCTAGTCCGTGTAGAAGAAACGTCATTAACATGGACGAACTGGAACCTGTCAGAGAGGTATGACTTAAACCAGCCTAATGCTGTCCCTTTAATTCCAACAGTGTGATCTAATCTGTGCAGCTAAAGGCCGTGATCAACGGTATCAAAGCAGCATGAAAGTCTGTGAACATCTTTGAGGAACAAAGATGGATAGAAGATCTCTCCGTCAACAAAGGGGTAAAAAAAACACTGAATGTTTAATAAATACTGTTAAAGGTTTTTCACATTTCTCCTTCTACAGCGCAGAACATCATTAAACCTTAAACGTGGGTGAAGACCTCAGTACGGGTGAAGACCTTAGCGTGGGTGAAGACCTCAATGTGGGTGAAGACCTTAGCGTGGGTGAAGACCTCAGTACGGGTGAAGACCTCAGCGTGGGTGAAGACCTCAGTACGGGTGAAGACCTCAGTACGGGTGAAGACCTCAGCGTGGGTGAAGACCTCAGTACGGGTGAAGACCTCAGCGTGGGTGAAGACCTCAGTACGGGTGAAGACCTCAGCGGGTACGGGTGAAGACCTCAGCGTGGGTGAAGACCTCAGTACGGGTGAAGACCTCAGCCTGGGTGAAGACCTCAGCCTGGGTGAAGACCTCAGTACGGGTGAAGACCTCAGCACGGGTGAAGACCTCAGCACGGGTGAAGACCTCAGCCTGGGTGAAGACCTCAGCCTGGGTGAAGACCTCAGCCTGGGTGAAGACCTCAGCCTGGGTGAAGACCACAGTACGGGTGAAGACCTCAGTACGGGTGAAGACCTCAGCGTGGGGGAAGACCTCAGTACGGGTGAAGACCTCAGTACGGGTGAAGACCTCAGCACGGGTGAAGACCTCAGCCTGGGTGAAGACCTCAGCCTGGGTGAAGACCAGTCAGACCTGGGTGAAGACCTCACAGTACGGGGTGAAGACCTCAGTACGGGTGAAGACCTCAGCGTGGGGGAAGACCTCAGTACGGGTGAAGACCTCAGTACGGGTGAAGACCTCAGCACGGGTGAAGACCTCAGCCTGGGTGAAGACCTCAGCCTGGGTGAAGACCTCAGCCTGGGTGAAGACCACAGTACGGGTGAAGACCTCAGCGTGGGTGAAGACCTCAGTACGGGTGAAGACCTCAGCGTGGGGGAAGACCTCAGTACGGGTGAAGACCTCAGTACGGGTGAAGACCTCAGTACGGGTGAAGACCTCAGCGTGGGTAAAGACCTCAGCGTGGGTGAAGACCTCAGTACGGGTGAAGACCTCAGTACGGGTGAAGACCTCAGTATGGGTGAAGACCTCAGCGTGGGTGAAGACCTCAGTACGGGTGAAGACCTCAGCGTGGGTGAAGACCTCAGTACGGGTGAAGACCTCAGTACGGGTGAAGACCTCAGCACCTGGGTGAAGACCTCAGTACGGGTGAAGACCTCAGCTGGGTGAAGACCTCAGGGGTAAGACGGGGTGAAGACCTCAGCACGGGTGAAGACCTCAGCCTGGTGAAGACTCAGCCTGGGTGAGACCTCAGCCTGGGTGAAGACCTCAGCCTGGGTGAAGACCACAGTACGGGTGAAGACCTCAGTACGGGTGAAGACCTCAGCGTGGGGGAAGACCTCAGTACGGGTGAAGACCTCAGTACGGGTGAAGACCTCAGCACGGGTGAAGACCTCAGCCTGGGTGAAGACCTCAGCCTGGGTGAAGACCTCAGCCTGGGTGAAGACCACAGTACGGGTGAAGACCTCAGTACGGGTGAAGACCTCAGCGTGGGGGAAGACCTCAGTACGGGTGAAGACCTCAGTACGGGTGAAGACCTCAACGGGTGAAGACCTCAGCCTCAGCTGGGTGAAGACCTCAGCCTGGGTGAAGACCTCAGCCTGGGTGAAGACCTCAGTACGGGTGAAGACCTCAGCGTGGGTGAAGACCTCAGTACGGGTGAAGACCTCAGCGTGGGTGAAGACCTCAGTACTGGTGAAGACTCATACGGGTGAAGACCTCAGTACGGGTGAAGACCTCATCAGCGTGGGTGAAGACCTCAGTACGGGTGAAGACCTCAGTGGGTGAAGACCTCAGTTGGGTGAAGACCTCAGTACGGGTGAAGACCTCAGTACGGGTGAAGACCTCAGCGTGGGTAAAGACCTCAGCGTGGGTGAAGACCTCAGTACGGGTGAAGACCTCAGCGTGGGGGGACCTTAGGTGGGTGAAGACTCAGCGGGTGAAGACTTAGTGGGAAGACGTGTGAAGACATCAGCGTGGGTGAAGACCTCAGCGTGGATGAAGACCTCAGTACGGGTGAAGACCTCAGCGTGGGTGAAGACCTTAACGTGGGTGAAGACATCAGCGTGGGTGAAGACATCAGCGTGGATGAAGACCTCAGTACGGGTAAAGACCTCAGCATGGGTGAAGACCTCAGCTCAGGGTGGGTGAAGACCTCAGCGTGGGTGAAGACCTCAGCGTGGTTGAAGACCTCAGTACGGGTGAAGACCTCAGCCTGGGTGAAGACCTCAACGTGGGTGAAGACCTTAACGTGGGTGAAGACATCAGCGTGGGTGAAGACCTCAGCGTGGGTGAAGACCTCAGCGTGGGTGAAGACCTCAGCGTGGTTGAAGACCTCAGTACAGGTGAAGACCTCAGCCTGGGTGAAGACCTCAACGTGGGTGAAGACCTTAACGTGGGTGAAGACATCAGCGTGGGTGAAGACCTCAACGTGGGTGAAGACATCAGCGTGGGTGAAGACCTCAACGTGGGTGAAGACCTTAACGTGGGTGAAGACCTCAGCCTGGGTGAAGACCTCAATGTGGGTAAAGACCTCAGTACGGGTGAAGACCTCAGCCTGGGTGAAGACCTCAATGTGGGTGAAGACCTCAGCATCTACTCTCTGGTCCAGTCTTGGTATTAAGTCATTTTAAGATCTGTATATAGATGACACTTTTGCATTTTTTTTTAATTTTTACTTTTTCAACAGCTGTCTGATAATTTTGGCCTACCCAAACGGCACCTCTTTAGATTCTTTCAGATCCACAGATTTGTTAGTAGTATATTCCCTCAATTCCCTAACACACCCACTGATACTCCATTGGACACCTTTCCTGAAGGGAATGATGTCACACTTATAATAAACAGATTATTAAAAAATATATATATATATTTCCAGGGGCAGCATGTATAGAAGAGGATCGGTCCTAACACTGATCCCTGTGGGACGCCAGAGCAGACCATCATCTGTGAGGAAGAAACATCATGAGCATGAAGGAACTGGAACCTGATAGATGTGATTTAAACCAGTCTGTCCCTTTAATCCCAGTAAACTGCTCCAACAGAAGACCAAACTACAGAAGAACCAGTAGACCCAGTCAGAAAAACTGATCTTCCAAGCTAACGGACTGCCTCCTCTTAGACAAGGTTTGTGCTTCTTAATTAGGATCAATAAAATATATCAGGCAGGCGCAGAAACATCTCAGTGACCTCCGAGAGGAGAATTATGGAGTTACGATCGTCACGGCGACGCCTAAAAACTAATAAATTAACAAATCCTCCTAAATCCTGCTTTTACTGCAGCTGTGGAGAACAGTGGGGTTGTAGAAATGTAGAAAAGTTCTCACGGTCTGTAACTTCTTGTAAATTGGAGCTTGTTTCCACGGCGACAGCTTCCTTTCACCATGTGAAACCATTAAATTTTTCAGATCCACGTGAGCTGAAACAAGCCCTCGACACCAAACTGAATATTTCTGGGAAACGGGAGAAACGAGGGATGTGTTTATTAGTTTTATTTCCTTAGAACTGCTCCTGAAATAGTGACCGTTTAACACCATTTAAAAGCCTTTAAAGAGCTTTATTCAGCAGAACGGATGGATCAACCGAAGGCTGTTGCAACCTCAACTCCAGTCCTGCAGTCAGTAAAAAGCAGAAACATGTAGTCAGTTGGAGCTGGGATCGAACCGCCGACCTCACAGTGACTGGACGACCCGCTCTACCAACCGAGCTGCAGCCGCCCAAAAAGATTTCTGAGTTGTATCTGTAAATGTGATCCTCGTTGGTTTCAGAAGAGGGTATACACCTGTATAAAAGCAGATGGGGGCTCGTCTGGGCCGTCCAGGTGTCTGTTAACAAACGTCAAGAGGGAAAGACATCAGCGAGGTTTTAGAGAAGCAGTTGTTGCTGCGCATCAATCTAGAAAATAAATAATTTTAGTAATAAAGTAAACTTACCTTGTAACTTTTCCAATGTTCTGTTGCTTGTGTGGACGGACACAATTTAACCCACGCTGCATTTTTCCAGCGTTTTTTTTATCTTGTTAAAGGGAATAAAGATGTCCCTCCAAACGTTCTGGACACCTCAAGTCACTGTTGCAGGTCCCCAGCAGCAATATTCCAGGTTAACACAGTCCTTAACGCAGGAGTATAAAGTTTGTCCGACCTAGCAACAGTAACTAGGAAGGGGGCGGTGCTTACCGAAAGGTCAATTAATGTTTTTAGTCACCGCTGATTGTCTTCTGTTTCATTCCTGGACCTGATAAGGCAAAGAGTTAATGGATACTAAAAGGTGTTGGATTAGAGCTGTCTTTGGTTATTCAGGATTTTTGGGTTGTTTGTGTTGAAAAAGGGGCCATTAGTTCCTCTGTTGGAGGAACTTTTCCGGTTTATGGCCCAGATGTGGATGTCTGGAAACACATGGGAACAGATGCCTTCAGGGTTCACAAAAAACTCTCCGGCAGACAGTTGGAGCAGGCAATCATTTGAAATGGTCGTACATTTGGCCTTTTTTCGGATTATTGATCGTACATCATACAGAGGGCCAAATTATCGTACAAATACGATAATTATTGTACACAGAGGTTCTCACTGGTAGAAAGTAGATGTCATCATACCTGTTCCTCTCTGCTCAATGGTGTCACAAAACTCTTTCACAGGCAGAACTGCTCATCCAATGATTCCTTCTGCAGTATTTTAAAAAGCACATCAGCTGTGACCGACATCTGCCGTCTGGTCCACCATGACAGCGACAGATGGTGTTACATATTATTGACCTTTTCAACTTAAAAATTGTGGACATGCGCCCCCTAGTGGCCCAGACATAACTGGAGTGTGCGGTGCTCCACCAACTAACCCAAACACAGCAGCGTGGAGCATCTGTTACTGATAACGCAGACATGTCTTGGATTGATGATGTTAGGCAGTGGCCTCCAGTTACAGATGAAGGTAGTTTATCGCTGTTTTTAATGATTGGTTATGGAAATAGCATGATCTATTCCCATAATCAAACACTAAAAACTGTGGAACGCTGCAAACGCTGGCTATAAACTAACGTCAACAAGCCATAAAGATTATGCTACTGTAACGTTAACGCTAGCGGTAAATTAGGCTATGTGTTAATGTTATATTTAATTTATTTTATCATTCTCCTAATTCATTCATTCATTGATTTATAGGCTTGTGCTAGTGCCGAGGGCTACAGTAGCCTCATACTGCTGTTCTTTCGGCCAGAATCGTCCGGGACTCTCAGCGAGACTATGAGTAGTACGAGACTGAATGTTAACGAAAACTCACCCGGCTGTATTCATTTGGAACAAAGTCCTTTCTGTTGATATTTTTCACCCACGTCTTCCTAACTTCTTGTTCTGTAAACAAGGCAGTCTTCGTGCAGTAAAGGCTTGTGTATTTCACATACTTTCTTCTTCCATTGTTGAATTTTCACGCCATTGTTGTCACAGTTTATGACGGAACATGTATTCCCACTCGACCGACTCGACATTATAAAAATATATATTTGTATAAAGAGAAAAACACTGGTTAATCTGCGAGCCGGTGAAAGTGTCACTCTGTGGCACAATACGCCAATGGTGGACGGGGGACTTCCGGGGGGCTGGCCCGAAAAGGTCTATAAGTTTATACGGTACACACACACACACACTATATATATATATCTATATATATATATATATATATATATATATATATATATATATATATATATATATACAGTCATGGAAAAAATGATTAGACCACCCTTGTTTTCTTCAGTTTCTTGTTCATTTTAATGCCTGGTACAACTAAAGGTACATTTGTTTGGACAAACATAACGATAACCACAAAGATTGCTCATAAGAGTTTTATTTAAGAGCTGATATCTTACCATTTTCCATGGTTTTTCTTGATTATAACCTAAATCACTTAAGTTTTACATCAATAGCTATGGCGTTGTACTGCTGCAAAAAACACTGCTTTTATGCATTCAGTGTTTTCTTTTCTGTCTGTTTTTAGTCACATGATGACGTTTAGTGGAACCAGGTATTAAAATGAACAAGAAAACTGAAGAAAAAAATGGTGGTGCTCTAATAATTTTTTCCATGACTATATATATATATATATATATAGATATAGATATAGATATAGATATAGATATATAATATATAGATATAGAATAGATATATATATAGATATAGATAGTGAGAGAGAGAGATAGAGAGGAGGAGAAGAAGAAGAGAAGAAGAAGAAGAAGAAGAAGAAGAAGAAAGAAGAAGAAAGAAGAAGAAGAGAAGAAGAAGAAGAAGAGAGAAGAAGAAGAAAGAAGAAGAAGAAGAAGAGAAGAAGAAGAAGAAGAAAGAAGAAGAAGAAGAAAGAAGAAGAAGAAGAAAAGAAGAAGAAGAAGAAGAAGAAGAAGAAGAAGAAGAAGAAGAAGAGAAGAAGAAAGAAGAAGAAAGAAGAAGAAGAAGAAGAGACAGAAAAGAGAAAGAAGAAGAAGAAGAAGAAGAAGAAGAAGAAGAAGAAGAAGAAGAAGAAGAAGAAGAAGAAGATGATACTTGGGGGTCATGACCTTGATCTTTGTAAAGCTTCTCAAGACAATTTGCTTTGTAAAAGATACTATACAAACTAGAAAAGCAGTCATGTACATCAGTTCTCCCATATAGCGATTTACAGATGGCGATAGAATCGGCATTCTGGATCAGATCCAGATCAGCCTTTGGAATTTGATAGAGGTTTCCATTGTCAATCCCTGAGTAAAATTTCATGAGTTTTGGCGAATAATTAACGGAGATATTGTGAAACAAAATTTTTGGCCCAATTGACCGCAATGTTATTGAAAATTTAAAAGTGATCCAGAATCCAGGATTTCTTCCGGATCACACCCAAAATGAAATCACTTCTTCCTTTTCACATTTCTGACAACTCCTGAACATTTCATCAAAGTCCATCCATAACTTTTTGCGTTATCTTGTACACAGACAGACAAACAGACAGATAAATGCTGGCAAAAAAATTACCTCCCTGGCGAAAGTAATAAAGTTGAATTGAATTGATATGAATGGACCCCAACAAATTAGATTCAAAATAAATCCTCAAAAACTGCCTGCAGTGGGAAGATGGTGTCCCTGGTGTTTGTTTGCTGGCTGGACAGTGATTGTGGTTCATTTTGAGACTGTTCTAGTTTTATTCTTCTGCCTGCATCAGTTTTGTGAATTATGCTGATCTTCTCATTAATGTTTAATTAATAAAAAAACCTAATAATATTGTCCATTTAAAAAATCTACTTTTATTCACTTCTTTGTCCCACATAAACCCTGTTCTTTTATTTTAGAGATGATGTTGGAGTTTTTGTTTGCTGCTGTTAATGAGGCTTAAATTAGACTCGTTTGAAGTAAAAAAAAAAAAAAAAGATTTGCAGATGAAAGAGATGCATAAAGGTCTAATCTGCATCAGTAAGCACATTACGGCTGATTCAACAGTTCAAATGTGAGTTGATGGAATGGAAAATTACAACAATGTTGTGTGTTTTTAACCGAAAGCAACAAAAGTTCTTGAAGTCGGAGTTTTTCTGTTCAGGGATTCTTGATGTGTTTGCACAGTTGACTAACTTCTGTCACTGTGGTTTATTTCAACATAAAACCACTGCTGCTTCAATTTTATGCTTTTCTACGCTCCAACTGCAGGTCTGACGAACAGAACCGGCCACGCTGAAGTGATTTCTGGTTGTGAGAATGCAGTTTTAGTCATGTTTTCATGGTTTCTGGTTAAAACACGTTACAGGACCGTTAAGTCTGGACACGTTCGGAGCTGTTGAATGAGACTGAATACAAGTCAAGCGTTTAACGAGACAAAGATTCTTACATTTACAGACAGCATGAACCAAATATATTCCATGGCTTTGTTTCATCAGCTTCCTTTTATTTACTGATGTACATACATTTATAACTTCTCTTCATCATCCTCAGCCATGTCTCGTAATGTGTCCACTGAGTTTGTTTGTCTTGTTGAAAGAATTCACAGACGTTCATATAAGAGATAAGACCCTGAAGGCCGCAGATGTTCCTCTAAGTGTTTTGAGTTTTGTCAGTAACCAGTAGAGGTTGAGGTTGGAGTTTAAAAGTCTGTCACTTGGTTTGTTTTGATCGGATTTGACTTTTTCTGGTTTCATCTCTCTTGATTGTTCTCATCTGAGTCTTGGAGGAGAGGTAGAGTCCAGTGAGTCTTTTCTTTCAATTTTTTCCTGGAACTCTGTCTGTTCTGCTGCCATGATACGTCTCTGTTGTTACTTTTGGTTGTAGTGGTGGTTAGTGTTTGTAGTGATGGTAGTGGTGGTTAGTGTTTATAGTGATGGTAGTGGTGGTTAGTGTTTGGTAGTGGGGTGTAGTGTGATTAGTGGTGTGGGTAGTGGTGGTGGTAGTGTTTGGTAGGAGTGTGGGTGGTTAGTTGGTTGAGTGTAGAGTGGTGGTTAGTGGTTGAGGGTGTGTGGTGGGAGTGTTGTAGGTTAGGGGGTGGTGGAGTAGTGTGGTTTATGTAGTGGGTGGTGGTAGTGGTGTGGGGAGTGGTGGTTCGTGTAGGCGTGTGGTGTGTGCTGGTGGTGGGGGTGGTAGTGTGGGTTGAGTGAGTGATGAGTGGTGTGGTTGTTAGTGGTGGTAGTGGTGGTTGTAGTGATGGTAGTGGTGGTTAGTGTTTTTAGTGGGGGAGTGGTGTGTTAGTGTTTGTAGTGATGGGAGTGGTGGTTAGTGTGTTTGGTAGTGATGGTAGTGGTGGTTAGTGTTGTTTATAGGTGTAGCGTGGTGTGTGGTGGTTAGTGTTTTTGTAGTGATGGTAGTGGGTGGTTAGTGTTTGTAGTGATGGTTAGTGGTGGTTAGTGTTTAGTAGTGTGGTGGTTAGTGATGTAGTGGTGGTTAGTGTGGTTAGTGTGATGTAGTGGTGGTAGTGGTTTATAGTGTGGGAGTGTGGAGGGTGTGGTTATGGTGTTGGTTAGTTTGTGGGTAGTGGTGGTTAGTGTTTGTCTGATGGTAGTGGTGTTGTTGAGTAGTGTGGTAGTGGTGGGTGTAGGTTGGGGTCGTGGTGGGTGTAGTGGTGGTGTAGGGTTGGGTAGTGTGGTTTGTGTGTGGGAGGTGGGTTGAGTGGTTGGTGGTTCGTAGTGATCGGTAGTGGTGGTTCGGAGTGTTTATAGTGATGGTAGTGTGGTTTCGGTTAGGTGTGGTTATAGTGATTGGTAGTGGGTGGGTGGTTTCGAGTGGTGGTAGTGGGTGGTATGTGTGGTGGTTCGTGTTTGTAGTGATGGTAGTGGTGGTGTTAGTGGTTGTGTGTGGTGAGTGGGTGGTTATTTAGTGGTGGGTGTGGTTTCGTGGTTTATAGTGTTTGGTGGTTGGTTAGTGTTTGTAGTGATGTAGTGAGGTGGTTAGTGGTTTTCGTGTTTGTAGTGTGTGGGTAGCGGTGGTTAGTGTTGTAGTGATGGTAGTGGTGGTTAGTGTTTGTAGTGATGTAGTGGTGGTTAGTGTTTAGTGATGGTAGTGGTGTGGTTAGTGTAGTGGAGTGTGTAGTGGTGGTTAGTGGTTTGTAGTGTGGTAGGTGTTTAGTTGTGTGGTGGTGGTAGTGTTTTGGTTAGTTGGAGTAGTAGTGGTGGTTAGTGTTAGTAGTGCTGGTAGTGGTGGTTAGTGTTTGGTTAGTGATAGTAGTGGTGGTTAGTGTTTGTTTGTGGTAGTGGTGGTAGTGGTTATGTAGTGGATGTAGTGGTGGTTAGTGTTTGTGTCGTGGGTGGTAGGGTTGTAGTGATGTAGTGGTGGTTAGTGTTTGTAGTGATAGTAGTGGTGGTTAGTGTTTATAGTGATGTTAGTGGTGGTTAGTGTTTATAGTGATGTTAGTGGTGGTTAGTGTTTGTAGTGATAGTAGTGGTGGTTAGTTTTTGTAGTGATGGTAGTGGTGGTTAGTTTTTGTAGTGATGGTAGTGGTGGTTAGTGTTTGTAGTGATGGTAGTAGTGGTTAATGTTTATAGTGATGGTAGTGGTGGTTAGTGTTTGTAGTGATGTAGTGGTGGTTAGTGTTTGTAGTCAAGTCAAGAGAACTTTATTGTCCCCAGGGGGCAATTAACAGTGCATTAGCAGCAAGACAGTGACAACAACAATAATCACAACAATAAAATGCACAACACTGATAAGAACAAGACAATTAAAAAGCAATAAAATAATAAAAACAGAGATAAAATTAAGTTGGCTTAGTTGCCCACAGTGCAGTACGTCTTAAAAGGGGGGTAAAAAACTATTCATTATTTAAAAGGCCAATAACCACCGGAACCCAGGATTTTTTAAATCTGTTCGTTCTTATTTTTGGCATCTGAAATCTCCGTCTGGAGGGGAGCAACCTAATTTCAGATGCCAGAGGGTGGCTCGGGTCAGAGAAGACCAGTCTTGCCTTCTTTAAGGACCTGCTTTTATGCAAGGCCGAGATTTCTGTCAGGGGGGTGCCAACAATTTTACTGCACATTTTGATCATCCCCTGGAGTCTACTGCGATTTTTGAGACTAATTAACCCGAACCAGCAAATAAAAGAAAATGTCATGACAGATTCAATAAAACAAGAATAAAACATTTTCATAAATCGAGTGTCAATGTTTATATTCCTTAGTTTCCGGAGGAAGTACAGGCGCTGATTGGCCTTTTTGCACACGGCATCAATCTGGTTATCGAAGGACAACCTGTCATCAATTAGTGTCCCGAGGTATTTGTACAGCTGGACTGATACTACAGCTAGACCGTTGATGGACAGGGGAGCGGTCGTCGCACGGGACTTCCTAAAATCAATGGTCATTTCCTTGGTTTTGTCGACGTTAATGGTCAGGAAAGATGATTTGCACCACCGAATGAAGTCCTCCACTACAGGGCCGGGCACGGGGTCGTCATGGCTGAGGAGGGACACGATCACAGAATCATCGGCGAACTTAATGATGTGATGCCTCTCATGTAAACTCCGGCAAGCGTTTGTATATAATACAAAAAGGAGCGGAGAAAGGACGCAACCCTGAGGAGAGCCGGTGGAGGAGAAGAGGACGTCAGACAGAACGCCGTTGACCCTAACCCGTTGTGATCTGTCAGTTAAAAAATCCAACAGCCAGTGAACCAGACCTTTGTCAATGTTAAAATTTAAAAGACGCTCGGCTAAAATATGGGGCTGAATGCAGTTAAAAGCAGATGTAAAATCAATAAAAAGCAGGTGGACAAAACTTCCGACACCATCTAAATGCGATATAATCATGTTGAGAAGGGTGATTATTGCATCATCGACCCCCCTCCCCGGCCGATACGCAAACTGGAGAGGGTCCAAGTTTGCCTGGACAGTGTTCATAATATCGTCCTTCACTATCCTCTCAAATGACTTCATTACCAAGGAGGTAAGTGCCACGGGTCTGAAGTCTTTTACTGCCTTCGTACATTTATTTTTGGGCACAGGAATGATAATTGAGTCCTTCCACAGGCGGGTGATGGTAGTGATGGTAGTAGTGGTTAGTGTTTATAGTGATGTAGTGGTGGTTAGTGTTTGTAGTGATGGTAGTGGTGGTTAGTGTTTGTAGTGATGGTAGTAGTGGTTAGTGTTTATAGTGATGGTAGTGGTGGTTAGTGTTTGTAGTGATGGTAGTAGTGGTTAGTGTTTATAGTGATGTAGTGGTGGTTAGTGTTTGTGTGTAGTGGTGGTTAGTGTTTTGTAGTGATGGTAGTGTGGTTTAGTGTTATAGTGATGTAGTGGTGGTTAGTGTTGTAGTGATGGTAGTGGTGTGTTATGTGTTATGTGGTTAGTGTTTGTGTAGTGGGGGTAGTGGTGGTTAGTGTTTGTAGTGATGTTGGTAGTGGTGGTTAGTGTTTATAGTGATGTAGTGGTGGTTAGTGTTTGTAGTGATGGTAGTGGTGGTTAGTGTTTATAGTGATGTAGTGGTGGTTAGTGTTTATAGTGATGATAGTGATGACTGTTTGTGACTTGTGAACACATGAATGCTCAAATGAAGACCTGCACTGAACTGGGAAACTGGACCTACAACATGGAGACAACCAACACTGCCATGACTACTGCACTTCACAGCACTGACATTCCAGAACCTTAATGCTTTTATTTTTCATCCATTCTGGTGTAGAGTAACCCAAATATGATATCTCAAATATGATATATCTTTACAAACTCATATAATAGAAGTCAGGTTTTTGTTGCTTTAAGTAATAAAACTAAGATTGATTACAATCAGAGCACAGAACTGAACTGCAGCCTCTAGTGGTCGGTAGAGGAACAGCAGCCTCTAGTGGTCGGTAGAGGAACTGCAGCCTCTAGCGGTCAGTAGAGGAACTGCAGCCTCTAGTGGTCGGTAGAGGAACTGCAGCCTCTATTGGTCGGTAGAGGAACTGCAGCCTCTAGTGGTCGGTAGATGAACTGCAGCCTCTAGTGGTCGGTAGAGGAACTGCAGTCTCTAGTGGTCGGTAGAAGAACTGTAGCCTCTAGTGGTCGGTAGAGGAACTGCAGCCTCTAGCGGTCGGTAGAGGAACTGCAGCCTCTAGCGGTCGGTGGAGGAACTGCAGCCTCTAGTGGTCGGTAGAGGAACCGCAGCCTCTAGTGGTCGGTAGAGGAACTGCAGCCTCTAGCGGTCGGTGGAGGAACTGCAGCCTCTAGTGGTCGGTAGAGGCACTGCAGCCTCTGGTGGTCGGTAGAGGAACTGCAGCCTCTAGTGGTCGGTAGAGGAACTGCAGGTTTGTCTACTTTTTTGGAGCTTGTGAAAACTGGATGTAGCTGTTAGTATAAGACAACAAAACATCAGAAAAATTTGGAAAGGATAATTTTAAGGTGAAAGTCTTACTCATTGTTGCTTTGAGTTTGAAAAATAGAAAATAGATGTTTGCATTTGAAAACTTAATCAGATGCTTTTAGTGGCGTGTAGGATGTCGGAGCTCCCAGAAGGTGAAAGAAAACACCAGGTTGCTCTTTTATATTTTCCAGATGCCTCATTAGAGCTGGCTGTCTTTCATGGTTATTCTTTCATGTAGTTCTGTCGCTGCAGCATCTGGACTCTTCTCTGACTGTTAATTTACGGAAATTCTTCTCATCCTTAAGCAAATAGATATGGAGCGATAGGAGTGCCACATTAATAAATAAATAAATAAATAAATAAATAAATAAATAAATAAATAAATAAATAAATAAATAAAAAGGGAAATAAATAAATAAATAAATAAATGTGGAAATAAAAAGGGAAATAAATAAATAAATAAATAAATGTGGAAATATAAAGAGAAATAAATAAATAAATAAATGTGGAAATATAAAGAGAAATAAATAAATATATGTGGAAATATAAAAGGAAATAAATAAATAAATGTGGAAATATAAAGGGAAATAAATAAATGAAAAGGAAAATCATCTTTAATTTTTGTATTGCATTTGCTTTTCCTTTTTGGCACTCCTGTGACACAAGGATAAAGCAATGACAAAACGCTTGGTGGACTGAGCTGTCAATCAAATGGCTCTGGACGGGGCTTCCTGTCCAGGATGGATAGTCGTTCCCTGATCACTGGATTTCTGCCTGGCGGTATGGGCCATAGACGTATATAGAGATAGACGCCGCATCGAACGCTACTCCCTACTGGCACTGACGAGATTTGGGGCCGCCATCTTGGACCGGTCACCCGCTCCGCTCAGTGTTATTTGTTTGGCAGGTGTGCCGTCAATGTATTTAATCATACCTCACGAAACGAACTGATTTTCATGCGTTTTTTTTTTCTTTTGCTGCAAAGGTCATAAATGTAGCTTTGATCCATGACACATGGTTTGGTGTATTTTAATATTGATAGTGAGCTTAGTAATATAATGAATATCTCCATTACTGTTATAGGCTAGTAGCCTTTTAAGTAGGGTCTTTTAAGAGGGTCTAAAGACTTAGGCTACAACATGGACTTAGTTCATTTAGCACTTTTAATGCCTTATGGTTTGTATAGTTTTATTCCATTTTCATTAGGCTTTTTATTAATTTGACATTGCTGTTCATTAGTCTACTGCTATTCTCCTTAATAGTAATATTCAATGAACAAAATACAACCAATATTATAGTAACCCACTGAGCAATAGACGTCTCGTTTAAGTTCACACATGAAATTCGCCCGTCTATAATCGGTCTATATTAACGCAAATCTATACGGTACAATTTAATCCATTAATAATTAAATACAAAATAAAACAATAGTAAATTGTATAAATGGTGGCCAAATGCTGGATTAAAACATTTTTAACAGTCATTGATCAATGTACAATGTAGTTTAGATTTAGAAACGGCTAGTCTAAAACGTTCATTTAGACCAGTGGTAGACCGATTTTAGCCCAGACGTCTAGGGACCGTTAGACGTTTATTAGACATTTATTAGACGTCTTTTAGACCGAAAAATATGTTACATCTTACTTGTGAAAAGTAATCCCCTGAGCCCTGCTTCTGATGGTCCGCCGATTGGAGCAGGAATATCCCACACAATGTTCAGGCTTGTTCTGTCTATGGTTATAATCCCAGAGAATGACCGGTCCAAGATGGCGGCCGCATTTCTCCTTCCAAACAGCCAATGCGGCGTCTATCTCTATATATGTCTATGGCCCATACCGCCAGGCAGAAATCCAGTGATCAGGGAACGACTATCCATCCTGACAGGAAGCTCCGCCCAGAGCTATTTGATTGACAGCTCAGTCAACCAAGCGTTTTGTCATTGCTTTATCCTTGTGTCACAGGAGTGCCAAAAAGGAAAAGCAAATGCAATACAAAAATGAAAGATGATTTTCCTTTTCATTTATTTATTTCTCTTTATATTTCCACATTTATTTATTTATTTCCTTTTATATTTCCACATTTATTTATTTATTTCCCTTTATATTTCCACATTTATTTATTTATTTCCTTTTATTTCCACATATATTATTTATTTCTCTTTATATTTCCACATTTATTTATTTATTTATTTCTCTTTATATTTCCACATTTATTTATTTATTTCTCTTTTTATTTCCACATTTATTTATTTATTTATTTATTTATTAATGTGGCACTCCTATCGCTCCATAAATAGACAACTCGAAGAGAAATAGAAACTTAAACAGTGATCACTGAGCTCCGAGCAAATTCACGGTGATACCAGGCAATGCCTTCAAAATCTAAAGGATATAATATCCATCCATCTGTTATTAATACCAGTTTAGTCCTATGCAGGGTCACGGGATCATAATATAATATAATATAATATAATATAATATAATATATCACTAAATTGTTAACTTTGTTTAACTGCATTTCTATCAACTAAAATTGTGATTTTTTTTTTTTATTTTCTTTTCTTTAGCAGAATTTTTTCTTTTTTGGAGCTAATGTGAATGTCCTTCACCAGTCCTCTCTGGCAGTAATTCTCTTTTTTTTGTGCTAAGTGAGCGAATTTTTGTTGCATGTTTCACAATATTAACTTATTTACCTCAAATCACATCTTTATTGTTGTAACATTATGAATTTACAAAATTGTGACTTTTTGACAAAGTTTTGTCTTTTTTAGAATTTATTGTTTTTGTTTTAAAATTGTATAACTATTATAACTTCATTTACTAAAATTATGAATTTTGTATAATTGCAACTTAATGTCCTCAATCATAAATTTCACTAAATCATGACTTTTAAAATTACACATTTTACAAAATTGTTGGAAAATTGCAACTTTTGCAGAATTCCATGTCTTTGATGCTAAGACAGTTTTAGTAGAGGACAGGTAGAGTCCAGGTTCAGTAGAGGACAGGTAGAGTCCAGGTTCGAGGACAGGTAGAGTCCAGGTTCAGTAGAGGACAGGTAGAGTCAAGGTTCAGTAGAGGACAGGTAGAGTCCAGGTTCAGTAGAGGACAGGCAGAGTCCAGGTTCCGTAGAGGACAGGTAGAGTCCAGGTTCAGTAGAGGACAGGTAGAGTCCAGGTTCAGTAGAGGAGAGGTAGAGTCCAGGTTCTACATCATGTCCATGTACCTGTCCAGGGTCTGTGGTAGTGGACCTGGTCATTGGGGACTAGGTCAGACTTGTATAGAGGCTAAAAAAATTCAAGAGGTTGACGTCCCAGACGAGCCTGGAGTCTGAGACAGATCTGGGGGAGGGGCTTGTTGGCCACCTGTAGTCTGGGCCTACACTCGTGGGGTCCAACTGGGTCAGCATTTAAAGAGCTACATGGTTCCCCTTCCTGTGGGTTAGGGGTTGAGCAGAGTCATGGGCCTCCAGTATTATGGGGCAGATGTGGACCAAAGGACATGAGGTGACGCTAACTTTCATGTTAAATGTTGTCACTCAAAGATCTCTTGTAAACACCGATCCAGACCTGGTCTGGTAAAAATAAATATTAAAGAAAAGGTTATAAATGAAATTGTGGTGTCTCAGAAACATGGTGCAGGACAGAAACATCTGCAGTAACACTGACATGAAGACTTCAGACAGCCTCCACATGGACCAGAGAGTTTTAAAATAGAAAATGAAGGCACAGATGCTCTGGTGGTACACGTGGAGATCCTGGTTCCACAAAGACACAAGAAGAGTCAGGAGGTGAACCAGAAGACACACGAGACCACCGACCGCTAGAGGCTGCAGTTCCTCTACTGACCACTAGAGGCTGCAGTTCCTCCTCCGACCGCTAGAGGCCGACCGCTAGAGAGGCTGCAGTTCCTCCACTAGAGGCTTACCGACTAGAGGCCACTAGAGCTGAGGCAGTTCCTCTACCGACCACTAGAGGCTGCAGTCCTCTACCGACCACTAGAGCTGCAGTTCCTCTACCGACCACTAGAGGCTGCACCGACCACTAGAGGCTAGTTCCTCTACCGACCCACTAGAGCTGCAGTTCCTCTACCGACCATAGAGGCTGCAGTTCCTCTACCGACCACTAGAGGCTGCAGTACCGACCACTAGAGGCTGCAGTTCCTCTACCGACCACTAGAGGCTGCAGTTCCTCTACCCACCATAGAGGCTGCAGTTCCTCTACCGACCACTAGAGGCTTTCCTAGAGACCTAGAGGCTGCAGTTCCTCTACCGACCGAGAGGCTGCAGTTCCTCTACCGACCGCAGAGGCTGCAGTTCCTCTACCGACCGAACTAGAGGCTGCAGTTCCTCTACCGACCGTTCCTCCTCCGACCGACGGACCGCAAGAGGCCGCGCAGTTTCCTCTACCGACCGCTTTCCTCTACTAGAGGCCGCAGTTCCTCTACCGACCGCTAGAGGCCGCAGCCGCGTTCCTCTACCGATAGCCGCGTTCCTCTACCGACCGCTAGAGGCTTTCCTCTACCGACCGCTACTTTCCTCTACCGACCGGTTCCTCTACCGACCGCAAGAGGCTGCGGTTCCTCTACCGACCGCCTCTACCGACCGCAGGCCGCAGTTCCGACCGTTACCGAGAGGCCGCGGTTCCTCTACCGACCGCAGAGGCCGCGGTTCCTCTACCGACCGCTAGAGGCCGACCGACCGTTAGAGGCCGCAGAGGCCGCGGTTCCTCTACCCTTACCGACCGCTAGAGGCCGCGGTTCCTCTACCGACCGCTAGAGGAGGCCGCGTTCCTCTACCGACCGCAGAGGCTGCAGTTCCTCTACCGACCGCAAGGGCTTTCCTCTAACCGACCGCTGGGTTCCTACCGCACCGGTTCCTCTACCGACCGTTAGAGGCCGCGGTTCCTCTACGGACCGCAAGAGGCCGCGGTTCCTCTACCGACCGCTCTACCGCTAGAGGCCGCGGTTCCTCTACCGACCGCTAGAGGCCGCAGGTTCCTCTACCGACCGTTAGAGGCCGCGGTCCCTCTACCTAGAGGCCGCTTAGAGCCGCCGCTAGAGACCGCAAGAGGCTTCCGGTTCCTCTCGGTTCCTCTACCGACCTCTATAGGCTGCGGTTCCTCTACCGACCGCAAGAGGCCGCAGTTCCTCTACCGACCGTTAGAGGCCGCGGTTCCTCTACGGACCGCAAGAGGCCGCGGTTCCTCTACCGACCGCTAGAGGCCGCGGTTCCTCTACCGACCGCTAGAGGCCGCGGTTCCTCTACCGACCGCTAGAGGCCGCGGTTCCTCTACCGACCGTTAGAGGCCGCGGTTCCTCTACGGACCGCAAGAGGCCGCGGTTCCTCTACCGACCGCTAGAGGCCGCGGTTCCTCTACCGACCGCTAGAGGCCGCGGTTCCTCTACCGACCGCTAGAGGCCGCGGTTCCTCTACCGACCGTTAGAGGCCGCGGTCCCTCTACCGACCGCTAGAGGCCGCAGTTCCTCTACCGACCGCTAGTGGCCGCAGTTCCTCTACCGACCGCAAGAGGCCGCGGTTCCTCTACCTACCGCAAGAGGCTGCGGGTCCTCTACCGACCGCTAGAGGCTGCGGTTCCTCTACCGACCGCTAGAGGCTGCGGTTCCTCTACCGACCGCTAGAGGCTGCGGTTCCTCTACTGACCGCTAGAGGCTGCAGTTCATCTACCGAACGCTAGAGGCTGCGGTTCCTCTACCGACCCCTAGAGGCTGCAGTTCATCTACTGACCGCTAGAGGCTGCAGTCCTTCTACCAACCGCTGGAGGCTGCAATTCTTCTACCGACCACTAGAGGCTGCGGTTCTTCTACCGACCACTAGAGGCTGCGGTTCCTCTACTGACCACTAGAGGCTGCAGTTCCTCTACTCACCACTAGAGGCTGCAGTTCCTCTACTCACCACCAGAGGCTGTAGTTCCTCTACCGACCACTAGAGGCTGCGGTTCCTCTACCGACCACTAGAGGCTGCAGTTACTCTACCGACCACAGTTCCTGTACCAACCACTAGAGGCTGCAGTCCTTCTACCGACCGCTAGAGGCTGCAGTTCCTCTACCAACCACTAGAGGCTGCGGTTCCTCTACCGACCACTAGAGGCTGCAGTTCCTCTACCGACCACTAGAGGCTGCAGTTACTCTACCGACCACAGTTCCTGTACCAACCACTAGAGGCTGCAGTCCTTCTACCAACCACTAGAGGCTGCGGTTCCTCTACCGACCGCTAGAGGCTGCAGTTCCTCTACCGACCACTAGAGGCTGCAGTTCCTCTACCAACCACTAGAGGCTGCAGTTCCTCTACCGACCGCTAGAGGCTGCAGTTCCTCTACCGACCACTAGAGGCTGCGGTTCCTCTACCGACCACTAGAGGCTACAGTTCCTTTACCGACCACTAGAGGCTGCAGTTCCTCTACCGACCACTAGAGGCTGCAGTTCCTCTACCGACCACTAGAGGCTGCAGTTCCTCTACCTACCACTAGAGGCTGCAGTTCCTCTACCGACCACTAGAGGCTGCAGTTCCTCTACCGACCACTAGAGGCTGCAGTTCCTCTACCGACCACTAGGGTCTGGCTCAAATAGTGAGTCAGTTTCTGTTGACCTCTGTGTTAAAATGTACAATTTTACAGCAGAAATAAACATACTTACTTGAAGGCTGCTACCAAGGTCTGACCAGAGGACACCAGTTTATCTGCCTCTTGCTCATCAGCTTCTACTTCTGACTCTTTTGTCAAGAAACCTTCATCTTGGATCACGTCAGGACCTTTCTGACTTCATTAACTGGACACTCTAACCAACAAACAGCTGAATTGAGTGCTGCCAGAACTGGATCTCGGACTCGTCCACTGGGACCTGTGCCTTCTTGGGATGCCAGTCGCCTGCGGTAGGTTTGGTTGTCCTGAAGGTAACTGTGAACTGTGGTAGACATGTTCCAGGCCTGGCTGTCTTTTTTTTCAAGTTCTTGTGGTTGCTGTGGCCTCTTTTTACAGACAGGAAATGGTCTAAGACACAACGAAGAGTCACTTAATCTGGGTCGGCTGCTCCAAGACTTGATCCTCTGTACATGGAGGTCTGCTCAACCAAATGAGCTCCGTTGTTCCCCCTATGGAGTCATCTTTGACCAACATGGTGCAATGCAGTAAAAGAAAACCACCAAAGCACCTTTCCAGGAACCTGTGATGTCACAGAGTGTTAATCTAGTCCTGTAACAGTCTTGTTCCTGATGCTTCACTGTTATCATCTTCCTCATTTCTATGCTGCATGAATCATCACATCAGTCCAATTTGAAAAAAATGGTTGTTTTCCTCTTGCTGCTGCAGCAACCTGAAGTGTTTCCACTTCCAGACAGATAATCTTCATGAAGTACCTTATGATTAAAGAATCTTATAAGTTTGAATCCATTTAGCTCTCTCCAAACGAATCAAACTCTGAAAACGCCTCTGACTCCTCACACTTATCTTTTAATGCCTTCTTTTAGTGGGCGGTGTTAATCCAGACATCTACATTATTCTCGAGATACGGCAGCAATATTTTTTTCATAGGAGAAAGTATATTTTAATTTCTACAACATGGTAAAAATCTTGATCCTACTAACTACAAATATGAATGTGACTGTCTTCTTCCGATCAGCATTACTGATGCAGACGCTGATAGATCAGTCCCCCCCCCCCCCACACCGACCTCGGTGATCGGCACGCAGAAGTCGCTACGCTTCATAGAAGCCAAATGTGGCATTTAATGACGTCTTTAGCTCAGGGTTTTGACTTTCAGAGTGACTGCTGGTCTCACTTTGACCATAAAGATTGACACCAGTTTTACATTTGTGGAATATTAATTTACCCACATCTACCTACTGACCCTCCAAAAATGTTTGCAGTCACTCTGGAAATCCTGTTTTTTTTATGTGAAACATTCAGGTATGTGTTAACCCGAGACAAAAAGGGGAAAATATTGAGCCAGTTGAGTCTGCTCAAGCTGCCGCCCCCTCCAAAACCTGATTGTGGATAAACAGAAGTTGATGGATGGATGGATGGATGGATGGATGGATAGATGGATGGATGAATGGATGGATGGATGGATACTGCAACTATTAATGTAGCATGTTAAATGTTAAAATCCATGACAGCACGACTGGAAGAAGCCAGTAGGGTTTGTTTGGGGCCCATTTGAGACCCAACCATTGGCTCCCATGTGGGAGCCAACCAGTGCGTCCATGTGGGAGCCAACCAGTGTGTCCATGTGAGAGCCAACCATCGCGTCCATGTGGGACCCAACCAGTGCGTCCATGTGGGACCCAACCAGTGCGTCCATGTGGGACCCAACCAGTGCGTCCATGTGGGACCCAACCACCGTCCATGTGGGACCCATCCAGCGCGTCCATGTGGGACCAAACTGGCGCGTCCATGTGGGACCCAACCGGCACGTCCATGTGGGACCCAACCAGACCGTCCATGTGGGACCCAACCAGTGCGTCCATGTGGGACCCAACCAGTGCGTCCATGTCGGAGCCAACCAGTGCGTCCATGTGGGACCCAACCAGTGCGTCCATGTGGGACCCAACCAGTGCGTCCATGTCGGACCCAACCAGTGCGTCCATGTCGGAGCCAACCAGTGCGTCCATGTGGGACCCAACCAGTGCGTCATGTGGGACCCAACCAGTGCGTCCATGTGGGAGCCAACCGGCGTGTCCGTGTGGGACCCAACGAGCGCGTCCATGTGAGAGCCAACCAGTGCGTCCATGTGGGAGCCAACCATTGCGTCCATGTGGGACTCAACCAGCGCGTCCATGTGGGACCCAACCGGCGCGTCCATGTGGGAGCCAAGCACTGCGTCCATGTGGGAGCCAAGCACTGCGTCCATGTGGGACCCAACCGGTGCGTCCATGTGGGACCCAACCGGTGCGTCCATGTGGGACCCAACCGGTGCGTCCATGTGGGACCCAACCGGTGCGTCCATGTGGGACCCAACCAGCATGTTCATGTTGGACCCAACCAGCGTGTCCATGTGGGACCCAACAAGCGCGTCCATGTGAGAGCCAACCAGTGCGTCCATGTGGGAGCCAACCATTGCGTCCATGTGGGACCCAACCAGTGCGTCCATGTGGGACCCAACCAGTGCGTCCATGTGGGACCCAACCAGTGCGTCCATGTGGGACCCAACCAGTGCGTCCATGTGGGACCCAACCAGTGCGTCCATGTGGGACCCAACCAGTGCGTCCATGTGGGACCCAACCAGTGCGTCCATGTGGGACCCAACCAGTGTGTCCATGTGGGACCCAAAGTGTCCATGTGGGAACCCAACCAGTGCGTCCATGTGGGACCAACCAGTGCGTCCATGTGGGACCAGTGCGTCCATGTGGGACCCAACCAGTGAGTCCATGTGGGAGCCAACCAACCAGTGAGTCCATGTGGGAGCCAACCAGTGCGTCCATGTGGGAGCCAACCAGTGAGTCCATGTGGGAGCCAACCAGTGAGTCCATGTGGGAGCCAACCAGTGAGTCCATGTGGGAGCCAACCAGTGCGTCCATGTGGGACCCAACCAGTGCGTCCATGTGGGACCCACCCAGTGCGTCCATGTGGGACCCAACCAGTGCGTCCATGTGGGAACCAACCAGTGCATCCATGTGGGACCCAACCAGCTTATCAAAGACTTCATGGTTACGTTGTTAAAAATCCCAGCGGATGCCGTAAAAGAAATCAGCTTCCACCGAGGTCATCGTATCGGTTATAAAAATCCAGCGACCAAACATCCGCCTCCCATCGTGGGAAAATTTGAACCTTTCAAACAAAAGCTACGTGTGCAACGCCACGGGAAAAACTGGAGAGGAACTTTGGGCTGAACGACTCGTGAAATCCTGAACAGACGGAAAATTATTTTTGATCAGGAAACAATTCATGAAAGAAGGAAAAAGAGCAGTAGTCGTGTATGACTTAACATCAACCGAACCCTTAACGACCTGTTTAACTGTATCTTCAGAAACAGTTAATCCGTTCATGGCTGATCTGGGTCTCGGAGACGGCTGGAGACTAAAACACCCAAAAGATAAAGAATTTTCATTCCATCACTCTTACTCCCGAATCGATTATTTCCTGATTAGCAACTCCGTCATCTCAAAAACAGTCGACATAGTGATACATCCAATCATTATTAGCGATCACGCACCAATCTCTTTGATTCTAAATATAAACAAACATGTAAAACCAGCAGCAGATGGCGTTTTAACACGTCACTACTGGATGATCCTGACTTTGATAATCATTAGGGCTGTCAAAGTTAACGCGTTAATAACGCATTAATAAGGCATTAATAACGCATTAATAATGCCTTTTTAACGCGTTAATAAGGCATTAATAACGCATTAATAGGGTATTATTAATGCGTTATTAACGCATTAATAATGCCTTAATAATGACTTAATAATGCCTTATTAATGTGTTAATAACGCGTTAATAAGGCCTTAATAACGCATTAATAAGGCATTAATAATGCGTTAATTCAAATTCTGTTTAACAGCACTGTTTCTATTAACGTTTGATAAACACACACACGTTTCTGTAAACATGACCTTTGGCCAATCAGTGTATTTCCAGCCAACGTGTGGGACAGACATGGTGACAGAAAAGGGTCTGATGAACAGTAGTTTAGTTTTAAGGTGCTGCCAGATGGGTCTGTTGACCAGAAAAAGGTTATTAGTAATTACTGTCTCTGTGAAATGAGTTTCCACTGCAGGACGGTAACGTTAGTTTCACATCAGACATTTGCTTATTTTTTTCTCTTTAAACTTTAATAGCGTCATGAAAACGGCACCGATTTCATCCAGGTTGGTATCATTTTGTAGATATAAGTATGTCAGACATTTCACCAGGGTCATCAACCCTCCAAGCTCAGTGGGCGTGGCTAAAACTCTCAGGAACAGCGCTGAATGTCCTTCTGAGTACCTGCTGCTGCCGTGGAGTTTAGGGACCGTCAGCAAATTACTGCGGTCAACCAGCAGCCTGACAAAATACACTAAGAAGCTGATGAATTAAGTCTCCAGAAAGTACAGCAGCATTGGTGGACTTCTGGTTTTCAAAATAAAGGCTTAAAAAAAATAAAGCAGATCCCTGTGACCCTGTATAGGACAAAATGGGTATAGATGATGGATGGATGGATAAACAGAACATTAAAAACATGCGATTAATATGCGATTAATCGCAAGTTAACTATGAAAATCTTTAGATTAATCGCTATTCAAAATTTAATGAACTTACAGTCCTAATAATAACAATAAAAGAAAATGGGCATCCTTCCTTGAAATTGATGACTCACCAGAAATTGCTCCTTCACTTCTTTGGGAAAGAGGGAAACCAGCGCTAAGAGGACAAATTATTTCATACTCGATTTATAAAAAAAAGAAAGAACAAGAAGAAGAACCAAGTTTAGAAAAAAAAAAGATCAAGAATTTGAAATATCAAATGCTAATAACCCTACATCTCAAACTCAGTCTGAATTACAAAACTGTAAATTACAAATGAATGAATATTTGAATAAAAATACTAAATTTCTCATCCAGAGACTCAGACATGAGCAGTTTGAATGCGGCAATAAATACAGTAAATATTTGACTAATCAGACTAAGAGGAACTAGAAAAGCACTCGGAGATTGCAGACCTCCGTCAAGTGCAACAGTTACCCCATATAGTGATAAAATCCCCCTTCTGGATAAATTCAATTTAATTCAATTCAATTTGATTTATATAGCGTCTGTTACAATGTCAATTGTCTCTAGGCGCTGTACAGAGACCCAGATCATGACCCGGATCAGATCCGGATCAGACTTTGAAATTTGATAGAGGTTCCTATTTTCAATCCCTCAGTCAAATTTCATTTTTTTTTAAACTAATGCACATATATGAAATAAATTTGAGTCTGTATTTGTCCACATTCATACACACAAATCAAGTGACCTCCTTATTAGGCCACGTATGTTGGTATATGTTTTATAGATGTGCATATATGTTCTAGAACACATACAACCGTCCTCCATTAGCATCTGGTTCCAAAAATGTCTCTGAGCCTTTTCTGGTCATTTTGAGCAGCTTGAAATCTTTTTCCATCTCCAACAAATCAACAAAGTCTTCTGGATGGAGGGAGTAGCTCCTGAACTCCAAACAGTTTGGAAATAGTTTTATAATCCTGTACAGGCTGTAACAGCTGCATCTCTAAGACCGCTGCTGATGTCTTTCCCTGTTGGCATTGTGTTCACACACACACACCTGAGTGCTCCAGACCAGCAAAGTGCCACTAGACCCTCTATTTTATCAGTCTGCTGTATCCCAGGTAAATGACGGGACTTTAATCGACGACGGCTGAATGTTTTTGGCCGTTTAGGCTGAAATCGTATGAATATTCCGGCTTTGAATTAATGACAAATAGCCGCGAGCGCGGCGTGCTGGAAGATCAAACACGGCCGGCCGCTCTAACAGCTCCGACATCAGGTAGATGCATATTCATGCTTCCATCTGTGAGCATGAAATCATAAATAATGAAATGTTTTCAGAGAGCGGCGCCGTGGTTCTGATTTGTGAAGCAGGCGCTGGAGTTCAGGGATCAACGCCGTCGCAGCAGAGGGACTTCTGCTCTTCTGTCTCTGTTAAAAGAGTCAAACGTCCTGCTCTGTTCGTTCAGATTAATGGCAGCAGTTCTGTCTTTAGTACCAAAGGTGAGTGTCTGCAGGTCCTGAAGCAGTTTTAGACCAGTTTCTGGTTCCTCCTCGTCTGACCTTCTGGCATCATTGAGTTATTATTACACAAGTTCTCATTTACTCTTAAGTCTTGCATGGCAGAGACAAGGAGAAACTCCAACTGCAGTTCTATGAGTGACCACTAGGGGTTCCAAAACTTAGACCGTATAAAAAGAACCAGACAAACCCTGAGTGATGTCACCAAAGAGCTATGTTGAAGCTGCTGTGTCCCTGCTCAAATATTAACCCGAGTTAATCCAGAGATGGTGGATCAAGCCAGAGGTGGAACACGCCCACCTACAAGTTAGCATCATTAGTTAGCATGAAATAAATCATTAATACTACTTTACTTTCTGATCAAATCTGTCCAAACAGCCTCATTACAAGTGTCAAGCGAATTTTTTTTTGGAGAGAAGAGTCTTCGTCCTGGAAATGCTCCCAGACAAACTAGTGAAATGACAAACATGTTTGGGTCTGAATTATGGACGTCTTTAAAATGAACAGGTTGCTTCACGCTGGTCTGGAGACGTCAGTACCTGCAGCTGCACTTGTTCTTTGTTCTTGAGATGTTCCTCCTTCAGTTCAGACTGACTGCTGGGGAGTCTGGAGCTTCTCATCCTCCATCATCCATCAGTGCTGTGGCTGGTTAGACTCAGTGGTTTACCTGGTTCTGGTCACATGATTCCAGGTGTCAAAGCACCTGGGTCGGCGGTTCGAGGCTGTGTTGCAGATTGTCGAGTGATTCATGTGGATTTTGGGATCATCTTGGCTATTAGGTTGAAGAAACATTAAGCACTATTTTCTAACGGTGACATAAGTGATGATTTTTCAGTGTGTCTGAATGCAGAGTGAGTGTTATCTGTTCCATTGTGGAAAGTAAACAATAGCAGCTAGCGCTGTGTGCAGCTTCTGAATGTAAACATGAATCGGTCCCCTTTAAACAGGAGGAAGAGAGAGATTAGAGGGATTTAGTTCGTTAACAAATTCTGTAGAAGAGGAAGCTATATGGAAATTGTTCAAAAACAACTTGAACTGTTACAGAACAACTCTAGAAGGCCAGTAAAAGACCTTAGGAGGCTTTATGGAGCGACTGTTATTAAAATATTAAGATGTTATAAGGGATCTCTTCGCATATACGTGGAAAACTCATGACCATGGATGATAGGTGCAGGAAGTTGCTCGGCCTTGGCAGCAGGCTAGCCTTGAAGGAGCAACCATGTGCTGGATTTAGCCACGTGCAGAGTTCGTAAACAGGCTAGCCTTGTGGGATGGTTGATTGTGTAAGACTTGGAATGTGTACCAATCATGTAAGAATATGCAAATATTAGGGGTGTGAAAAAATATCGATTTGGCGATATATCGCGATATTCGGCCGCCCGATATAACATCGATTTTTCAGCTCCTAATATCGATTTTTTTAGGAAAATTCATTCATTCACTTAAATGTGCAAAAACATAAATAATAAACAATAAATAGGTTATTTTGAAGCAAATAGTTTTGACTCCTCTGAATCATCAATTTCATCCGCTGACCATATACAGCAACTCAATTTTTCATCTCTACTCTTTTTAAATATTAACTGGGTAGAATATCGCAATATATCGTGATATTGCAATATCGTGATAATATCGCACCGTGACCCAAGTACCACCACACATATCGTATTGCGAGGTCCTTACCAATACTCACCCCTAGTAAATATGATTACGCATGTCATTGTAAGACCAATCAGAAAGTGCGGCCTTCATGAATCATACCCAATCAAGATGTTTGAACTTTGCGAGGACTTTGGGGGTTGGAGCGAGTCAGGCGTGGCCAACCAGGAGGCTTAAAAGCTGAGGAGTGGAGGGATTCGGGGTTCTTCCAAGGAGCGTCGAGGAACTAGGACTGACTTGGGACCGAGTGAGCTAACCAACACCTAAGGATATATTCAAAAGGAATTGATTCTTCAAGAACAAAGAAACGATGCTCAGAACGGATTAACCATTATTTTCCCATTCTTGAAGGATATTTTTGGAGCCTTTTTGGATTTATCCGAGCTCACTGCTAACCAGGGGGAGGAGCCCGAGTAGAGTTCCTAGAGCTTTTGGCCGGCACGACCACCTCACTCCTCAGCAGCCTCAGAAAGCCCAAACTGGCCATTTGCCTACCCCCAACCGTCCATGGATCAAATTGTAAGCCACAGCTTTATTTTAGAATCAGAGATTGTATTTTCAATGTTTAACCAATGAATGCTGTTGCTTAAACTTGCTAACCTGCTTAAATAAATACAAAATTCACACGATATTCGTGGTGGACATTGGATCTGTCCTCACGTCTCTGCAGCTTTGGGTGTTCCTCTGCATAACAACACAGGTTCTGATTGGTTACTCTAGTCCCCTGTTATAACAGACCCTTGGGGCTTGTTGTCCAAGCCACTAAACCTAACCGAGCCGGTAGCAAGAGCCCAGATCATAAGGGGGGAGCTGCAGTTAACGAAAATGGCTGATAACAGTACCTAAAGCCAGGCTGCTCCTTTAGGGTAGTTATCAGAGAAGGCAGGGTAGACATTCGGACGGATTGATGCAGTGAGAGCTAGGCGAATCTTCTTCGACACCAGCTCAAACAAAGTTGAGGAATCCTAGCGAGGTGAACCCCCCTAGGCCGCAACTTCGGCTCCTCTAAGTCCTTTACTGATGTCTTTCCCTCTGAGCATTACATTAACACGTGAATGCTCCATAGTAGTTTTTATGGAGACGTACAGACCTGCTGACGCTCAGCACCAGGATGTGACTCCATACCTGGTCTTATCCATGTTGTCTTTCTTCTGCTTCATTCGTCTCTGGTGGAACACGTTCTCCGTTCTTCTTCTTCATCTTCTGTATTCATGTGATGTTGGAGCCGCTACGACCAGATTACATTTAAAACAGCAGTAAAAGAGGAGGAACCAACTACAGACGAACGTCTCGACACCGTCAGACTGAAATGAAATGAAATGAAAATGTCCTGATGTGTCCTTTTGTCCTCCAGTCGGTGGTTTGAGTCCTCAGGTTTTATGAAGATGTTGGATCAGAACCGTCAAAGAGGACGAAGGACTCACCGACATCAGAAGATACCCGCTGCAACATTCAGGTGTGTAAATATACCATCAACATATCTGTCAAAAAAAGACTAAAATGAGCCAGTCGATGTACAAAAATACATTTATTTGAAACAATTTCAAAATGACAGTTTTCTTACTGTAGAAATACTGAAATAAAGATGAAGTAGAACATTACTGATGATGCATGCAACCCCAACCCCAACCCCGACCCGGAGATTTCTGAGCACCAACAAACATCTACGCTGCGTCTTCAGAAACATGTTCAGAAACATAACCCTAACCCAGACCCACTGGTCTAACTGGAATCCTCCAGACCAACTGGTCTGACCTTCATGACCATAGAGGAGTTCCCAGTAGCCATCATCTCACAGGTTTCTGGTGATAGTCTAGATGTTAGGGTTAGACTGGTTCGTTCAGAGCAGAATTTAAACTTGTAAAGAAGTTTGACAGACGTTCTTTCCAAAAAAATACCCAGAACCACCTCTGGTGAGAGGTGCTGAGATACTGAACCTCTACAAAGATGGGGCATGTTTCTATTTCTCGTCTCAGATATGATCCTCAGTCCACCAGCACAGCTGATGCAGAGACACAACGACATGTGGTCCCCCCAACCCCCCCAACCCTCCCACCTCCACTGTCCCACATGTTTCAAATGGAGAAACAAATCACAAACCGCTTCCTGAACCAGTCACGTGGTACCAGGACGTAACAACCCTTCCTGGTACCGGGATGTAGCCAACCCTTCCTGGTACCAGGAAGGACATAGCCAACCCTTCCTGGTACCCGGACGTAGCAACCCTTCCTGGTACCAGGACGTAGCTCACCCTTCCTGGTACCGGGAAGGACGTAGCCAACCCTTCCTGGGACCAGGAAGGAAGTAGCCAACCCTTCCTGGGACCGGGAGGTAGCCAACCCTTCCTGGTACCAGGAAGGATGTAGCCAACCCTTCCTGGGACCGGGAGGTAGCCAACCCTTCCTGGTACCAGGAAGGATGTAGCCAACACTTCCTGGTACCAGGATGTAGCCAACCCTTCCTGGTACCTGGATGTAGCCAACCCTTCCTGGTACCATGAACCACCAAAACAGTTTGACCAGTTAGAGCTCTTAGCCCAGTCAGACCAGTTAGTCCAGTCAGTCCAGTTAGCCCAGTCAGACCAGTTAGACAAGTCAGTCCAGTCAGAGTCTCAGTTCATGTTTGGTTCAAAGACAGTCTGGTTATCTAGAACACAGTTCTACTGTAAATACTTCGGTATCAGAGACGGTGTCCTCCTAGTTGGTCCTGGTGTCTCCTAGTTGGTCCTGGTGCCTCCTAGTTGATCCTGGTGTCTCCTAGTTGATCCTGGTGTCTCCTAGTTGGTCCTGGTGTCTCCTAGTTGATCCTGGTGTCTCCTAGTTGATCCTGGTGTCTCCTAGTTGATCCTGGTGTCTCCTAGTTGATCCTGGTGTCTCCTAGTTGATCCTGGTGTCTCCTTGTTGGTTCCCGGTGTCTTCTGCAGAGACAACACCTGGAACATCCCCACCTGCTCTGACTGATGAATCCCTCAACCAGGTGTGTCTTGGTAACCGTGGCAACCGATAGCAGAAGAGATTCTGGGTGGAGTCAACCGGCTCTTTAGACGAATGTTTAGAAAATCACTATTTACAACACTTGCTTATGTACAAGACGAAGGTGGCGTCCTCGGTAGGGACATGCAGGAGGACCTGAGCGAAGCAGGATGAGTCTTTACGGAGCTTTCAGGAGAAAGTTGGTGTTGCCATGGTACTGGGACGAAGGAAGAATATATACACAGAACAGAAGATAACATCCTACATTTCAGTAATATTTCCTGGTGGACTGAAGACTCGGACATTTCGTCCACATGGAGGCAGAAATGAAAGCAACTCCTCTGGAAACGTCCAGGAGTCGTCCAGCAAAGACATTTGTTACGCAGCGTTGACATCCACAGAACCGAACCTTCATCTGATCGGGTCGATGGACGGATGGGACGCTGCAGGACGTCCGTGCAGGTCTGTAGAAACCAGGTCTTTTAGAAAACTATTCACATCGTCACAGAGACCCAGGAGGCGTCTCCGGTTACACACTGGTGCAGTTGGGAATCTCCCGGGTGGTCTCGCAGGCGTTCCCGACTCCTCCTGGACACAAACACAAGGACACAACGGTGAGCCATCTGCTCCTTAAAGGTCCATAATCTGGAGTATTGATCAGCCCCACAACAGTTTCACTTTGAGCTGGACCGGAAGAGTCCGTTAGATCAGATCCTCCAACTAGAGCCACAAAGACAGACTGGTGGTCCACCTGATCAGGTTCTGATCAGGTGGTTCATGGTGGTCCCTCTGCTGGACTCAGAGGCTCCAGGAGGCAAAACCACCATGAACCACCATGAACCACCTGATCAGGTTCTGATCAGGTGGTTCATGGTGGTCCCTCTGCTGGACTCATAGGCTCCAGGAGGCAAAAACCACCATGAACCACCGTGAACCACCATGAACCACCTGATCAGGTTCTGGTCAGGTGGTTCATGGTGGTCCCTCTGCTGGACTCAGAGGCTCCAGGAGGCAAAAACCACCATGAACCACCATGAACCACCTGATCAGGTTCTGATCAGGTGGTTCATGGTGGTCCCTCTGCTGGACTCATAGGCTCCAGGAGGAAAACCACCATGAACCACCATGAACCACCTGATCAGGTTCTGATCAGGTGGTTCATGGTGGTCCCTCTGCTGGACTCATAGGCTCCAGGAGGCAAAAACCACCATGAACCACCGTGAACCACCATGAACCACCTGATCAGGTTCTGGTCAGGTGGTTCATGGTGGTCCCTCTGCTGGACTCAGAGGCTCCAGGAGGCAAAAACCACCATGAACCACCGTGAACCACCATGAACCACCTGATCAGGTTCTGGTCAGGTGGTTCATGGTGGTCCCTCTGCTGGACTCATAGGCTCCAGGAGACAAAACCACCATGAACCACCATGAACCACCATGAACCAAATGATCAGGTTCTGATCAGGTGGTTCATGGTGGTCCCTCTGCTGGACTCAGAGGCTCCAGGAGGCAAAACCACCATGAACCACCGTGAACAACCATGAACCACCATGAACCAAATGATCAGGTTCTGATCAAGTGGTTCATGGTGGTCCTTCTGCTGGGATCAGAGGCTCCAGGAGGCAAAACCACCATGAACCACCGTGAACAACCATGAACCACCATGAACCAAATGATCAGGTTCTGATCAAGTGGTTCATGGTGGTCCTTCTGCTGGAATCAGAGGGTTCAGAAGGCAAAACCACCATGAACCACCATGAACCACCTGATCAGGTTCTGGTCAGGTGGTTCATGGTGGTCCCTCTGCTGGACTCATAGGCTCCAGGAGACAAAACCACCATGAACCACCATGAACCACTATGAACCAAATGATCAGGTTCTGATCAGGTGGTTCATGGTGGTCCCTCTGCTGGACTCAGAGGCTCCAGGAGGCAAAACCACCATGAACCACCGTGAACAACCATGAACCACCATGAACCAAATGATCAGGTTCTGATCAAGTGGTTCATGGTGGTCCTTCTGCTGGGATCAGAGGCTCCAGGAGGCAAAACCACCATGAACCACCGTGAACAACCATGAACCACCATGAACCAAATGATCAGGTTCTGATCAAGTGGTTCATGGTGGTCCCTCTGCTGGACTCAGAGGCTCCAGGAGGCAAAACCACCATGAACCACCATGAACCACCATGAACCACCATGAACCACCTGATCAGGTTCTGATCAGGTGGTTCATGGTGGTTCATGGTGGTTCATGGTGGTCCCTCTACTGGAATCAGAGGCTTCAGGAGGCAAAACCACCATGAACCACCATGAACCACCATGAACCACCTGATCAGGTTCTGATCAGGTTCTGATCAGGTGGTTCATGGTGGTCTTTCTGCTGGAATCAGAGGCTTCAGGAGGCAAAACCACCATGAACCACCATGAACCACCATGACCACCCTGAACCACCTGATCAGGTTCTGATCAGGTGGTTCAGGGTGGTCCTTCTGCTGGACTCAGAGGCTCCAGGAGGCAAAACCACCATGAACCACCCTGAACCACCTGATCAGGTTCTGTTCGGGTGGTTCATGGTGGTCCTTCTGCTGGGATCAGAGGGTTCAGAAGGCAAAACCACCATGAACCACCATGAACAACTTGATCAAGTTCTGATCAGGTTCTGATCAGGTTGTTCATGGTGGTCCTTCTGCTGGACTCAGAGGCTCCAGGAGGCAAAACCACCATGAACCACCATGAACCACTTGATCAAGTTCTGATCAGGTTCTGATCAGGTGGTTCATGGTGGTCCTTCTGCTGGAATCAGAGGCTTCAGGAGGCAAAACCACCATGAACCACCATGAACTACCTGATCAGGTTCAGTCTGCTGAGTTGGTGCTGAGGAGAATAAATCAGGAGACTGGACCAATCGATCCAACCAATCTGAAGGTCAGACCGCAGCTCTGATCTTCACCCAGCAGGTGTGTTTTGAGGTCGTACAGGTGAGATGTTGGTTGCATCAGTGACCAAACAAGTTCTCTTATAACCGTTTATAACCGTCTTTATAATTGAAAGTGTAGATTTGTGAGACTGGATCATTAAAACCCTCTGAAGTCTGGACCTTCTAGCTTCTCTGACTGAACTGAAGACAGTGAAGACAGTGAGGACAGTGAAGACAGTGAAGACAGTGAAGACGGGGACCAGCTGACGTACTCTTGACTCTGGCGTCCAGTTCCTTCTCCAGCAGCTCCTTGGTGGTGGCGAACTCGCTCAGAGTGATTTTGGGCGTGGTGTCGCCCGGACCCACCGACCCGATCATCTCCTGCTCCTTCTCCTGGTTCACTTCAGTGTAGATGTTGATCCAGGGGATTTTTCTGAGGGTTTCACAGAAGAAGAGGTTCAGTTCACAGAGATCTATGGCAGTGCTCTGACTTGGTTCTGGTTCTGGTCCTGAGAGTCCATCTCAGATGACCCCAGTTCTGGTTGTTAAGGCCTCTGTGGTCTCAGCAGATACGCATCTCTTTAAACTGATGGAGGAAACTGAAATCCATAATTAATGACAACGTTTTCAGTTCCTGCCGACGGAATCATTTCAGTCTGAATTATTTATTCAGCAAATAAGAAACGACACACTGGACCAGACCGGACCAGACCGGACCGTTTAATGGTTGTTTTTATCTGCGATTACCGCCGATTGGAGGAAACGCATCACGCATAATAATAGAGATAAAACCAGTGGGACCATCAGACCATCAGACATGATGGAACTGGTCCAGACGTGATGGAACTGGTCCAGACATGATGAATGGTCCAGACTGATGAACTGGTCCAGACATGATGGAACTGGTCCAGACTGATGAACTGGTCCAGACTGATGGACTGGTCGACGTGATGGAACTGGTCCAGACATGATGGAACTGGTCCAGACATGATGGAACTGGTCCAGACATGATGGAACTGGACCAGAGAGGATGGAACTGGTCCAGACATGATGGAACTGGTCCAGACATGATGGAACTGGTCCAGACATGATGGAACTGGTCCAGGCATGATGGAACTGGTCCAGAGAGGATGGAACTGGTCCAGACATGATGGAACCGGTCCAGATATGATGGAACTGGTCCAGACCCAGACATGATGGAACCGGTCCAGACATGATGGAACTGGTCTGTCCAGAATGATGGAACATGACATGATGAACTGGTCCAGACTGGTCCAGATATGATGGAACTGGTCCATATATGATGGAACTGGTCCAGACATGATGGTCCATGATGAACTGGTCCAGACATGATGGAACTGGTCCATATATGATGGAACTGGTCCAGACATGATGGAACCGGTGACATGATCGGTCCAGACATGATGGAACCGGTCCAGACATGATAGAACTGGTCCAGACATGATGGAACTGGTCCAGAGAGGATGGAACTGGTCCAGATATGATGGAACTGGTCCATATATGATGGAACTGGTCCAGACATGATGAAACTGGTCCAGACATGATGGAA
The DNA here is from genome assembly GCA_018398805.1 of Hirundichthys speculiger. Taxonomy (NCBI): domain Eukaryota; kingdom Metazoa; phylum Chordata; class Actinopteri; order Beloniformes; family Exocoetidae; genus Hirundichthys; species Hirundichthys speculiger. The sequence continues at coordinate 63,451 of JAGFBZ010001892.1, forward strand.
CTGGACCAGAAATGATAGAACTGGACCAGACATGATGGTCCAGACATGAACTGGTCCAGATGATGGAACTGGTCCAGAGATGGAACCAGATGATGGAACTGGTCCAGACATGATGAACTGGTCCAGATGATGGAACTGGTCCAGACATGATGGAACTGGTCCAGACATGATGGATGTTTTTTAAATGGTCCAGACATGATGGAACTGGTCTGGTCAGACATGATGGAACTGGTCCAGAGAGGATGGAACTGGTCCAGAGGATGGAACTGGTCCAGACATGATGAACTGGTCCAGACATGATGGAACTGTCCAGACATGATGGAACCCAGACATGGGACTGGTCCAGACATGATGGAACTGGTCCAGACATGATGGAACTGGTCCAGACATGATGGAACTGGTCCAGAGAGGATGGAACTGGACCAGACATGATGGAACTGGACCAGACATGATGGAACTGGTCCAGACATGATGGAACTGGACCAGACATGATGGAACTGGTTCAGATATGATGGAACTGGTCCAGACATGATGGAACTGGACCAGACATGATGGAACTGGTCCAGACATGATGGAACTGGACCAGACATGATGGAACTGGTCCAATATGGAACTGGTCCAGACATGATGGAACTGGACCAGACATGATGGAACTGGTCCAGGAATGGAACTGGTCCCGACATGATGGGAACTGGAAGACATGATGGAACTGGTCCAGAGAGGATGGAACTGGTCCAGACATGATGGAAACTGGTCCAGAGAGGATGGAACTGGTCCAGACATGATGGAACTGGACCAACATGATAGAACTGAAGAGAGGAATGAACTGGTCCAGAGGATGAACTGGTCCAGAATGATGGACTGGTCCAGACATGGAACTGGTCCAGACATGATGGAACTGGTCCAGAATGACTGGTCCAGACATGATGGAACTGGTCCAGACATGATAGAACTGGTCCAGACATGATGAAACTGGTCCAGACATGATGGAACTGGTCCAGACATGATGGAACTGGTCCATACATGATGAAACTGGTCCGGACATGATGGAACTGGTCCAGAGAGGATGGAACTGGTCCATACATGATGGAACATGATGAACTGGTCCAGACATGATGGAACTGGTCCAGGAACATGATGGAACTGGTCCAGACATGATGGAACTGGTCCAGACATGATGGAACTGGTCCAGACATGATGAAACTGGTCCAGACATAATGGAACTGGTCCAGACATGATGGAACTGGTCCAGACATGATCATGGTCCAGACATGATGGGAACTGGTCCAGACATGATGGAACTGGTCCAGAGAGGATCTGGTCCAGACATGATGGATGGGAACTGGTCCAGACATGATGGAACTGGACCAGACATGATGGAACTGGTCCAGACATGATGGAAATGGTGGTCCAGACTGGAACTGGTCCAGACATGATGGAACTGGTCCAGACATGATGGAACTGGTCCAGAGAGGATGGAACTGGTCCAGACATGATGAAACTGGACCAGATGATGGAACTGGTCCAGACATGATGAACTCCAGATATGATGGAACTGGTCCAGACATGATGGAACTGGTCCAGAGACATGATGGAACTGGTCCAGACATGATGAACTGGTCCAGAAGGATGGAACTGGTCCAGACATGATGGAACTGGTCCAGATATGATGGAACTGGTCCAGAAGGATGGAACTGGTCCAGACATGATAGAATGGAACTGGTCAGACATGATGGAACTGGTCCAGACATGATGAATGGTCCAGACATGATGGAACTGGTCCAGACATGATGGAACTGGTCCAGACATGATGGAAACTGGAACTGGTCCAGACATGAGGAAACTGGTCCAGACATGATGGACGGTCCAGACATGATGGAACTGGTCCAGACATGATGGATGGAAACTGGTCCAGACATGAACTGGAAACACTGGTCCAGACATGATGGAACTGGTCCAGACATGATGGAACTGGTCCAGACATGATGGAACTGGTCCAGACATGATGAAACTGGTCCAGACATGATGGAACTGGTCCAGACATGATGAAACTGGTCCAGACATGATGGAACTGGTCCAGACATGATGGAACTGGTCCAGACATGATGAAACTGGTCCAGACATGATGGAACTGGTCCAGACATGATGAAACTGGTCCAGACATGATGGAACTGGTCCAGAGAGGATGGAACTGGTCCATACATGATGGAACTGGTCCAGACATGATGGAACTGGTCCAGACATGATAGAACTGGTCCAGACATGATGGAACTGGTCCAGACATGATGGAACTGGTCCAGACATAATGGAACTGGTCCAGAAATGATGAACTGGTCCAGACATGATGGAACTGGTCCAGACATGATGGAACTGGAACCAGACTGATGGAACTGGTCCAGACATGATGGAACTGGTCCAGACATGACTAAATGGTCCAGTCATGATGGAACTGGTCCAGACATGATGGAACTGGTCCAGACATGATGGAACTGGTCCAGACATGATGGAATGGTCCAGAGATGATGGAACTGGTCCAGACATGATGGAACTGGTCCAGACATGATGGAACTGGTCCAGACATGATGGAACTGGTCCAGACATGATGGAACTGGTCCAGACATGATGGAACATGATGGAACTGGTCCAGACATGATGGAAACTGGTCCAGACATGATGATGGAACTGGTCCAGACATGATGGACTGGTCCAGACATGATGGAACTGGTCCAACTGGTCCAGACATGATGGAACTGGTCCAGACATGATGGAAACTGGTCCAGACATGATGGAACTGGAACTGATGACCAGAGATGATGGAATGGTCCAGACATGATGGAAACTGGTCCAGAGAGGAACTGGAAACTGGTCCAGACATGATGGAACTGGTCCAGACATGATGGAACATGGTCCAGACATGATGGAACTGGTCCAGACATGATGGAAACTGGTCCAGACATGATGGTCCAGACATGATTGCTGGTCCAGACAGACATGATGGAACTGGTCCAGACATGATGGAGACATGATGTGGTCCAGACATGAGTGGAACTGGTCCAGACATGATGGAACTGGTCCAGACATGATGGAACTGGTCCAGACTGGTCCAGACATGATGGAACTGATGGAACTGGTCCAGAGAGGATGATGGAACTGGTCCAGACATGATGGAACTGGTCCAGACTGATGAGGAACTGGTCCAGAACTGGTCCAGACATGATGGAACTGGTCCAGAGAGGATGGAACTGGTCCAGACATGATGGAAACTGATGTCCAGACATGATGAGAACTGGTCCAGACTGATGGAACTGGAACTGGTCCAGACATGATGGAACTGGTCCAGACATGATGGAACTAAATGGTCCAGGACATGATGAAACTGGTCCAGACATGATGGAACTGGTCCAGACATGATGGAAACTGGTCCAGACATGATGGAACTGGTCCAGACATGATGAACTGAGACGATCCAGAACTGGTCCAGACATGATGGAAACTGGTCCAGACATGATGGAATGGTCCAGACATGATGGAACTGGTCCAGACATGATGGAACTGGGTGGTCCAGACATGATGTGGTCCAGACATGATGAAACTGGTCCAGACATGATGGAACTGGTCCAGACATGATGGTCCAGACATGATGGAACTGGTCCAGAGGACTGGATGATGGAACTGGTCCAGACATGATGGAAAGGTCCAGACATGATGAACTGGACCAGAGATGGATGGAACTTGTCCAGACATGATGGAACTGGACCAGAGATGGGAACTGGTCCAGACATGATGGAACTGGTCCAGACATGATGGAACTGGTCCAGACATGATGGAACTGGTCCAGAGATGGATGGAACTGGTCCAGACATGATGGATGGTCAACTGGTCCAGACATGATGGAACTGATCCAGACATGATGGAACTGGTCCAGACATGATGGAACTGGTCCAGACATGATGGAAACTGGTCCAGACATGATGGAACTGGTCCAGACATGATGGAAATGATGTCCAGACATGATGAATGGTCCAGAGAGGATGGAACTGGTCCAGACATGATGGAAACTGGTCCAGACATGATGGAACTGGTCCAGAGACATGATGGAACTGGTCCAGAGAGGATGGACATGATGAGAAACTGGTCCAGACAGAGACAGACATGATGGAACTGGTCCAGACATGATGGAAATGGTCCAGACATGATGAAACTGGTCAGACATGATGGAAACTGGTCCAGACATGATGGAAATGGTCCAGACATGATGGAAAAATGGTCCAGACATGATGGTTGAAATGGTCCAGACATGATGGAAAACTGGTCCAGACATGGATGGTCATGAACTGGTCCAGACATGATGGGACTGGTCCAGAATGATGGAACTGGTCCAGACATGATGGAACTGGTCCAGGACAGGGATTGGTCCAGACATGATGGAAAATGGACCAGAAATGATGGAACTGGTCCAGACAGGATGAACTGGTTAAACTGGTCCAGACATGATGGAACTGGTCCAGACATGATGGAACTGGTCCAGACAGACATGATGGAACTGGAAAACTGGTCCAGACATGATGAAAATGGTCCAGAATGATGAAAGGTCCAGACATGATTGGAAACTGGTCCAGAGGGAAACTGATGGAACTGGAACTGGTCCAGACATGATGGAATGGTCCAGAGACATGATGGAAACTGGTCCAGACATGATGGAACTGGTCCAGACATGATGAAACTGGTCCAGACCATGATGGAACTGGAAGACATGAACTGGAGACATGTCCAGACATGATGGAACTGGTCCAGACATGATGGAACTGGTCCAGAGAGGATGGTGAGAGGAATGATGGTCCAGACATGATGGAACTGGTCCAGACATGAGGAAAATGGGAACTGGTCCAGACATGATGGAACTGGTCCAGACATGAGGAAATGGTGGTCCAGACATGGATAGAACTGGTCCAGACATGATGGAAAAACTGAGAACTGGTCCAGACATGATGGAACTGGTCCAGACATGATGGAAACTGGAAACTCCAGACATGATGGAAATGGGAACTCCAGACATGATGAGAAAATGGTCCAGACATGATGTGGAAACTGGTCCAGACATGATGGAAACGGAGACTGATGAACCAGACTGTCCCAGACATGATGGAACTGGTCCAGACATGATGTGGTGGTGAGAAATGGATGGTCCAGACATGATGAAACTGGTCCAGACATGATGGAACTGGTCCAGGACATGATGGAACTGGTCCAGACATGATGGTGGATAAAGGACTGGTCCAGGACATGATGGAACTGGTCCAGACATGATGGAACTGGTCCAGACATGATGGAAAAGGGTCCAGACATGATGAACTGGTCCAGACATGATGGAAACTGGTTCCAGACATGATGGAACTGGTCCAGACATGATGGATGGAACTGGTCCAGACATGATGAAATGGTCCAGACATGATGAAAAACTGGTCCAGACATGATGGAATGGAAGACTGATGGGAACTCCAGACATGATGGAACTGGTCCAGACATGATGGAAATGGTGGTCCAGACATGATGGAACTGGAAACTGGTCCAGACATGATGGAACTGGGTCCAGACATGATGGAACTGGTCCAGACATGATGGAACTGGACAGAGACATGGAAATGTCCAGACATGATGGAAACTGGTCCAGACATGATGGAACTGGTCAGACATGATGGAACTGGTCCAGACATGATGGAACTGGTCCAGACATGATGGAACTGGTCCAGGACATGATGGAACTGGTCCAGACATGATGGAACTGGTCCAGACATGATGGAACTGGTCCAGACATGATGGATGGAACTGGTCCAGACATGATGGAAAGACATGATGTCCAGACATGATGGTGATGGAAATGGTCCAGACATGATGGAAATGGTCCAGAGAGGATGGAGAGAGATGAACTGGTCCAGACATGATGGTCCAGAGAGGATTCTGGTCCAGACATGATGGAACTGGTCCAGACATGATGGAACTGGTCCAGAGATGAGACATGGATGGAACTGGTCCAGACATGATGGAACTGGTCCAGACATGATGATGGAACTGGTCCAGACATGATGGATGGAACTGGTCCAGACATGATGGAAAGGGAAACTGGTCCAGACATGATGGAACTGGTCCAGAGAGGATGAAATGGTCCAGAATGATGGAACTGGTCCAGACATGGAAGAATGATGCTGGTCCAGACATGATGGAACTGGTCCAGATGGATGGAATGAGAATGGTCCAGACATGGAACTGGAATGAGTCCTGGTCCAGACCAGACATGATGGAACCAGACATGATGTCCAGATATGTGATGGAAAAACTGGTCCAGACATGATGGAACTGGTCCAGACATGATGGAACTGGTCCAGAATGGATGGAAAATGGACAGAGAGGATGGAACTTGTCCAGACATGATGGAACTGGACCAGATAAGATGGAACTGGTCCAGACATGATGGAACTAGTCCAGACATGATGGAACTGGTCCAGACATGATGGAACTGGTCCAGAGAGGATGGAACTGGTCCAGATATGATGGGACTGGTCCAGACATGATGGAACTGATCCAGACATGATGGAACTGGTCCAGACATAATGGAACTGGTCCAGACATGATGGAACTGGTCCAGACATGATAGAACTGGTCCAGACATGATGGAACTGGTCCAACATGGATGGTCCAGATGGAACTGATCCAGACATGGAACTCCAGACATGATGGAACTGGTCCCAGATGATGACATGATGGACTGGTCCAGAGAGGATGGAACTGGTCCAGACATGATGGACTGGAACTGGTCCAGACATGGCTAACAGACATCTTTTCCACACCGTTGTGGTTCTCAGCACCTTTTGAACTTGTAGACCAGGAAGACAGCCAGTCCCAGGAAGACCACCGACAGGAGCATGAGCATGGCCGAGCTGCTGTGTCGGGGGCTGGAGTCCACCAAAGGAGCTGTGGAAAGAGGAGAGGGTCAACTTCTGGGAATGTTTCTGATGTCCATGTTTAACTTCTCCAACATGCAGAGGGACAACAAACTAAAGTTATGGACACAAACAGAAACAAACCGAGATTAGAAATGTGCAGACCTCAACAAATATGCTGAGAACAAATGTGTTGACAGGCATTTGAAGTTGGTCAAAGGTGAGTTAAAAAACTGGAGTCCAGGTGGTCACGTCCAGTCCACCCAGTCTGTTGTTCTGGTTGTTCTGTCCCAGACGTACCTACAACAGTCTGTTGGTCCACACTGACATGAAGTCGGTCCGATCATTTCAATGGTCTCAGAACACTAATGATATTAAGAATGATGGCTAACCTGCAACCCAATATGCTGTTTGAAAGTTGGTTCTGGTTCTAGATCAGGGGTTCAGATTTGGTTTTGGGTCTGGTTCCAGATCAGGGGTTCAGAGTTGGTTCTGGGTCCAGATCAGGGGTTCAGATTTGGTTGTGGGTCTGGTTCCAGATCAGGGGTTCAGAGTTGGTTGTGGGTTTGGTTCCAGATCAGGGGTTCAAAGTTGGTTGTGGGTCTGGTTCCAGATCAGGGGTTCAGAGTTGGTTTGGGTCTGGTTCCAGATCAGGGGTTCAGAGTTGGTTGTGGTTCTGGTTCCAGATCAGGGGTTCAGAGTTGGTTTGGGTCTGGTTCCAGATCAGGGGTTCAGAGTTGGTTGTGGTTCTGGTTCCAGATCAGGGGTTCAGAGTTTGTTATGGTTCTGGTTCCAGATCAGGGGTTTAGAGTTGGTTCTGGTTTCAGATCAGGAATTCAGACTTGGTTTGGGGCTGGTTCCAGATCAGGGGTTTAGAGTTGGTTGTGGTTCTGGTTTCAGATCAGGAATTCAGAGTTGGTTGTGGTCCTGGTTCCAGATCATGGGTTCGGAGTTGGTTCTGGTGTCAGATAAGGTGTTCAAAGTTGGTTTTGGTTCTGTTTCCACATCAGGGGTTTAGAGATGGTTGTGGTTCTGGTTCAGATCAGGGGTTCAGAGTTGGTTGTGGTTCTGGTTCCAGATCAGGGGTTCAGAGTTGGTTTTGGGTCTGGTTCCAGATCAGGGGTTCAGAGTTGGTTGTGGTTCTGGTTCCAGATCATGGGTTCAGAGTTGGTTTTGGGTCTGGTTCCAGATCAGGGGTTCAGAGTTCTTTGTGGTTGTGGTTCCAGATCAGGGGTTCAGAGTTGGTTGTGGTTCTGGTTCCAGATTAGGGGTTCAAAGTTGGTTGTGGTTCTGTTTCCACATCAGGGGTTCAGAGTTGGTTGTGGTTCTGGTTCCAGATCAGGGTTTCAGAGTTTGTTGTGGTTCTGGTTCCAGATCAGGGGTTCAAAGTTGGTTGTGGTTCTGTTTCCACATCAGGGGTTCAGAGATGGTTGTGGTTCTGGTTCCAGATCAGGGGTTCAGAGTTGGTTGTGGTTCTGTTTCCACATCAGGGGTTCAGAGATGGTTGTGGTTCTGGTTCCAGATCAGGGGTTCAGAGTTGGTTGTGGTTCTGGTTTCAGATCAGGGGTTCAAAGTTGGTTGTGGTTCTGTTTCCACATCAGGGGTTCAGAGATGGTTGTGGTTCTGGTTCCAGATCAGGGGTTCAGAGTTGGTTGTGGTTCTGGTTCCAGATCAGGGGTTCAGAGTTGGTTTGGGTCTGGTTCCAGATCAGGGGTTCAAAGTAGGTTGTGGTTCTGGTTCCAGATCAGGGGTTCAAAGTAGGTTGTGGTTCTGGTTCCAGATCATGGGTTCAGAGTTGGTTCTGGTTCCAGATCAGGGGTTCAGAGTTGGTTCTGGTTTCAGATAAGGTGTTCAAAGTTGGTTTGGGTCTGGTTCCAGATCAGGGGTTCAGAGTTGGTTCTGGTTCCAGATCAGGGGTTCAGAGTTGGTTTGGGTCTGGTTCCAGATCAGGGGTTCAGAGTTGGTTCTGGTTCCAGATCAGGGGTTCAGAGTTGGTTCTGTTTCCACATCAGGGGTTCAGAGTTTGTTGTGGTTCTGGTTCCAGATCAGGGGTTCAGAGTTGGTTTGGGTCTGGTTCCAGATCAGGGGTTCAGAGTTGGTTGTGGTTCTGGTTCCAGATCAGGGGTTCAGATTTGGTTTGGGTCTGGTTCCAGATCAGGGGTTCAGAGTTGGTTGTGGTTCTGGTTCCAGATCAGGGGTTCAGAGTTGGTTTGGGTCTGGTTCCAGATCAGGGGTTCAGATTTGGTTTTGGGTCTGGTTCCATATCAGGGGTTCAGAGTTGGTTGTGGTTCTGGTTCCAGATCAGGGGTCCTCACAGGCATGCAGAAGTGGCCCTGACTGGGATACTGAGACCATAGAACCCAGAACCAGAACCTTTTGGGTCCAGCTGCAGCTGCTCTGAAGACACTTACGTTTCTGTGTTTTTTATTTTATGGAAACACATCTGAATAATGATGTCAAATAAAAAAATAATCCCAGCGTTCCCATGGAGGCGTCCTGATTTTACAGGTGTCCTCAGGTGATAAACACGACAATAACTCCTGTAAGGATGTTTTGTTTTTAATATCTGAAATGTCAGAGGGAGCGGGAGCGTGAAATTGCAGTTTCAGAGAGAAGCAGGTGACGGCGGCAGGAAATAAACAGACTTTCATGTTCTGGCCTTTATCTGACACCAGAACCAATCAGGTGGAGGAGCTCATCAAGAACTCTCGTTAAGCTCCGCTTGTTCCTCTGAAGTCTGACAGTCACAGACGGATGTGCTGCAGCTCCCGGGCTTTCCGGGTCTTTCCCAGTGAGATCCAGCTGGCGGCGCCGCTGATGTCATCAGGCTTTAAAAAGCTCCAACACATCAGCTGAGCTCAAGGTTCTCCAGAGACGTGAAACCTGCCAAACCAGGAACAGATCTGAGCCCGTCCAGCAGCAGCTGGGGGGTTCTGGAGACCAGGGTTCTGGTTCTGGTTCTGGTTAACCCTACACAAGGTCATAAAGTCGTGAATAAAAGTCACTTCCTGCTTTTCTAATTATGATTTTTATTTTTGTTTGTTAGGATTAAAATCCTAAGAACAAACCTGGAACACCAGCTTCCTTTCATAGATATAAGAGTTTCAATCTCTGACATGGAACCAGAACCACCTCTTAACCTCTGATACAGAACCAGAACCAGAACCAGAACCAACTCTGAACCTCTGATACGGAACAAGAACCACAACCAACTCTGAACCTCTGATATGGAACCAGAACCAGAACCGCCTCTTAACCTCTGATACAGAACCAGAACCAGCACCAGAACCAACTCTGAACCTCTGATATGGAACCAGAACCACAACCAACTCTGAACCTCTGATATGGAACCAGAACCACAACCAACTCTGAACCTCTGATATGGAACCAAAACCAGAACCTCTGATATGGAACCAGAACCAGAACTAACTCTGAACCTCTGACATGGAACCAGAACCAGACCCACCTCTGAACATCTGATACAGTACTAGAACCAGAACCACCTCTGAACCTCTGATACAGTACTAGAACCACAACCAACTCTGAACCTTTGATACGGAACCAGAACCAGAACCAACTCTGAACGTCTGATACAGAACCAGAACCTCTGGGTTTGTTGTTGCTTGTCTAACCCTAACCTCTGATATGGAACCAGCACCAGAACCAACTCTGAACCTCTGATATGGAACCAGAACCAGAACCACCTCTGATCTTTTGATACGGAACCAGCACCAGAACCAACTCTGAACCTCTGACATGGAACCAAAACCAACTCTGAACCTCTGACATGGAACCAAAACCACCTCTGAACCTCTGATACAGAACCAGCACCAGAACCAACTCTGAAAGTCTGATACGGAACCAGAACCAGAACCAACGCTGAACCTTTGATACAGAAACAGCAACAGAACCAACTCTGAACCTCTGATACGGAACCAGCACCAGAACCAACTCTGAATGTCTGATACGGAACTAGAACCAGAACCAGAACCTCAGGGTTTGTTGTTGCTTGTCTGAAACAGACGTCTGGCCTTACTGGGATGTTTCAGGTGCAGGTCTTGGTGCTGGTAGTCCAGCAGGATCAGTGGGTCCCTCAGCTGGTCCAGGTTCAGTCCGTGAGCCTTCACTTATCCGCCATCTTTAGGATCTTACGTCATATATTTAATTATCTCGCGTCTCTTTAGCTGATAACTTTACTATCATTAACATTTTTGGAGAGAAAACATCAATCGAATCAAACTGAAAATCAGGTGTTTTTATTCAATTTACCTGAGATTTTATTTTTGGTTGTTTCAGCTTTAACCCACGAAACTCCTGTTCATGGAGGTACTCAGTATTCCACACACGACTTTAAATAAATATTTAAATAAATAATGATAAAAGGTTCTATGTTGTTGTTTATCTGAGGCTGTATTAGTGCCATCCTACGAGCAGCTGATGATGTTTTTAAGATTAAAGTAACAACTGTTGAACAGAATCTAATCTTCTTCTGCAGCAACTTTCAAGGACTAAATAACCAACAGAATTACAGTCATCAGCTCAGTGATCAACCCCCCCCCACCACCACACACACACACACACACACACACACTGGGGAGAGGAGAGGGGGGAGGGGGGAGGGGGCGGTGAAAACGTGGTGATCACAGTCGTCTTCAAGAGACTGAAGTCTGGCAGGATGTGACATCAGAGTCGACGCGTTAACGGCGTGTTGATAGTGACAGTTCTTACCCAACATTAGCTGCGTGTTAACAGTTCTTAACCAGCGTTAGCTGCGTGTTAACAGTTCTTACCCAGCGTTAGCTGCGTGTTGATGGTTCTTACCCAGCGTTAGCAGCGTGTTGACAGTTCTTAGCCAGCATTAGCTGCGTGTTGATGGTTCTTACCCAGCGTTAGCTGCGTGTTCACAGTTCTTACCCAGCGTTAGCTGGGTGTTGACGGTTCTTAGCCAGCGTTAGCTGCGTGTTGATGGTTCTTACCCAGCGTTAGCAGCGTGTTGACAGTTCTTAGCCAGCGTTAGCTGCGTGTTGACGGTTCTTAGCCAGCCAGCGTTAGCTGCGTAATGATGGTTCTTCCCAGCATTAGCAGTGTGTTGACAGTTCTTACCCAGCGTTAGCTGCGTGTTCACAGTTCTTACCCAGCGTTAGCTGGGTGTTGACGGTTCTTAGCCAGCGTTAGCTGCTTGTTGATGGTTCTTACCCAGCGTTAGCAGCGTGTTGACAGTTCTTAGCCAGCGTTAGCTGCGCGTTGATGGTGCTTACCCAACGTTAGCTGCGTGTTAATGGTTCTTACCCAGCGTTAGCTGCGTGTTGACGGTGACGGTTCTTACCCAGCGTTAGCTACGTGTTGACAGTTCTTACTCAGTGTTAGCTGCGTATTGACGGTTGCTACCCAGCGTTAGCTGCGTGTTGACGGTTGTTACCCAGCGTTAGCTGCGTGTTGACGGTTGTTACCCAGCGTTAGCTGCGTGTTGACGGTTCTTAGCCAGCGTTAGCTGCGTGTTGACAGTGACGGTTCTTACCCGGTGTTAGCTGCCTGTTGATGGTTGCTACCCAGCGTTAGCTGCATGTGACGGTTGTTACCCAGCGTTAGCTGCTATTAACGGTTGTTATCCAGCGTTAGCTGCGTGTGATGGTTGTTATCTAGCGTTAACTGCGTGTGATGGTTGTTACCCAGCGTTAGCTGCATATTGACGGTTGTTACCCAGCGTTAGCTGCATGTTGATGGTTGTTACCCAGCGTTAGCTGCGTATTGACGGTTGTTACCCAGCGTTAGCTGCGTGTTGACGGTTGTTACCCAGCTTTAGCTGCGTGTTGACGGTTGTTACCCAGCGTAAGCTGCGTGTTGACGGTTCTTACCCAGCGTTAGCTGCGTGTTGAAGGTTGTTACCCAGCGTTAGCTGAGTGTTGACGGTTGTTATCCAGCTTTAGCTGCGTGTTGACGGTTGTTACCCAGCGTAAGCTGCGTGTTGACGGTTGTTACCCAGCGTTAGCTGCGTGTTGACGGTGACGGTTCTTACCCAGCGTTAGCTGCGTGTTGATGGTTGTTACCCAGTGTTAGCTGTGTGTTGACGGTTCTTAGCCAGCGTTAGCTGCGTGTTGACGGTGACGGTTCTTACCCAGCGTTAGCTGCGTGTTGACGGTTGTTACCCAGCGTTAGCTGCGTGTTGACGGTTGTTACCCAGCTTTAGCTGCGTGTTGACGGTTGTTACCCAGCGTAAGCTGCGTGTTGACGGTTGTTACCCAGCGTTAGCTGCGTATTGACGGTTGTTACCCAGCGTTAGCTGCGTGTTGACGGTTGTTACCCAGCTTTAGCTGCGTGTTGACGGTTGTTACCCAGCGTAAGCTGCGTGTTGACGGTTCTTACCCAGCGTTAGCTGCGTGTTGAAGGTTGTTACCCAGCGTTAGCTGAGTGTTGACGGTTGTTATCCAGCTTTAGCTGCGTGTTGACGGTTGTTACCCAGCGTAAGCTGCGTGTTGACGGTTGTTACCCAGCGTTAGCTGCGTGTTGACGGTGACGGTTCTTACCCAGCGTTAGCTGTGTGTTGATGGTTGTTACCCAGCGTTAGCTGTGTGTTGACGGTTCTTAGCCAGCGTTAGCTGCGTGTTGACGGTTCTTACCCAGCGTTAGCTGCGTGTTGACGGTTGTTACCCAGCGTTAGCTGCGTGTTGACGGTGACGGTTCTTACCCAGCGTTAGCTGCGTGTTGTAAACGATCACTCTGACACCGGGCTTCAGCTCGAACTCCACCAGGTTCTGGTTCAGAGCGCTGACGATGACGCCGGACGCCTGTGGAGCAGCAGCAGAGCGGTTTTAGAAGAACGTGGGTGAAGTCCAGCAGCGTGAAGGTTGTCCAGGTCCTACCTGCTCCAGCTCCTCCTCGCTCTTCTTCCTGCTCTCTGACTGGTTCCTGTTGGGTAACAGGAAGAGTTCTGCAGCCGTAGGAACACCTGGGAACACCGCCACCAGGAGCTGCTCCACCGGAAAATCAGACACCTGTCAGAGGATGGAGGTGTTTCATGAGGCGGGGTGGAGTCCGTGGAAGGTCTGAACAACCGTTCACGACACAGGCTGTGATTAATGTCGCATAAACACAACTATAAGTGATCGTTCACTGATTGGTTGAAGTGATCGGAGCTGGAGAACAAGCCCCTCCTCAGGGTGGCGCCGCCCTGCTGGCGGCAGCAGCATCTCTGTTTGGGTTTATCAGATGGATCTCAGATTGTGGTCCATTCTGGTCTACCTGCTGAGCTGCTGGAAGGATTTCTGCTGGAACTTTCCACCATGAGGATGATGGGTAACCATGGCAACAGTAACATGATTTACATGCTGACTGAGTTTTCTGAAGACAAAGTAACAAGACAGAGAGGAAGAAACCTTAAAGCTCGTCGCTGCTCAGTCCTCGTTAGAAGTGAAGGATCCTGGGAAATAAAATGGAGACGTTTGTGGAGGATGCAGGAAGCGGTAACTGGTTGTTTGACAACGTTTATCTGGTGGTTCGGTCCTGAGCACAACTGCACACGGTTATTGGACGGAAATCAGAGAGAAATTTGGTTAATGGTTCCCACGTCTGTTTCTGGAGCAGCGCTTTGTAAAGCTTTTAGCTTTTAACCGGTAAATGGAGGCCGAACGCGGCGGTGATCAGTCTTTATTTTCCGGCGTTCAGTGCTTCTCTGTTTTCTCGATGGCCTGAGCGAACAATGGAGCTGAGCCTCTTAACGACATCAATTATCAGGCATCAATTATTAGGCATCAATTATCAGGCTCAGAGGAACCACCAGCGGAGGAGCAGTAATGGACAAATGATGGACAAATGATGGACAAATGATGGACAAATGATGGACAAATGATGGACAAATGATGGACAAATGATGGCGTCGGGCACATCTGCCAACGGGGGGAGGGGAGGTGGGGGCAGTAGACCCTAAAAAAACAAGAATGGATGCAGGTCTTTTTAGAGGTGGTGGTGGTGGTGGTGGTGGTGGGTGGTGGGGGGGGGGTTGGTCTCATGATGTAATACACTGAAATTTCATTTAAAAACACTATTTAAAGAAGTCGTAGAAGCAGCTGAAGGTCACTGTTGAGGACGTTGTGCAACAGAAGACCAGTAGATGAAAGTTTAGAGAGAGTAGCTTTCTTTCTTCATCTGTCCCGCCTGACGGGCGGGAAGGTGTCTGACTGGTTTCTGATTGGTTAGGAGCCTGACCCAATCACAGCAGAGTGAGCGGGGAGCAGTAGGAGGTAAGTAAAGACCGGTGGTGTCCACAGGCTTTTACCCAGTCAGCAAATTCAAACTTGGTGACTGACAAAACATTTCATTAAAGGTTTTATGTCGATAAGAGCTGCATGCAAGACATTTGGAGTTTGTTTCGACATCTGTAGCACATTTCAGTTAAACTTAGCTTGAACATGTTGATGATCCAGAGGGAAAAATTAAAATCTTGAATTTCACGTGTAACAGTCTAAAGCTGTAAGAACATTTGGAAGAACCTCTAGAAGAAAAGCTAGAAGAACATCTGGAAAAACCTCTGAAAGAACAGCTGGAAGAACAGCTGTAAGAACATCTGGAAGAAAGACTAAGAATATCTGGAAGAACCTCTAGAAGAACAGCTGCAAGAACCTCTGAAAGAACAACTGGAAGAACAGCTGTAAGAACATCTGGAAGAAAGACTAAGAATATCTGGAAGAATCTCTAGAAGAACAGCTGCAAGAACCTCTGAAAGAACAGCTAGAAGAACATCTGGAAGAACCTCTAGAAAACTTCTGGAAGAACAGATGTAGGAACATCTGGAAGAACATCAGGAAGAACAGCTGTAAGAACTTCCGTAAGAATAGCTGTAAGAACAGTTGTAAGAACATCTGGAAGAACATCTGGAAGAACAGCTGTAAGAACATCTGTAAGAACAGCTGTAGGAACATCTGGAAGAACATCTGGAAGAACAGCTGTAAGAACATCTGTAAGAACAGCTGTAGGAACATCTGGAAGAACATCTGGAAGAACAGCTGTAAGAACATCTGTAAGAACAGCTGTAGGAACATCTCGAAGAACAGCTGGCAGAACAGCTGTAGGAACATCTAGAAGAACGGATGTAATCACATCTGGAAGAACATCTGTAATCAGGGTTGGGAGCAACTCTGAAACACTGAAGACAGATCATCTAAAACACTACAGATGTAGACGTGGTTCTGGTCTGGTCCAGGGGTCTCCAACCCCTGGCCCTGGTCAGTTTATGGTCAGTTCTGGTTAGTTGTTGGTTAGTTGTTGATTGGTTTATGGTCAGTTGTTAGTTTGTTGTTGGTCAGTTGTTGGTTAGTTTATGGTTAGTTGTTGGTTAGTTAATGGTCAGTTGTTGGTTGGTTTATGGTCAGTTGTTAGTTTGTTGTTGGTCAGTTGTTGGTTAGTTTATGGTTAGTTGTTGGCCAGTTGTTGGTCAGTTGTTGGTTAGTTAATGGTCAGTTGCTGGTCAGTTGTTGGTTGGTATATGGTCAGTTGTTAGTTAGTTGTTGGGCAGTTGTTGGTGAGTTTATGGCCAGTTGTTGGACAGTTGCTGGTCAGTTGTTGATTGGTTTATGGTCAGTTGCTGGTTAGTTTTTGGTTAGTTGTTGGCCAGTTGTTGGTTAGTTAATGGTCAGTTGTTGGTTGGTTTATGGTCAGTTGTTAGTTTGTCGTTGGTCAATTGTTGGTCAGTTGTTGGTTAGTTAATGGTCAGTTGCTGGTCAGTTGTTGGTTGGTTTATGGTCAGTTGTTAGTTAGTTGTTGGCCAGTTGTTGGTGAGTTTATGGCCAGTTGTTGGACAGTTGCTGGTCAGTTGTTGATTGGTTTATGGTCAGTTGCTGGTTAGTTTTTGGTTAGTTGTTGGTCAGTTGTTGGTTAGTTAATGGTCAGTTGCTGGTCAGTTGTTGATTAGTTGTTGGTTAGTTTATGGTCAGTTGTTGGTTGGTTTGTGGTCAGTTGTTAGTTTGTTGCTGGTCAGTTGTTGGTTAGTTAATGGTCAGTTGCTGGTCAGTTGTTGGTTGGTTTATGGTCAGTTGTTAGTTAGTTGTTGGCCAGTTGTTGGTGAGTTTATGGCCAGTTGTTGGACAGTTGCTGGTCAGTTGTTGGTTAGTTGTTGGTCAGTTGTTGGTTAGTTTATGGTTAGTTGTTGGACAGTTGCTGGTCAGTTGTTGATTGGTTTATGGTCAGTTGCTGGTTAGTTGTTGGTTAGTTGTTGGTTAGTTTATGGTCAGTTGTTGGTTGGTTTGTGGTCAGTTGTTAGTTTGTTGTTTGGTTAGTTGTTGGTCAGTTGTTGGTTGGTTTTTGATGCTTTCTTACAGATCAGTTCAACGTTGGGCAGAAATGTCATTAGAAATGTTTGCTAAAGTGTCTGACAGCTGAATGTTATTAAACAGATGCTTTGAGAAGATGTTTGTTTGCTGTTAAAGGATATTTATCTGTCACTCAAACGATGACAATAATTATTTTTTGCTTTTCATTTTCACAGATTGATTTTGTGGACAGAAGGTCAGACGGTTCAGAAAATCTCTTGAAAGAGAGCTTGATGGTTAAAGGAGATGTGTTTAATCACATGTGCTGTATTTTTATTGGTTCTAGTGGTTTATTTGTTGATGAAAATATAAATTTAATAATTTACTTTATTTTAATTCATTTTATTTAGCACAAAGGGCATGAAAATTAACTGGATTTATGTTCTGTGGTTTTATATAAAATAGTTTGCTGCTCAAACTACAGTTGCTTTGCTTTTTATTCTAACTTAAGTAAATTAAGTTAATTACATTTAAATAAATGGTGATAACAACAATAGCGTGGATGCAAAACAAAAACATTAGAATAGCTTGAATAAAGTAATTTGCCGACTCCATATGAACAATTCTTTAGAATTTAAATTAAGTGGTTTCAGTATAAAGGTTAAATTGATTAAACGAAGTGAGTTAGTCCAACTTTAAAAGATTTTTACCTTCATTGTTTTAAGTTGAGCTGGTGGATTATTTTTAGAGTGAAAACATGTTTTTAGAGGTTTTTATATAAATACATTTCAACATGTCAATACAATATTCTGAAATTTTAATTAAATGCTAATTGTTTTTGTGAAGGGAATCAGAAGCAAATAGACAATTAAAAAAGGTAATTATAAAGATGTAATAAGAAGAAATTATTTTAACTTTGCATTTGTTTGGAAATTTAATTAGTGAAAAGATGAGAAAACAAACATATCTCTGAAGTGGTAATGAAGTTTTTCAGCCTGTTAGCAGAAGCAGAAAGGAGATGATGTTGATAGTTCCTCTGATAGGAACCTCTGAGGACACCTGGGGGGGGTTCAGTCAGAGGGGGAGGGGTCTGAAGGTGACGGAGTTGAATTAAACACCGTCAGTACTGAGCAGGAAATAAGGACTGAAACGAGTGATTGAGCAGGACGTGGAGGAGTTGACGGCGCCGGTGAACACCCCCCCCCTCCCCCCCCCATGATGTCCTCTTTTATAGTCTGGGGGTGTTTATCAGTCGTGGAATCTTCATGGGGAGCCTTCAACCAGAACAACATGGAGCAGAAATGAAGCTTCCTGTCTCTGCCTCAAAACTGATCAACACCTGAAGCTGATATTAAGACAGAAAACAAACCACAGAGACTAAGCAGAGATGAAGCAGAGAGAATTATGTTTTCATGTTAGCAGGTTCTTTTGGCTGTTTTACTGCAGTTTTTCTGGTAACATCCATCCATCCATCCATCATCCATCCATCCATCCATCCATCCTTCAGTCCATTATTCATCCATCCATTCATTATGCATCCATCCATTCATCCATTATCCATCCGTCCATCCATCCACCCATCCATCCATCCATCCATCCATCCATCCTTCAGTCCATTATCCATCCATCCATTCATCCATTATCCATCCATCCATCAATCCACCCATCCATCCATCCTTTAGTCTATTATCCATCCATCCATCCATTATCCATCCATCCATTATCCATCCATCATCCATCCATCCATCCATCATCCATCCATCAGTCCATTATCCATCCATCCTTCAGTCCATTATCCATCCATCATCCATCCACCCATCCATCCATCCATCCATCCGTCCATCCATCATCCATCCATCCATCCATCCATCATCCGTCCATCCATCCATCCATCCATCACCCATCCATCCATCCATTCATCCATCCGTCCATCATCCATCCATCCATCATCCATCCATCCATCCATCCGTCCATCCATCATCCATCCATCCATCCATCTATCCATCCATCCATCCATCATCCATCTATCCATCTATCATCGATCCATCCATCATACATCCGTCTGTCTGTCTGTCCATCCATCCATCATCCATCCATCATACATCCATTCATCCATCCATCCATCCATCATCCGTCTGTCCATCCGTCCATCCATCCATCCATCCATCCGTCCATCCGTCCATCCATCCATCATCTATCCATCCATCCATCATCCATCTGTCCGTTTGTCCATCCATCCATCCATCCATCATCCATTCATCCATCCATCCATCCATCCATCCATCCATCCATCCGTCCGTCCGTCTGTCCATCTGTCCATCCATCCATCCATCCATCATCCATCTATCCATCCATCCATCATCTGTCTGTCCGTCCGTCCATCCATCCATTCATCATCCATCCGTCCGTTCGTCCGTCCATCCATCATCCATCCATCCATCCATCCATCCATCCATCCATCCATCCATCCATCCATCCATCCATCCATCCATCCATCCATCCATCCATCATCCGTCTGTCCGTCCGTCCATCCATTCATTCATCCGTCCATCTGTCCATCCATCCATCCATCTATCCATCATACATCCGTCCGTCTGTCCATCCATCCATCTATCCATTCATCCGTCCATCCATCCATCCATCCATCTATCATCCATCCATCCATCCATCCATCCATCCATCCATCCATCCATATACATCCGTCCGTCTGTCCATCCATCCATTCATCCGTCCATCCATCCATCCATCCATCTATCATCCATCCATCCATCCATCCATCCATCCATCCATCCATCCATCCATCCATCATCCGTCTGTCCGTCCGTCCATCTGTCCATCTGTCCATCCATCCATTCATTCATCATCCATCTGCCCGTCCATCCGTCCGTCCATCCATCCATCTATCATCCATCCATCCATCCGTCCATCCATCTATCCATCCATCCATCCATCCATCACCTGTCCATCCATCCATCCATCCATCCATCCATCCTCTATACCTGTTTAACCTCTAGCAGGGTCAGGAGAATCTGCTGGAGCCTTTCTGGTAACATAAACTCACAAAATTGAACATTTTTTGGAAATAAAATAATGACTTTATGTCCTAAAATCACAATTTTCTTCGGTAAAATGTGTCTTAAAAATCTCATTTTTGCCATAAAAATTTTAAATTTCACAAAACTATTTTACATCAAATAGTATAAATATAAATAAATACTTGACATCACCTATTTTTGCTGTAAAATCACAAAATTTAAACTTTTTGAAGTTTTTTCTTGTAAAGTTCCAGCCTTTGCAGAATTCCACATTTGTTTAGAAAAAAATCATTAATTTTTAAATTGTATGTGACATTTTATTTACAAATACTGACTTTCACTAAATTGTAACTTTGAAACATAAAATCCCAACATTCATAGAAATGCATGTTTTGTTTTATTTTCTTCTTCTTCTTCTTCTACTGGTTTTCCTGTCCAGTCGGAGGTCAAAGGGGGAGGAGCCTGAGCTCCACCTGAGTTGTTTAGTTTAGGAGGAAACGGTCTTTAAAGGTTTGACGCTGATCTTATTCCCGTTCCTCTGTGCGGCAGGTGAGGACTGCATCATGTTCAGGTGATTAAAACCGTTAAACGACCTCTGTCACCAGCCTCCAGGTCTCATCACATTAAAACGAGGGATTGGAGCGTGACGGGCAGCGGAGGCGTCGCCGCACCTGTCTGCTGATGAGCCGCCGGCGCCGCGCAGCAAAGGAGCGTGGGAGATAATGGTGAGAGAGAAGCGGGAAGCCCACTCACCCTGAGCAGAGCCGTCTTAATGACCCCCCCCACGTCCTGCCGCCACTCAGGGATGTCGGGGTTGAACTCGTCCAGGTTCGGGGAGAAGGATAAAAGCAGGGATTTGAAGAACTCTGTGGAGGAGAGTCAGATGTTAGCGGTCGTTCAGACTCAGATGCTAGCGGTCGTTCTGACTCAGATGTTAGCGGTCATTCAGACTCAGATGTTAGCGGTCGTTCAGACTCAGATGTTAGCAGTCGTTCAGACTCAGATGTTAGCGGTGTTTCAGACTCAGATGTTAGCGGTCGTTCAGACTCAGATGTTAGCGGTCGTTCAGACTCAGATGTTAGCGGTCGTTCAGACTCAGATGCTAGCGGTCGTTCAGACTCAGATGTTAGCCATCGTTCAGACTCAGATGTTAGCGGTCGTTCAGACTCAGATGTTAGCGGTGATTCAGACTCAGATGTTAGCGGTCGTTCAGACTCAGATGTTAGCGGTCGTTCAGACTCAGATGTTAGCGGTCGTTCAGACTCAGATGTTAGCGGTCGTTCAGAGTCAGATGTTAGCGGTCGTTCAGACTCAGATGTTAGCGGTCGTTCAGACTCAGATGTTAGCGGTCGTTCAGACTCAGATGTTAGCGGTCGTTCAGACTCAGATGTTAGCGGTCGTTCAGACTCAGATGCTAGCGGTCGTTCAGACTCAGATGTTAGCGGTCGTTCAGACTCAGATGTTAGCGGTCGTTCAGACTCAGATGTTAGCGGTCGTCAGACTCAAATGTTAGCGGTCGTTCAGACCCAGATGTTAGCGGTCGTTCAGACTCAGATGTTAGCGGTTCGTTCAGACTCAGATGTTAGCGGTCGTTCAGACTCGATGTTAGCGGTTCGTTCAGACTGTCGTTCAGACTCAGTGTTAGCGGTCGTCAGACTCAGATGTTAGCGGTCGTTCAGACTCAGATGTTAGCGGTCGTTCAGACTCAGATGTTAGCAGTCATTCAGACTCAGATGTTAGCAGTCGTTCAGACTCAGATGTTAGCGGTTGTTCAGACTCAGATGTTAGCAGTCGTTCAGACTCAGATGTTAGCAGTTATTCAGACTCAGATGTTAGCAGTCGTTCAGACTCAGATGTTAGCGGTCGTTCAGACTCAGATGTTAGCAGTTGTTCAGACTCAGATGTTAGCGGTCGTTCAGACTCAGATGTTAGCAGTCGTTCAGACTCAGATATTAGCAGTCGTTCAGACTCAGATGTTAGCGGTGTTTCAGACTCAGATGTTAGCGGTCGTTCAGACTCAGATGTTAGCGGTGTTCAGACTCAGATGTTAGCGGTCGTTCAGACTCAGATGTTAGCGGTCGTTCAGACTCAGATGTTAGCAGTCGTTCAGACTCGATCGTCGTTCAGACAGATGTAGCGGTCGTTCAGACTCAGATGTTAGCGGTCGTTCAGACTCAGATGTTAGCAGTTGTTCAGACTCAGATGTTAGCGGTGTTCAGACTCAGATGTTAGCAGTCGTTCAGACTCAGATATTAGCAGTCGTCAGACTCAGATGTTAGCGGTGTTTCAGACTCAGATGTTAGCGGTCGTTCAGACTCAGATGTTAGCGGTCATTCAGACTCAGATGTTAGCGGTCGTTCAGACTCAGATGCTAGCGGTCGTTCTGACTCAGATGTTAGCGGTCGTTTCAGACTCAGATGTTAGCGGTCGTTCAGACTCAGATGTTAGCGGTCGTTTCAGACTCAGATGTTAGCGGTCATTCAGACGATGTTAGCGTTCAGACTCAGATGTTAGCGGTCGTTCAGACTCAGATGTTAGCGGTCGTTCAGACTCAGATGTAAGCGGTCGTTCTTACTCAGAGTTAGCCATCGTTCAGACTCAGATGTTAGCGGTCGTTCAGAGTCAGATTAGCGGGTCGTTCAGAGTCAGATGTTAGCGGTCGTTCAGACTCAGAGTTAGCGGTCTTCAGACTCAGATGTAGCGGTCGTTCAGACTCAGATGTTATGTTAGCGGTCGTTCAGACTCAGATGTTAGCGGTCGTTCAGACTCAGATGTAGCGGTCGTTCAGACTCAGATGTTAGCGGTCGTTCAGACTCAGATTTAGCGGTGTTCAGACTCAGATGCTAGCGGTCGTTCAGACTCAGATGTTGCGGTCGTTCAGCTCAGATGCTAGCGGTCGTTCAGACTCAGATGTTAGCTGTCGTTCAGACTCAGATGTTAGCGGTCGTTCAGACTCAGATGCTAGCGGTCGTTCAGACTCAGATGTTAGCTGTCGTTCAGACTCAGATGTTAGCGGTCGTTCAGACTCAGATGTTAGCGGTTGTTCTGCTTTCAGGTCGTTAGCGGATCTCATATCTGCTTCCCTTCAGCCACACATTAACAGCAACCCGCCGTTGGATTGTTTTATATCAAATGAATTCAAATCCTTTAAAGGCTTAGAGTGACGTATATTCTCCTCAAGAGGTTCATTTCAGAAACATCTAATGTTTAATAGTGACAGTAAGAACATTTCCACCCACAATGCTAAGGGACCTCCAGGGATTGGGACTGAACTGCTGTGTAGCCTGAAGAAAACCCCTAATCAGTGAAGCTAACTGGAAAAAAATGCTTCAGTTTGCTAGGGAGCATAAAGATTGGACTCTGGATCAATGGAAGAAGGTCATGTGGTCTGATGAGTCCAGATTGACCCAGTTGACCCAGAGTGATGGGAGCATCCGGGTCAGAAGAGATGCTCCCATCATGCCTAGCGCCTACTGTACCAGCCTGTGGGGGCAGTGTTCTGATCTGGGGTTGCTGCAGTTGGTCAGGTCCAGGTTCTGGTCCAGTCAGGAACCAGAACCAGGAGGAGCTACACAGATTTCAGAACTCCTCCTGGTTCTGGTCCAGTCAGGAACCAGAACCAGGAGGAGCTACACAGATTTCAGAACTCCTCCTGGTTCTGGTCCAGTCAGGAACCAGAACCAGGAGGAAGCTGCTTCATCAGATGGTTCAGACTCCTTTATGTGACTTTGGGAGATGATGAGGACAGAAGAAGAAGAACGAGAGGTGGATGAAAGAAGAACAAGAAGAGAGGGAAGGAAAGATGAAGAAGGAGACGGAGGGAGGAAGAAATAATGAGGAAAGAAGAAATAAAAGGGTGAAAAGGAGAGGAGATAAGGACGGAAGAGGAAGACAGAGGGAAGAGGAGAGAAGGAAAAAGATGTGTGAGAGGAAAGAAAAAGAAAAGGAGAGAGGAGATGAGGAGTGAGGAGATGAGGAATGAGGAGGTGAGGAGGTGAGGAGTGAGGAGGTGAGGGAGCTCCGACCTCTGACTGCGATGGTCCTGGTGTCCTGCAGGATGCTGCTGGACGCAGACACCTGGACGGTGATGGAGAAGGACCCTTCAGAGCTGAAGGTGTAGGAGACGCTGCCGTCCAACGTGACCACCGGCTGCAGACATGAAGGGAGAAAACCAGGGTGAAGGTCCGAAACCGGTCCGGCCAGACTGGACCTCTCACTTCCTGGACTGGACTGGACCCTGTCCAGTTAGGGTTAACGTCCCCCAGTTTCACCGACTGAACCCCAGAGACACAGACTGAAGCAGGTGAGATGGTCAGAACCTGAGTTGGCGGTCCAGTTACCTCAGAGTTGTTGCCCAGCCACCAGAAGTAGGTGACGGTCCTGGACTGGCTCGGTAGGACCACGGCGCTGATGTTCACCTCCTTGTTTCTGATGACCACGAAGGGAGCAACGAGCTGGACGTTCTCCACCGGACCTGCGAGACAAACGCCACACAGGTGAGCGACCCTGAAGAGTTTCTGGTCCATCTGGGTTCAGGTCCAGAGGTCTGAGGAGGTCCAGAGTCCCCCAGAACCTCCTCCGCCTCTGGTCCTGGTTGGACGTGTCCACGGTTGGACGTGGACGAGCAGAGTCTCTTCTCATCTCTAAAGGTTTCTCAGGGGACGGACAGACCTGAACCCCTCAAATCATTTTAATGTGACAGGATGATGATGTCGTCATCAAAGACCCGCCCCCCAGAGGTGTGAAGGTGAGTCTCCATGACGACACTCTGCCAGGTTGTTTCTCTTCTTCAGCCTCCAGGGAGACGCCTCCAGGTGAGCGTATGGACCGAAACGGGCCTCCAGGTGGTGGAGGTGGACAGTGGATAGTGGACTGTAGATGGTGGACAGTGGACAGTAGATGGTGGAGAGTGGACGGTAGATGGTGGACAGTGGACAGTGGATAGTGGACGGTAGATGGTGGACAGTGGATGGTAGATGGTGGACAGTGGACAGTAGATGGTGGATAGTGGACGGTAGATGGTGGACAGTGGATAGTGGACAGTAGATGGTGGACAGTGGACAGTGGATGGTGGATAGTGGATGGTGGATGGTGGACAGTGGACAGTGGATAGTGGCCGGTAGATAGTGGACGGTAGATGGTGGACAGTGGATAGTGGACAGTGGATAGTGGACTGTAGATGGTGGACAGTGGATGGTAGATGGTGGACAGTGGACGGTAGATGGTGGACAGTGGATGGTAGATGGTGGACAGTCGACGGTAGATGGTGGACAGTGGACGGTAGATGGTGGACAGTGGACAGTAGATGGTGGATAGTGGACGGTAGATGGTGGACAGTGGACAGTAGATGGTGGACAGTGGACGGTAGATGGTGGACAGTGGACAGTAGATGGTGGAGAGTGGACGGTAGATGGTGGACAGTGGACAGTGGATAGTGGACGGTAGATGGTGGACAGTGGACAGTGGATAGTGGATAGTGGATGGTAGATGGTGGACAGTGGATAGTGGACAGTGGATGGTAGATGGTGGACAGTGGACAGGGTTAGTGTTAACGCTAACCAGGGTTAGCGTTAACACTAACCTCCTGCTCTCCTGCATTTGGGTCCTCAACAAAGTGCTGATAACTAAAACTTGACTTTACTAAGTAAAACTAACTAAACTGGAGTAATAAACCCCTTCCAGAAGGGGGGGGGGGGGGGGGGGCATGTGTCCCTCAGAGGAAACAGCAGTGTGCTTTTATTTTGAAAGGCCTACATGCGACGTGCAGGAAGAGGGTGGTGGAGTCGGAGCCCAGCGGGTTCTCTGCCAGCGCCGTCACACGGAAGATTCCAGCAGCCTTGTAGACGTGTTTGATTCCCTCCTCAGACCAGCTCAGGTTGGAGTACGACACCGCCGTCCCGTCGCCGAAGTCCAGCTGGATGTTGGTCCGCATGGAGTCGCCCTGAAACACAATCCGATTAATAATGATCCAAAAAAGACCTCAGACCCAGATGGAGTGATGAGGAGGAGGAGAGGAAGATGAACAGAGCAGATCAGAAAAACAGCAAGTTTTCATCATTCAACAGAACCGCTGAGATGAGTAACAGCTGACAGAGTCTGACAGAGTCACTATCTGGAGTTAAAGGAGGAGGGGCTAAAGAGAGACCAGAGGGAAGGAGGAGGGGCTAAAGAGAGACCAGAGGGAAGGAGGAGGGGCTAAAGAGAGACCAGAGGAAAGGAGGAGGGGCTTAAGAGAGACGAGAGGAAAGGAGGAGTGACTAAAGAGAGACGAGAGGAAAGGAGGAGGGGCTAAAGAGAGACGAGAGGGGAAGGAGGAGGGGCTAAAGAGAGACGAAAGAGAGAGAGGAAAAGGAGGGGGCTAAAGGAGAGAGGAGGGAAGGAGGAGGGGATAAAGAGAGACGAGAGGGGAAGGAGAGGAGGGGCTAAAGAGAGAAGAGAGGGGAAGGAGGAGGGGCTAAAGAGAGACGAGAGGAAAGGAGGAGGGGCTAAAGAGAGAGGAGAGGGAAGGAGGAGGGGCTAAAGAGAGACGAGAGGAAAGGAGGAGGGGCTAAAGAGAGACCAGAGGAAAGGAGGAGGGGCTAAAGAGAGACGAGAGGGGAAGGAGGAGGGACTAAAGAGAGACGATAGGAAAGGAGGAGGGGCTAAAGAGAGATGAGAAGGAAGGAGGAGGGGCTAAAGAGAGACAAGAGGAAAGGTGGAGGGGCTAAAGAGAGACCAGAGGAAAGGAGGAGGGGCTAAAGAGAGACCAGAGGAAAGGAGGAGGGGCTAAAGAGAGACGAGAGGGGAAGGAGGAGGGACTAAAGAGAGACGAGAGGAAAGGAGGAGGGGCTAAAGAGAGATGAGAAGGAAGGAGGAGGGGCTAAAGAGAGACGAGAGGGAAGAGGAGGGGGTAAAGGAGACAGAGGGGAGGAGGGGGCTAAAGAGAGACCAGAGGAAAGGAGGAGGGGCTAAAGAGAGACCAGAGGAAAGGAGGAGGGGCTAAAGACAGACGAGAGGAAAGGAGGAGTGGCTAAAGAGAGATAAGAGGGAAGGAGGAGGGGCTAAAGGCGGAGACATGAGAGGAAAGGAGGAGGGGCTAAAGAGAGATGAGAGGGAAGGAGGAGGGGCTAAAGAGAGACAAAAGGAAAGGAGGAAGGGCTAAAGAGAGACCAGAGGAAAGGAGGAGGGGCTAAAGAGAGACCAGAGGAAAGGAGGAGGGGCTAAAGACGGAGACATGAGAAGAAAGGAGGAGGGGCTAAAGACGGGGAGATGAGAGGAAAGGAGGAGGGGCTAAAGAGAGAAGAGAGAAAAGGAGGAGGGGCTAAAGACGGGGAGATGAAAGGAAAGGAGGAGGGGCTAAAGACGGGGAGATGAAAGGAAAGGAGGAGGGGCTAAAGAGAGATGAGAGGAAAAGGAGGAGGGGCTAAAGACGGGGAGATGAAAGGAAAGGAGGAGGGGCTAAAGACGGGGAGATTAAAGGAAAGGAGGAGGGGCTAAAGATGGGGAGATGAGAGGAAAGGAGGAGGGGCTAAAGACGGGGAGATGAAAGGAAAGGAGGAGGGGCTAAAGACGGGGAGATTAAAGGAAAAGAGGAGGGGCTAAAGACAGTTTAGATGCTGTTGTGAAGGAACGTATCTTGACCTGGATCTTGAACTGCTGGCTGTAAGTTTCTGTCTCTATGGTTACTGAGAGTTCACCTTTTTTACCTGTTGTTGTTGCTGCATGTGATATCATTGCCTCAGCTGTTGCCAGGCAACAAACCACAACCCGACATATCCATGGAGATGGCAGTGTTTTAACCACACCTCTCTCTGCTTCACTGCACACTTTCTAACAACAAACTTTAATTACTTATTTTCCTGCATATTTATCCAAAACTTATACTCCAACATAACTTCCCTTTGGATGGATAAAGTATTATTTAATTCAGTTAATTGTGAAGACGGGCTGCAGAGACGCGATGATGCAACAGGCATCTAAATATTTTTTTTTTCAGATTTCTTTCAACTTGTTGCTGACAACAAACTCAGGACGGTTATGTTTTCAGAGAGTTGAAGTTTTAAACAAATTTAGGTGGTGTGACGGAGCCGTGGGCGGAGCTTAACAACTGTAGGTGGTGTGACGGAGCCGTGGGCGGAGCTTAACAACTTTAGGTGCTTTGACTGAGCCGTGGGCGGAGCTTAACAACTTAAGGTGGTGTGACGGAGCCGTGGGCGGAGCTTAACAACTGTAGGTGGTGTGACGTTTGACTTTTCTCCAGTAGTCACCATGAAGACGAGTGGCCCACATCATGATGTTTCCTCCGCCGTGCTTCATGTTCTCATGTTGGTTTTTACTCTAGAAACAGCTGAATGTTTCCTCCTCAAACATCAAGTCCGCTAAACGTCTTCCCAGGTTACCGAGGAGCTCGTTGGCAGACTCTGTCCTCCTGTGGTCTTCAGTGGTTCCAGTTCCAGTCATGTCTCTGTCTGGATCAATAAATAAAGACAGGAAGTGTTTGTAGAGCCGATCAGCGTGACTGCTGCTGATCTGAGAGCTCAGACTTCTCACCAGAGCACCGCCGTTAATATTTCATCTCCAAACCCTCAGAGGACTCGTGTTTCTGTCGGGTCCCATCATCACGTTTGTCAGAAAGAACCTCATCGGGACTTTCTCCACGTCTTTCTACAACATTAGCTGATTAAAATGAAACCAGTGGAGGAAGACCAGTTAACCCTGAATCAGAGTCCAGTTGGTGGTCTTAAAGGTGAATCAGAGTCCAGTTGGTGGTCTTAAAGGTGAATCAGAGTCCAGTTGGTGGTCTAAAAGGTGAATCAGAGTCCAGTTGGTGGTCTAAAAGGTGAATCAGAGTCCAGTTGGTGGTCTAAAAGGTGAAACAGAGTCCAGTTGGTGGTCTTAAAGGTGAATCAGAGTCCAGTTGGTGGTCTAAAAGGTGAATCAGAGTCCAGTTGGTGGTCTAAAAGGTGAATCAGAGTCCAGTTGGTGGTCTAAAAGGTGAAACAGAGTCCAGTTGGTGGTCTAAAAGGTGAAACAGAGTCCAGTTGGTGGTCTTAAAGGTGAAACAGAGTCCAGTTGGTGGTCTAAAAGGTGAAACGAGTCCAGTTGGTGGTCTAAAAAAAAGGTGAAACAGAGTCCAGTGGTGGTCTAAAAGGTGAAACAGAGTCCAGTGGTGGTCTTCTAAAAGGTGAAACAGAGTCCAGTTGGTGGTCTTAAAGGTGAAACAGAGTCCAGTTGGTGGTCTAAAAAGGTGAAAACAGAGTCCAGTTGGTGGTCTAAAAGGTGAAAAGAGTCCAGTTGGTGGTCTAAAAGGTGAAACAGAGTCCAGTTGGTGGTCTTAAAAGGTGAAACAGAGTCCAGTTGGTGGTCTAAAAGGTGAAACAGAGTCCAGTTGGTGGTCTAAAAGGTGAATCAGAGTCCAGTTGGTGGTCTAAAAGGTGAAACAGAGTCCAGTTGGTGGTCTAAAGGTGAAACAGAGTCCAGTTGGTGGTCTAAAAGGTGAAACAGAGTCCAGTTGGTGGTCTTAAAAGGTGAAACAGAGTCCAGTTGGTGGTCTAAAAGGTGAATCAGAGTCCAGTTGGTGGTCTAAAAGGTGAACAGTTGGTGGTAGGGAACCAGTTGGTGGTCTTAAAGGTGAAACAGAAGTTGGTGGTCAGAGTCCAGTTGGTGGTCTAAAAGGTGAAACAGAGTCCAGTTGGTGGTCTAAAAAGGTGAATCAGAGTCCCAGTTGGGTGGTCTAAAAAAGGTGAATCAGAGTCCAGTTGGTGGTCTAAAAGGTGAAACAGAGTCCAGTTGGTGGTCTAAAAGGTGAAACAGAGTCCAGTTGGTGGTCTAAAAGGTGAACAGAGTCCAGTTGGTGGTCTTAAAGGTGAAACAGAGTCCAGTTGGTGGTCTAAAAGGTGAAACAGAGTCCAGTTGGTGGTCTTAAAAGGTGAAACAGAGTCCAGTTGGTGGTCTTAAAGGTGAAACAGAGTCCAGTTGGTGGTCTAAAAGGTGAAACAGAGTCCAGTTGGTGGTCTAAAAGGTGAAACAGAGTCCAGTTGGTGGGTCTTAAAGGTGAATCAGAGTCCAGTTGGTGGTCTTAAAGGTGAAACAGAGTCCAGTTGGTGGTCTAAAAGGTGAAACAGAGTCCAGTTGGTGGTCTTAAAGGTGAAACAAGTCCAGTTGGTGGTCTTAAAGGTGAATCAGAGTCCAGTTGGTGGTCTTAAAGGTGAAACAGAGTCCAGTTGGTGGTCTTAAAGGTGAAACAGAGTCCAGTTGGTGGTCTTAATAAGGAATCGGAGTCCAGTTGGTGGTCTAAAAGGAGCATCAGAGTCCAGTTTTATGATGAACCCTAACTGTCACATGACCACAGAGGTCATCATGAACCCCAACCCATCTGAGACCTGAGAACACCATCCAGCTGTGAAGCACGGGGGTGGCAGCATCATGATGGGGGGATGTTCAGCTCCAGGAAGGACTGGTGGACTTCACTAGATAGATGACATCATGAGGAAAGAACATTCTGGAGAAACATTGAAGCAACATCTCAGACATCAGGAAGGCGCCCCCTGGTGGCTGCAGGAGCACCTTTTCAGTCTGGATGGAGGTTTGGATGCTTCCTGCTTGGTAATTAATCACTAACGGATCATCAGTGATGGTGATCAGCAGTTTATCTGAACATGACTGGATGGAGTTCAGAAGAGTGAGAACCAAAAGTGATGCAGATGTTATTTTATGTTAAAATCAGTCTTTCTAACTCTATTTTTAAACGTGGCTGCGAGCCACAGAGTCTGGACTCGTTAAATATTTAGCTCCATTTTCTCTCCCCAAGAAATACAGCCGTCACGGCTTCATGAATATAAATTAAAGTCTGAATTCATCATGAGAATTCGCTGAAATGGGTCTGAAGCCACGAGGATCCTCCAGCAGAGTCCTGCTTCCTCTCCTCCCTCCTCCCTCCTCCCTCCTCCGTCCTCCCTCCTCCCTCCTCCCTCCTCCCTCCTCCCTCCATCAGGGGAAAACGGCTCTTAATGAAAGAAAACAGGCCTCTGCTCCACCACTCATCAGGCGGTAATGTGACAGGCTGGACGAGTCCCTGGAGGGGGACACCAGTCCTGGAGGGGGACACCAGTCCTGGAGGGGGACATGAGTCCTGGAGGGTGACATGAGTCCTGAGTGGAGACACTAGTCCTGAGGGGAGACACTAGTCCTGGAGGGGGACATGAGTCCTGGAGGGGGACATGAGTCCTGGAGGGAGACATGAGTCCTGGAGGGAGAAACTAGTCCTGGAGGGGGACACGAGTCCCTGGAGGGGGACATAAGTCCTGGAAGGGGGCCACCAGTCCTGAGGGGAGACACTAGTCCTGGGGGGGACATGAGTCCTGGAGGGGGACACCAGTCCTGAGGGGAGACACTAGTCCTGGGGGGGACATGAGTCCTGGAGGGAGACACGAGTCCTGAGGGGAGACACTAGTCCTGGAGGGGAGACACTAGTCCTGGAGAGGGCTACGAGTCCTGGAGGGGGCTACGAGTCCTGGAGGAAGACACGAGTCCTGGAGGGGGGACATGAGTCCTGGAGGGGGACACCAGTCCTGGAGGGGGACACCAGTCCTGGAGGGAGACATTAGTCCTGGAGGGGGACACCAGTCCTGGAGGGAGACACGAGTCCCGGAGGGGGACATGAGTCCTGGAGGGGAGACACTAGTCCTGGAGGGTGACATGAGTCCTGAGGGGAGACACGAGTCCCTGGAGGGGGACACCAGTCCTGGGGGGGCAGCAGGAAAACAATTGAAGCTGTCTCCCAGCGACCAGGCGGCCCGGCGGGCCTGGATCTGAACGCGGCGCTGCTCGCGCTCTAACTGGGTCTTGTGGAGGAAATCTTTATTTGGTTTATTCATCTTGTAATTTTGTTCATTTTATTTGTCTTTAATAATATGTTTAAAATTGACTTGTCTTTCCTAAGAAGACAAGTCCGATGAAAGGCAAGCACAGGAGACAGCTATGACTCCGAATAAACATTCATAAATTCAATTATCATCAAGTAACTAGCTAACCTCAAGGAACTGTATAACGTCTCTAAATTCAATTATCAGTTTCATTTAAGACAAATGTCCCTTTGCCGTCCCCACCACCTGCTGTGATCCACACTGTACTCAGAAAACCCTCCTCTCTGTAAAGACAGAGTTCTCTGTACTGCTGACTGACAGCTCTCCTTATGCTGCATACGTTTGTTTCTTTTCTCTAATAAATTCTATTTTGATTTTCTCATAGAGATCGGATCTTAATTTTTCCCACAACAAGTCACTGGTAGGGTCTCCGTCCCCCTGCGGGCTCTCAGCTCCTCAGTGATGTGGGCGGTTCGGAGGGTTCAGAGAGCAGATACTTTCCCATAAATCAGCAGACGGACTGAAACTTCAGCTGGAGCTTCGGGGTAAAGATCTGACAAACAGCACGACTCCATCCAGAAGAGCTGAGATCAGCTCTGTGACCCCTGACCTCTGACCCCTGACCCCTGAGCCTTCAGCCTTCACAGCTGTACGTCAACATGTGCGGGATGGAAGAAAGCTGCCCAGAGCAGATTTATAATATGATCTGATCAAATATCCCAGAGCTCAGATCTGAACACCTGAACGGTCTAGAACGTTCTAGAACATCTCAGCACCTGAGATGGGTTCGGGTTCGGCCCTAGGGTTAACCCTAACCCTAACCCTTCCTGACATATTCTAGGTTCTTGAAGACGAATGTTTTAGTGCATTTATTCATCCATGTCAATGGCGTCATTGAGGATTTTCAGGTACCAAACCGTGAAGAAGGTTTTGTTTGATAAATACGTCGCTAAACGGGTTAATTCCTGTTGACCAGAGATGCGCTGAGCTGCTTCCTACCAGCAGGTGGAGCTCTTAGCGATCGAGGAAGAAAATATCTGCATCAACGTGGGATGACGGCCGCCAACCAACAACAGAGTCAACAGGCAGCTCAGCATCACGTCAGGCATCAGCCAATCAGCATCAAGAGAAGATCAGGGGCCTCCTGAGATGGTTACCAGGTACCAGGTACCAGGTACCAGGTACCAGGTACGTCCTCCTCTAGAAGATCCTGCCAGCAACAGGATCTGAGGGCTGTAAACTGGTTTAGACCAGTCCAAACCAGACCAAGCCCGAACCCAAACCCCTGAACCTAAACCCAAACCCAAACCCAAACCCCTGAACCCAAACCCCTGAACCCAAACCCCTGAACCCAAACCCCTGAACCTAAACCCAAACCCCTGAACCCAAACCCAAACCCCTGAACCCAAACCCAAACCCCTGAACCTAAACCTAAACCCAAACCCCTGAACCTAAACCTAAACCCAAACCCCTGAACCCAAACCCAAACCCCTGAACCCAAACCCAAACCCCTGAACCTAAACCTAAACCCAAACCCCTGAACCCAAACCCCTGAAACCCTGAAACCCCTGAACCCAACCCAACCCAAACCCAAACCCAAACCCAAAACCCAACCCAAACCCTGAACCCAAACCCCTAAACCCAAACCCCTGAACCCAAACCCCTAAACCCAAACCCCTAAACCCAAACCCCTGAACCCAAACCCAAACCCCTGAACCCAAACTCCTGAACCTGAACCCAAACCCAAACCCCTGAACCTAAACCCAAACCCCGAAACCCAAAACCAAACCCCTGAACCCAAACCCCTGAACCCAAACCCAAACCCCTGAACCCAAACCCAAACCCCTAAACCCAAACCCAAACCCCAACCCCTGAACCCAAACCCAAACCCCTGAACCCAAACCCCTGAACCCAAACCCTGAACCTGAACCCAAACCCAAACCCCTGAACCCAAAACCCACCCAAACCCCTGAACCCAAACCCCTGAACCCAAACCCAAACCTCTGAACCCAAACCCAAACCGCTGAACCCAAACCCTGAAACCCAAACCCAAACCCCTGAACCCAAACCCAAACCCCGAAACCCAAAACCAAACCCCTGAACCCAAACCCCTGAACCCAAACCCAAACCCCGAAACCCAAAACCAAACCCCTGAACCCAAACCCCTGAACCCAAACCCAAACCCCTGAACCTAAACCCAACCCAAACCCAAACCCAAACCCAAACCCCTGAACCCAAACCCAAACCCCTGAACCCAAACCCAAACCCCTGAACCTAAACCCAAACCCCTGAACCCAAACCCCTGAACCACGACTGTTACATCAGGAACTCCGACCGCAGCTGAAACTAAACCGTGATGTCATCCTGGTATCCCAGCGGTGGGCGTGTCCTTCGTGTGTTGTGTGCTCACCTCATCCAGGTGCACCAGGAAGGTGACGTTGGTGCCCACGTTGGCGGTCAGTTTCCCGTCTTTGGTGGTCAGAGAGAGTCCTCTGGGAGGTCTGTTGGGGCACTGCTGCTTCCTGGCCGTGTACATGTCTTTAACTCCTTTGGTGCAGTTGTTCAGCACCACTTTACGGTACCTTCAGAGACAGAACAGAACCTTCAGAGACAGAACAGACCGGACCGCTTCAGAGAGGAGTTCATCTGAACCGGGTTATTCTGCACCGTTATCCAGCGGAGACCCACTGATGAGCCTTCAGACGAGACGAAAACGGACCCGACAGTGGAGTCAGAGGCTGATCGACCCTCGGAGGTTTAATCACAGCGGCGGCGGCGGCGAGGACGCTACTGAGAATAAACTCTGTCCTCTGGGGAGACTCAGCGCTCAGAACCGTCTGGAACAACTGAGTAAAACAAGACCGTTGATGGTAGACGAGAAGTTCTGTTAGCGGGAGGTCAGTTAACGGGAAGCACTCAGAGAAAGTCCTGACCTTTACCGGAACAACTGATGGAAACAGAACAAGATATAAGCTGATGAACCAGACGGCACCAGGTGACATTTACCTGCAGGCCTCAACTGGGAATAAGCACATTAAAGGTGTGATAACCGACATGTCTCATCAGGGTCTTTATACCAGCGGTCCAGGTCCAGAACCCTGAAGACCAGGACTTCATTCATTCTACCAGATAAACCACATTCAACTAGGATAATGTGGTTTGAAGTTTGAATTTCTTCCAGCCCCAGGATGATTTGTCCTCTTTAAGTTCAATCTTCAAAGCTCGTTGAATCTGCAGGACTGAGTCACACAGTAAACCCAGTAAACCCAATAAACTTGCTCAATGTGGTCTCCCACTTCCTCAGACCACATATTAAACCTGTGATCAGTATCTGATCCAAACCGCCATGAAAACAGTCTCACGTTAACCCCTTCCTGACCGGGAGGATTTTAAAGACTCTTGCTCTGAAATGACTCGTCTACAGGGATCTGATAAAAGAACTTCAGTGACTGGAGTCAGAGGAACTGCCTCAAGATGAAGGAAATGATACTGGATCTATGGAGGTCCAACTGGTGGACACTGAGATGGTGCCAACCTGTAAATGTCTAGATTTACACCTGGATGACAAGGTGGACTGAACAATCTGGACCATCCTGAGCCATCTAGACCATCCTGAACCATCTGGACCATCTTGAACCATTTGGACCATCCTGAGCCATCTGGACCATCCTGAACCATCTGGACCATCCTGAGCCATCTGGACCATCCTGAACCTTCTGGACCATCCTGAACCATCTGGACCATCCTGAGCCATCTGGACCATCCTGAACCTTCTGGACCATCCTGAATCACCTGGACCACCCTGAACCATTTGGACCAACCTAAACCATCTGGAATTTCCTGAGCCATCTGGACCATCCTGAACAATCTGTCTAGATGTACACCTGGATGACAAGGTGGACTGAACCATCTGGACCATCCTGAGCCATCTAGACCATCCTGAACTATCTGGACCATCCTGAACCGTCTGGACCATCCTGAACCACCTGGACCATCCTGAGCCATCTGGACCATCCTGAACCATCTGGACCATCCTGAGCCATCTGGACCATCCTGAACCTTCTGGACCATCCTGAACAGTCTGGACCATCCTGAGCCATCTAGACCATCCAGAACCATCTGGACCATCCTGAACCATCTGGACCATCCTGAACAATCTGGACCATCCTGAACCATTTTGACCAACCTAAACCATCTGGAATTTCCTGAGCCATCTGGACCACCCTGAACTATCTCGACCATCCTAAACCATCTGGACCATCCTGGACTATCTGGACCATCCTGGACTATCTGGACCATCCAGAGCCATCTGGACCATCCTGGACTATCTGGACCATCCTGAGCCATCTGGACCATCATGAACTATCTAGACCATCCTGAACCATTTGGACCAACCTAAACCATCTGGAATTTCCTGAGCCATCTGGACCAACCTAAACTATCTGGACCATCCTGAACCATCTGGACCATCCTGAACCATCTGGACCATCCTGAACCATCTTTATGACACATTAGAGGATCAAAGGAGCAGTAGTTCTCGTCTTCTCTCTCTTCACTGCAGGGCGGAGAGATTTAGGAGGTCTTTTGTTCCTGCAGCAATTAGACTTTTTAATTATTCTTTTTAATTTTTTCATTCTGTTTAAATTATTATTAATTATGTTATTTATGAACTGAGATTTTTGAGTTTCCCCCTTGGGGGATGAATAAAGTAAATCTAACCTAATCTGATCTGATCCAATTCAATCTGATCTGATCCGATCCAATCTATCTGAGCTGATGATCCAATCTATTTGATGTAATGTAATCTAATATGATCTCATCTGATCTAATCTAATCTAATCTAATCTGATCTATACTAATCCAACTTGATCTAATCTAATCTAATCTGATCCGATCCAATCTATCTGATCTAATATAATCTGATCTGATTTGATCTAATCTACTCTAATCTAATCTAATCTAATCTAATCTAATCTGTATTGATCTGATCTAATCTAATCCAACCTGATCTAATCTAATCATCTAATCTAATCCAATCTAATCTGATTTGATCTAATCTAATCTGTTCCAATCTAATCTAATCTAATCTAATCTAATCCGATCTAATCTAATCTAATCTAATCTAATCTAATTTAATCTAATCTAATCTAATCCGATCTAATCTAATCTGATCTAATATAATCTGATCTGATTTGATCTAATCTACTCTACTCTAATCTAATCTGAATTGATCTAATCTAATCTAATATGATCTGATCTAATCTAATCTGACCTGATCTAATCTAATCATCTAATCTAATCTGATTTGATTTGATCTGATCTAATCTGATCTAATCTAATCTAATCTGACTTGATCTAATCTAATCTGTTCCGATCTAATCTATCTGATCTAATCTAATCTAATCTAATCTAATCTAATCTAATCTAATCTAAAACAGTTTATCTCAGCAACTACGAGCTGCATTTGAACAAATCTGGTCTGAACATAGAGGGAACCGATGTGAGAGTCCAGCAGAGGACTAAAAGGAAGTAAACCTGTTAGCAGAGTAAATAAAGATGCAACAGCAGAATTCTGACCGAATCTTCTAACAGTCCAGAACCTCTGAGAACATCTCAGCAATAACTGGATCAAGACTGATGCTGCTGTTGTTTAACAGAGCTTTTAGAGGTTGAGGAGGAGTGTTGAGACAGACCTCAGGTTACCAAACTATAAAACTAGTTTTATTTGATAAACTTGCCTCTACATGCACTAACTAACTCCTTTAAACGAGGTGGAGGTTGGTTAGCCATTTATTCAACAGTAGCAACACTTTAGAGGATTAAAATGACTTTTTCTCTTCACGTGTCCTAATCAATCTCTGCATGTATTATAAGAACCAGGCTGAGGCGTAACCCGTCCTGGGTCGCAGGTGCGGTCCTTACCCGGTGCTGTTCAGGTAGTTCTGGCCCTGGCTGCAGCTTCTGGACACGGAGGACGGGTTGAACCAGAAGGCCGGCCGGCAGTTTCCGTCGCTGCGGCGCTCATATCCGTAGTCGCTGCGGACAACAGAGACGCTCAGATCAGTATCAGCAGGTGTCTTATCTACCTCTGAGGGCTCGTCCGGGACCGTCTGAGACCCGCCATTATCACATATTGATCTGGGCCTCTGCTGACGGATGCAGCGGCCGGGACGAGCCCGGACCGGGCTTTTCATACTGGAAACCAGCGTCTCAATCAGCGGCGTGATTCACACATTAGAAGCAAGGTAAGCAAGTGTCTTCTCTAATGATGGCCGTGACATTGATTTATCAGTTAATTACAGAACCGAGACAAATGAGCAGAACTAACAAGGCGGCAGCTGACGAGTCCACTTTGATTCTGTGATTACGGTTGTGTGAACGGGCTCGTTAACGGGCTGTCAGGCCCGCACGCGTGCTGAATAGATAAGTCCAGAACAGCCCAGTAGAGTTTGTTTGGAGGAGTTTCCACCCAACCACCCGTCCATGTGGACCATCTGTTAAACCGGGCTTATTTGGGTTCAGAGTGGGTTTGAGCTTGAAATGGACAAATGCCATCGCTCCCATATGGCTTCAGGGTTTTGGACCCCAAACAGGAACCTTATGAGGGCCAAATATGGGCCAAAATGGGCCAAAAATGGACCAAATACGGGGCCCGTGAGGGAAACAAGTGGACTAAATGGACTCAGAAGGGTTCTGTTGGTTCCAGTTGGTAACCACAAACCAACCAACCAAGACCCTGCAGAACCATCTGGTAAAGGACCTGAACCAGAACCAGAACCAGAACCAGAACCACCTGAGAGCCACTGGAAGCACACTGGTGGAGGTGATGGTCTGGAGACCATGAAGTCCTCTGTAGTCCAGACTTCTACAGCTGACCTGGTGATAGCTGATGATTGGCTGAAACTTGGTCATGTGACGGCAGCAGATCTATATTAGAATGGATGAACAGAATCCTGATCCGGTTCAAGTCCAGAACTGACCAGAATGAGACAATTAAGAGCTGCAGAGCCAGATTTATAAATATAAATATAATTAATGAAGTCATGGTGACTTGTAGGGAGGCTACCAGTCTGTCTGGGAGTTGGGGGTTGAATCTGGATATCTGATCTAATCAGACGCATTGATCGGTTCTAATCAGGTGATTCAGTTTTCTCCTGGCTGATGAGACGCTTCGTCTCAGATTCAGGTTCAGGATCTGGTTTTCCATCGCAGTCGAAGCTTTAAAGTCTTTCAGGATTTCAGGCACCAACCAAACAACAGAGAAACAGAGCGACATGTCCAGAGGAACAGAGCGACATGTCAAGAGAAACAGAGCGACACGTCCACAGAAACAGAGCGACACGTCCAGAGAAACAGAGCGACACCTCCAAAGAAACAGAGGGACACGTCCAGAGAATCAGAGCGACACGTTCAGAGAAACAGAGAGACACGTTCAGAGAACAGAGCGACACGTTCAGAGAAACAGAGGACACGTCAAGAAACAGAGCACAAGTTCAGAGAAACAGAGGGACACGTCCAGAGAATCAGAGCGACACGTTCAGAGAAACAGAGCGCACGTTCAGGAGAAACAGAGGACACACGTTCAGAGAAACAGAGCGACACGTTCAGAGAAACAGAGGGACAGAGAGAACAGAGCGACCGTCAGAGAATCAGAGCGACACGTTCAGAGAAACAGAGCGACACGTTCACAGAGAAACAGAGGGACACGTCCAGAGAAACAGAGCGACACGTTCAGAGAAACAGAGGGACACGTCCAGAGAAACAGAGGGACACGTCCAGAGAATCAGAGCGACACGTTCAGAGAAACAGAGGGACAAGAAATCAGAGCGACACGTTCAGAGAAACAGAGGGACACTCCAGAGAATCAGAGACAGAAAACAGAGCGACACGTTCAAGAAACAGAGGGACACGTCCAGAGAAAGAGCGACACGTTCAGAGAAACAGATGGACACGTCCAGAGAATCAGAGCGACACGTTCCCATAGAACAGAGTCAGACCGTTCAGAGAAACAGAGGGACAACGTCAGAGAACGAGCGACACGTTCAGAGAAACAGAGGGACACGTCCAAGAATCAGCGACACATTCAGAGAAACAGAGCGACAACTCCAGAAAACAGAGAGGACACGTTCGGAGAAACAGAGTGACACGTCCACAGTCAAAACAAAGCGACATGTTCAGAGAAACAGAGCGCACGTCAAGAGAAAAACAGAGCGCACGTTAAGAGAAACAGAGCGACACGTCCAGAGAAACAGAGCGACACGTCCAGAGAAACAGAGCGACACGTCCAGAGAAACAGAGCGACACCTCCAAAGAAACAGAGGGACACGTCCAGAGAATCAGAGCGACACGTTCAGAGAAACAGAGAGACACGTTCAGAGAAACAGAGGGACACGTTCAGAGAAACAGAGCGACACGTTCAGAGAAACAGAGGGACACGTCCAGAGAAACAGAGGGACACGTCCAGAGAATCAGAGCGACACGTTCAGAGAAACAGAGGGACACGTTCAGAGAAACAGAGCGACACGTTCAGAGAAACAGAGGGACACGTCCAGAGAATCAGAGCGACACATTCAGAGAAACAGAGCGACACGTCCAGAGAAACAGAGTGACACGTTCGGAGAAACAGAGTGACACGTCCACAGAAACAAAGCGACATGTTCAGAGAAACAGAGCTGCACGTTAAGAGAAACAGAGCGAGTCCCAGAGAGCGACACGTCCAGAGAAACAGAGCGACACGTCCAGAGAAACAGAGCGACACCTCCTCCAAGAAACAGAGGGACACGTCCAGAGAATCAGAGCGACACGTTCAGAGAAACAGAGAGACACGTTCAGAGAAACAGAGGGACACGTCCAGAGAATCAGAGCGACACGTTCAGAGAAACAGAGGGACACGTTCAGAGAAACAGAGCGACACGTTCAGAGAAACAGAGGGACACGTCCAGAGAAACAGAGGGACACGTCCAGAGAATCAGAGCGACACGTTCAGAGAAACAGAGCGACGCGTTCAGAGAAACAGAGCGACACGTTCAGAGAAACAGAGGGACACGTCCAGAGAATCAGAGCGACACGTTCAGAGAAACAGAGCGACACGTTCAGAGAAACAGAGCGACACGTTCAGAGAAACAGAGCGACACGTTCAGAGAAACAGAGGGACACGTCCAGAGAATCAGAGCGACACGTTCAGAGAAACAGAGCGACACGTTCAGAGAAACAGAGGGACACGTCCAGAGAAACAGAGCGACACGTTCAGAGAAACAGAGGGACACGTCCAGAGAAACAGAGGGACACGTCCAGAGAATCAGAGCGACACGTTCAGAGAAACAGAGGGACACGTTCAGAGAAACAGAGCGACACTTCAGAGAAACAGAGGGACAACGTCCAGAGAAACAGAGCGACACGTTCCAAGAGAACAGAGCGACACGTCAGAGAAACAGAGGGACACGTTCAGAGAAACAGAGGACACGTTCAGAGAAACAGAGACACGTCCAGAGAATCAGAGCGAAGAAACAGATTTCAGAGAAGAGAACAGAGCGACACGTCCAGAGAACACAGAGTGAACACGTCCAGAAAAAGAACTCCAAGAAACAAAGCGACATGTTCAGAGAAACAGAGCTGCACGTTAAGAGAAACAGAGCGACACGTCCAGAGAAACAGAGCGACACTCAGAGAACCGACACGTCCAGAGAAACAGAGCGACAACCTCCAAAGAAACATAGGGACACGTCCAGAGAATCAGAGCGACACGTTCAGAGAAACAGAGGGACACGTTCAGAGAAACAGAGCGACACGTTCAGAGAAAAAGAGGGACACGTCCAGAGAAACAGAGGGACACGTCCAGAGAATCAGAGAGAAACAGAGGACACGTTCAGAGAACAGAGTTCAGAGAACACGTCCAGAGAATCAGAGCGACACATTCAGAGAAACAGAGCGACACGTCCAGAGAACAGAGTGACACGTTCGGAGAAACAGAGTGACACGTCCACAGAAACAAAGCGACATGTTCAGAGAAACAGAGCTGCACGTTAAGAGAAACAGAGCGACACGTCACCAGAGAGCGAGCAGAGAGAAACAGAGCGACACTCCAGTCCACACAAACAGGCGGCACGTTCAGAGAACACGAGCGAGACAGGGTTCAGGGAAACAGGCGGCACGTTCAGAGAAAAAGAGCGACAGTTCAGAGAACAGAGCGACAGTTCAGAGAAACAGAGGACACGTTCAGAGAAACAGAGTGATACGTTCAGAGAAACAGAGCGACACGTCCAGAGAAACAGAGCGACACGTCCAGAGGAACAGAGCGACAAGTCCAGAGGAACAGAGCGCCACATCCAGAGAAAACAGAGCGACACATCCAGAGAAACCAGAGAAACAGAGCGATGTGTCCAGAGAAACAGGGCAACACATCCAGAGAAACCAGAGAAACAGAGCAACACGTCCAGAGGAACAACAGAAACAGAGCGACACGTCCAGAGAAACAGAGCGACACATCCACAGGAACAGAGCGACACATCCACAGAAACAGAGCGACACGTCCAGAGAAACAGAGCGACATGTTCAGAGAAACAGAGCGGCACGTTAAGAGAAACAAAGCGACACGTTAAGAGAAACAGAGCGACACATTCAGAGAAACAGAGCGACACGTCCACAGAAACAGATCGACACGTTCAGAGAAACAGAGCTGCACGTTAAGAGAAACAGAGCGACACGTCCAGAGAAACAGAGCGACACGTCCAGAGAAACAGAGCGACACGTCCAGAGAAACAGAGCGACACCTCCAAAGAAACAGAGGGACACGTCCAGAGAATCAGAGCGACACGTTCAGAGAAACAGAGGGACACGTTCAGAGAAACAGAGCGACACGAGAGAACAAGAACACGTCAGAGAAACAGAGGGACACGTCCAGAGAATCAGAGCGACACGTTCAGAGAAACAGAGGGAAACAGAGCGACACGTTCAGAGAAACAGAGGGACACGTCCAGAGAATCAGAGCGACACATTCAGAGAAACAGAGCGACACGTCCAGAGAAACAGAGTGACACGTTCGGAGAAACAGAGTGACACGTCCACAGAAACAAAGCGACATGTTCAGAGAAACAGAGCTGCACGTTAAGAGAAACAGAGCGACACGTCCAGAGAAACAGAGCGACACGTCCAGAGAAACAGAGCGACGCGTTCAGAGAAACAGAGCGACACGTTCAGAGAAACAGAGCGACACGTCCACAGGAACAGAGCGACACGTCCACACAAACAGGGCGGCACGTTCACAGAAACAGAGCGACACGTCCAGAGAAACAGAGCGACATGTTCAGGGAAACAGGGCGGCACGTTCAGAGAAAAAGAGCGACAGGTTCAGAGA
This sequence comes from Hirundichthys speculiger, assembly GCA_018398805.1. Taxonomy (NCBI): domain Eukaryota; kingdom Metazoa; phylum Chordata; class Actinopteri; order Beloniformes; family Exocoetidae; genus Hirundichthys; species Hirundichthys speculiger. The sequence goes on from JAGFBZ010001892.1 coordinate 106,861, forward strand.
AACAGAGCGACACGTTCAGAGAAACAGAGCGACAGGTTCAGAGAAACAGAGCGACACGTTCAGAGAAACAGAGCGACACGTTCAGAGAAACAGAGTGATACGTTCAGACACGTCCAGAGAAACAGAGCGACACGTCCAGAGGAACAGAGCGACAAGTCCAGAGGAACAGAGCGCCACATCCAGAGAAACACAGAGCGACACATCCAAGAGAAACCAGAGAAACAGAGCGATGTTCCAGAGAAAAGGGCAACACATCCAGAGAAACCAGAGAAACAGAGCAACACGTCCAGAGGAACAACAGAAACAGAGCGACACGTTCAGAGAAACAGAGCGACACGTCCACGGAAACAGAGCGACACGTTCAGAGAAACAGGGTGACACGTCCAGAGGAACAGAGCGCCACATCCAGAGAAACCAGAGCGACACATCCAGAGAAACCAGAGAAACAGAGCGATGTGTCCAGAGAAACAGGGCAACACATCCAGAGAAACCAGAGAAACAGAGCAACACGTCCAGAGAACAACAGAAACAGAGCGACACGTCCAGAGAAACAGAGCGACACATCCACAGAGAACAGAGCGACACACACAGAGCGACACGTCCAGAGAAACAGAGCGACATGTTCAGAGAAACAGAGCGGCACGTTAAGAGAACAAAGCGACACGTTAAGAGAAACAGAGCGACACATTCAGAGAAACAGAGCGACACGTCCACAGAAACAGATCGACACGTTCAGAGAAACAGAGCGACACGTCTAGAGAAACAGAGCGACACGTCCAGAGAAACAGAGCGACACGTCCAGAGAAACAGAGCGACACGTTCAGAGAAACAGAGCGTCACGTCGTCAGAAACAGATCGACACGTCCACAGAAACAGATCGACACGTCCAGAGAAACAGAGCGACACGTTTAGAGAAACAGAGCGACACGTCGTCAGAAACACGGCAGAATAAAAACAAACTCAGGACTCGTTTAAACACAACCAATTAAATTAGCGCCCCCCCCCCCCCCCCCCCCCCCCCCCCTGAACAAACGCTGCTCAGATAACTGCTGAGTGTTGGGTGGCTGCCATTAAAAGATAAAAAATACCACCATGCAGCATTTGCATACAAATTGGAAGTATTTACACCCTGACTTGGTCTGGAGGGTTCTGAACTGTGGAGGGAGATTTTAGCCGACCCGAAAACAACACCGGGCTGGAAATATTAGAGGAAACTAAAACAACAGCCGGCCAATCAGATCACTGGAAACTCTGGGATCAGAAATGCAGATCCAGCAGCTGAAGGTGGACCTACTCTGGTCTGATGATGACACGCCTGAGCTGGTTCTGGTTCAGGTCCAGAGCTGGTTCTGGTTCTGAGCTGGTTCTGAGCTGGTTCTGGTTCTGAGTTGGTCCTGAGCTGGTTCTGGTTCTGATTCTTAGCTGGTCCTGAGCCTGTTCAGGTTCTGGTTCTGAGCTGGTCCTGGTTCTTAGCTGGTTCTGGTTCTGAGCTGGTCCTGAGCTGGTCCTGGTTCTGGTTCTGAGCTGGCTCTGGTTCTGGTTCTGAGCTGGTTCTGGTTCTGAGCTCGTTCTGAGCTGGTCCTGGTTCTGGTTCTGAGCTGGTTCTGAGCTGGTCCTGATTCTGGTTCTGAGCTGGTTCTGGTTCTGAGCTGGTCCTGGTTCTTAGCTGGTTCTGGTTCTGAGCTGGCTCTGGCTCTGGTTCTGGTTCTGGGCTGGTTCTGATTCTGGTTCTGAGCTGGTCCTGGTTCTGGTTCTGAGCTGGTTCTGGTTCTGAGCTGGTTCTGGTTCTGAGCTGGTCCTGGTTCTGGTCCTGAGCTGATTCTGGTTCTGAGCTGGTTCTGGTTATGAGCTGGCTCTGGTTCTGGTTCTGAGCTGGTTCTGAGCTGGTCCTGGTTCTAGTTCTGAGCTAGTCCTGGTTCTGAGCTGGTCCTAGTTCTGAGCTGGTTCTTGTTCTGGTTCTGGGCTGGTTCTGATTCTGGTTCTGAGCTGGTCCTGGTTCTGGTTCTGAGCTGGTTCTGGTTCTGAGCTGGTCCTGGTTCTGGTCCTGAGCTGATTCTGGTCCTGAGCTGGTCCTGGTTCTGATTCTGAGCTGGTTCTGAGCTGGTTTTGGTTCTTAGCTGGTTCTGAGCTGGTCCTGGTTCTGGTTCTGAGCTGGTTCTGGTCCTGGTTCTGGTTCTGAGCTTGCTCTGATTCTGGTTCTGAGCTGGTCCTGGTTCTGGTTCTCAGCTGGTCCTGGTTCTGGTTCTTAGCTGGTTCTGAGCTGGTCCTGGTTCAGGTTCTGAGCTGGTTCTGAGCTGATTCTGGTCCTGAGCTGGTCCTGGTTCTGGTTCTGGTCCTGGTTCTGGTTCTGGTCCTGAGCTGGTCCTGGTTCTGGTTCTGGTTCTGGTCCTGGTTCTGGTTCTTGTTCTGGTTCTGGGCTGGTTCTGATTCTGGTTCTGAGCTGCTGTCTCTGGTTCTGGTTCTGAGCTGGTTCTTGTTCTGAGCTGGGTTCTGGTTCTGGTCTGAGCTGATTCTGGTCCTGAGCTGGTCCTGGTTCTGATTCTGAGCTGGTTCTGAGCTGGTTTTGGTTCTTAGCTGGTTCTGAGCTGGTCCTGGTTCTAGTTCTGAGCTGGTTCTGGTTCTGGTCCTGGTTCTGGTTCTGGTTCTGAGCTGGTTCTGGTTCTGAGCTGGTCCTGGTTCTGAGCTGGTTCTGGTTCTGGTCCTGGTCCTGGTTCTGGTTCTGGCTCCGCTCCTTAACGCGGTTATTAGAGCAGCGTCAGGAGTCCGACGGCGGCTCAAATCAAGCGTGTTTTCTAATCTGCATTTTAATGGGCTGATTTCCTCCAGATGAGCTCATTCACATGCAGGTCGGCCCTGAAGCACCTGAAGCACCTGAACGGACCGAGGAGGGACGTTATCGGCGGCTGGATGGATGCACTTGAAGATAATAAATGGTTGGTGAAGAGCAGCTGTTTTCTAACGGGTCAGATTGCTTTTTCTCTCTAACTGGCTGTTGTATTTCATTAAAAGACCCATTTGAATTAACTGGAATAAAATCTTTTCACGGTGACACGACAAACGTGCTTCAGGCGCTCCGGTTCTGCTGGTTTCCAGCCGGGTTTTAGTCTTTGCTTCCTGTTCAGCCGCTGCAGCCAGAAGAACTGCTTCACAGCAACTGACTGCCACAGGCAGACATCCTCTGATTGGCTGATGGCCTGGAGGGGGTGGGGCTTAGAGGCAGACGGTTCAGCTGAATCAAACACTTCCTGTGGCTCAGAACATGAACGAGTTAAAGTTCAAAGGAGCCTCAGAATAAAGGCCCGCGTCGTCTCACCATTCGAAGTCATGAGCTCGGCAGATGCAGGACTCCGCCGAGAGGATTCTGGAGTAGTCTTTTCCCAGCATGCAGTAGTTTCCAGGCCGGCGCTTCATGTAGATCTGCTTCTGACCCATCACACAGGGCTCGCCCTGCAGGACAACAATACACCGCTGTTGTTGGGAAACACATACTTTAACCTGGTCACCGCTGCCCTGGACAGAGCTCACCTGGTTGTGCAGGTGCCACGTCTGATAGTCCTCCTCCGTGCACTTCCTGCTGAAGACCGACTTGTAGTCGATCTTGATGAGCTGCCACTCTGAGCGGTGGCTGAAGTGACCGAAAAAGCTGCAGAAATCCAGAACAAGGTGCTTCATGATGAGCAGCTTTCACAATTACCTAACTAACCCTAACTAATCCTGACTAACTTAACTAACCCTGACTAACCCTAACTATCCCTGACTAACTTACTGACTGACTAACCTGACTAACCTGAGTAACCATGACCAACTCTAACCAACCCTAACTAACTAACCCTGAGTAACCCTGACCAACTCTAACCAATCCTGACTAACCCTGACTAACTTAACAAACCCTGACTAACCAGACTAACCTTAACTAACCCTGACTAACCCTAACTAACCTGAGTAACCCTGACCAACTCTAACCAACCCTGACTAACCTTGACTAATTTAACTAACCCTGGCTAACCTAAGTAACCCTGACTAACTCTAACCAACCTTAACTAACTTAACAAACCCTGACTAACCCTAACTAACTTAAATAACCCTGACTAACCTAAGTAACCTTGACTAACTCTACCCAACCTTAACTATCCCTGACTAACTCAGACTAACTTAACTAACCCCGACTAACCTGTTACCCTAACTAACCTTGTTTAACCCTGACTAACCTAATTAACCCTGACTAACCTAACCAATCTTAACTTACCCTGACTAACCCTGACCAACTTAACTAACCGTGACTAACCTAAGTAACCCTAACTAACCCTGTCTAACCCTGACTAACTTAACTAACCTAACTAATCCTAAGTAACATAACTAACTCTGACTAACCTAAGTAATCCAAACTAACCATGTCTAACCCTGACTAACTTAACTAACCCAGACTAACCTAAGTAACCCTAAACATGCCTAACCCTGACTAACATAAGTAACACAGACAAACTCTAACCAACCATAACTA
>JAGFBZ010001893.1:0-33023 GCA_018398805.1 Hirundichthys speculiger
GTTCATTTATATAAAATCTTTTGTTAAACTCTGTCCCACTTTGTTAATATATCTGAGCTATCAGCACGAGCCAAGTGACCTCACATCTGCACCTCACTTAACAGACAACATGTAGAGGAGATAATGGATGCCTCAATTGTTACAGATTACACTGACACCATGAAGCGACCTCTCCTCAGTTTCTGTAGCACGATGTACGTGGTACAGAGCCACAAAGAGACCCTGAACCCTTGGATATCATGCTGAGCAGACCCTCTCGTCCCAGTCAGGGCATAAAATCACGACTAACTGGTTGCCAAATGCAACCAAAATTTGACCATTTTGACTGTTTTTTTCTGCCTTGTCGCCAGTGGTGAGGGCCACAAAATCCTCCATCAACTTAGAAAAAAAATGTTTTTTTTTCTATGATTTCTGCACATTTGTCATGTCACCAAGGCATAACATAACACCAAAACATATCTAAATAATTCAGAAACAAAGTTTATTTCGCAAAAAGTGGCCATGTTTTGGGTGCACATCGCATCACATCAAAATGTGCTTTCAGACTTGCGCTTTCAGACTTTCAAACTTGTAGCTTCTTTCATGCAGATTCCAGTTTTTCTCCAGGAAGCTTAGATCTCCTGGTAGATATTGTGGTGGTGCAGATGTTTCATAATATCACACTAGTACAATAGTGTTTCCCTGATGGATTTACTGAGGCTGTGCTGGAGAAAAGTCTACTGCAGATGGTAGAGGCCACTGAAGCCACTGAGCGTCCATGATAATGTAAGCAGTCTACGGGGGCGTATGGGGCAACGAAAACACTGGCGACCAAAATTACTAGCTGGCTACCAACTTCAAACACCTGGTAGCCAGGGGCTACTTGGTAAAAATTCTAATGTTATGCCCTGCCAGTCTGTGTTTAAGAGTCCACTACAACACAAGTTCTCCATCACAACATTTCTTATGTTCAGCTGTTTGTACTTACCAACACCGACGGGTCCAAACTGGGGGGAAACCAGTGGACTGGAGCTGAACTGGTTATAGGCAGGAACTGGAACTGGAGCTCTGTTGAAAAGACCATAGGAACCTGCTGACTGGAATGGGGTTGGAACAGAACTAACAGCTGACGAGGAGCTCATGGACGACTGAAGAAAGGAGGAGAAGAGAGACAGAAGGTCGGGTTGGATTAGAGGAGCCAAATAGGGCTTTCTCCTACAGCAGAGAAACACCAAGACTCAACAATGACAACAAACTAATTCAAGTACATCTTCTGAACCAACACTCTTTAACAAAATACCTGGACAATAGCAGGGTCCTGGGGCAGAGAGCATGTTGGTTTAGGAGGCTCACACACAGTCAGATCCTTGATGTCACTGCCTCTGAAGATGATGTACTCAAAGGTATCATCTCGAGGTGGGATAGGCCGATCAGTCGGCCGGTCCTCTGTGCCGAAGGAGCGCACTGACAATCGGGAAACAGTCATGTGGTTAAAATCAGAGTTCAAAGGTCGACAAAAACAAAAACTTTTTTTTTTAAAGGCAAAGGCTTATGATGGTTAGTTATCTGATTTACTGAAAGTCTGTCAAGAGTCAAATGTACACCAGTTCAAACAAACACTCTTCATACAGTTCACATTTACTTTCACAAAAACATGAAAAGAAACAATTCTCTCTGAAGCAAAGAGAAGCCATCAGCACCAGTGAATGACCCAAGTATGCTCAGTAAAGTTCCTGAGGACAGAGGCTATGCAATGGGTGAATATGGAAACAAGAACAAACAGAAAAAAAAAATTCACACAGTCACTTAACAAGCAAATGCAGTTGGAATCACATCATGCTAGCCATCCATCCTTTCACATGGCTGTTCCTCAAGTTGCTAATTTTATCTCTGGTACCATCTTAAAAAGTGAAATTCACTAAGGTTGTAACAACTGAGGTGTTTTCATTCCATTTTTTTTTTTTTTAAAAATACATTGTGTCACATGAGAAAAGATTGAACCTCATGAAGGCGAATGGAACCAGGTTTTTTCTCTCCACTCTGAACATACTATTTGACTGATCATATGGTGGATGAGCCATTTCTGCTCCAAGAGAATAAATGTAAATCATGACCACTGTGTAAAATAACTCCCGAAGAACTCTCTCCCCTTTTCTCCTTGAAAATGACCAAGGTGGCAGGTTATCCCTGTGTTTTCTTGATACAAGTTAAGTTTCTGGTTAGTGGCAACTACTCTGTTTATATTCAGGGTTACACTGAGTCTCTGTGTCACTGTAATGAATATATTCAGCTAAAGCCACGAGGAATAAATTTAACACATGAATCACTGAGTGTAACATTAACAGACTGATGAGGTCAGCTATATTAAACATCTCCAGTTAGATCAGGATTTTTTACAGTGAGAGGCATCAAACAATGAGCTGGTGAACATAAACGGTTAATTCTTAGCTGATTGACCTATATTTGTAATATCAGTACCAATATCAATACTATCCATCCATCCATCCATTAACTCCCGCTTGGTCCGGAATCGAGTCGCGGGGGCAGCAGCTTCAGCTGAGAGGCCCAGACCTCCCTCCCCTCGGCCGCTTCCACCAGCTCCTCTGGGAGAATCCCGAGGCGTTCCCAGGCCAGCCGAGAGATATAATCTCTCCAGCGGGTCCTGGTCTTCCCGTGGTCTTCTCCCAGTTGGACATGCCCGAAACACCTCCCCAGGGAGGCGCCCGGGGGGCATCCTAACCAGATGCCCGAACCACCTCAACTGGCTCCTCTCGATGTGAAGGAGCAGCGGCTCTACTCTGAGTCTCTCCCGAATGACTGAACTTCTCACCCTATCTCTAAGGGAGAGTCCAGCCACCCTGCGGAGAAAGCTCATTTCCCGCCGCTTGTATCCGCAATCTCCTTCTTCTTTCGGTCACTACCCCACAGTTCATGACCATAGGTGAGGGTTGGAACAAAGATCGACCGGTAAACAGAGAGCCTTGCCTTTTGGCTCAGCTCTCTCTTCACCACAACGGACCGGTACAGAGCCTGCACCACAAGCAGACGCCGCACCATCCGTCTGTCGATCTCCCGCTCCTTTTTCCCATCACTCGTGAACAGACCCCGAGATACTTAAACTCCTCCACTTGAAGGCAGAACCTCACTCCCGACCCGGAGGAGACATTCTACCCTTTTCCGACTGAGGACCATGGTCTCAGATTTGGAGGTGCTGATCCTCATCCCTGCCGCTTCACACTCGGCTGCGAACCGCTCCAGCGAGAGCTGCAGATCCCCACTCGATGGCGCCAACAGGACCACGTCATCTGCAAACAGCAGAGACGAGATCCCGACACCACCGAACCGGAACCCTTCCGCTCCATGGCTGCGCCTAGAAATTCTGTCCATAAACGTTATGAACAGAACCGGTGACAAAGGGCAGCCCTGGCGGAGTCCAACTCCCACCGAAAACGAATCCGACTTACAACCGGCAATGCGGTTGCCGGTTGTAAGTCGGATTGTAAGTCGATTGTTGTAAGACATTTATTAGTCAATACTAATAAATGTATTTTGTCTTCCTGTACAGGAAACATGTACAGCTCTGATAACATATTTTATTTTAATTCTTTAACTTTATTTTACTCGTAGGAGGGTGAATAAAGGTATTAGAGCGTTTCCCAGTCGGTAAGCATATAATAATGATGCAGCCACTTCAAAACATGTATTTAGTGTGACTTATTTTTTTCCTTAGAATAGAGTACCTACAGATAACCATTTGCATAACCTGTAAGGTAAGAATAACCTGAGGAAGAACAACAAACACCTAAAACTAATGAAAGAAAGAAAATCAGCAGGTCGTACATTTATTAAAACCGTAAATTGGGACTTCCGGCCAGAACACCGCAGAGATGGCAGGTCAGTAAAGATTGGCAGGTCGGCTCCAGAGAGAACCGGACTTATTACAGAAATACCCCCGTTCAGCTGAGTGAAATAACACCACGAAAAGCGTAGAGAGGGGGTAAGACGGAGACATAGCCCCGAACTACTTTATACAACGCTGTGGAGAAGAAAAGACAAGTTTTACAACGACAAAAGCTACAGTTAATGTGCCGTTGTGATAAGCTAGCGGCAAAGTGTGGAAGTAATGGCTAGCCTAGAAGTACTACAAGAAGAGCTGAGAGGGTTCCATCAGGAGAGCAAACTAATAACTATCAAGGAGGAAATTAAGAAAACGAATGCAAGAATTAATGAAGTAGAGGAACGGCTGGATAAAACCGAGGATAGGACTCAAAACACGGAGGAAGTGGTAGCAGAGCTACTAAAATTGCACGTGAGACTGGAGGACAAGCTGACAGACCTGGAGAGCCGGTCTAGGCGGGAGAAGGTCAGGATCTATGGAGCTCCAGAGGGGGCTGAGAAGGACGCGGACTCGATGATTGCGTTTGTGGAAATTTTACTGAAAGAGGGGCTCGGACTGGCCGACAACGGGGCAGAGCTGCAGATAGAGAGAGCCCATCGGGCTCTGGGAACGCAGCCGCCGGAGAACGCGCCGCCACGCTCAATAGTGGTGAAGTTTTTGAGCTAAGTTCTTAAAATCTGCAATGTAGATATGTATATGAGGGAACTTTTGACTTTTATTTTTCTTTGATTTCAGTAAACAGGGAGAATTCAGACATACTATTTTGAAAGTAATTGTAATCTCATTTTTAATTGTGGACGTCTTCATGCTGACCTTTGTCATTTTCAAAATGTTCCATGTTGAAACTGAAGTCAAAGGTTATTAAAAATCTTATTGAATAAGTCTTTGGTATTTTCTTGGAAGATTTTGTTGTGGAAAAAAAAAAGATCCGATCTTGATGAGAAAATCAAAATTTATTAGAGAAAAGAAACAAACTTATGTAGCATAAGGAGAGCAGTCAGTCAGCATTACAGAGAATTCTGAATGAGTACTCTGTCTCAACAGAGATGAGGCTGATCTTTATGCCAAGACAGAAGATGTCGATTGTGCTTACGGGTTTTTACATACAGAGTGGGTCACAGGAGGTAGTGGTCAGGCATTTGTCTTAAACCAGACTGATTGAATTTAGGGATGTCATACAGTTCCTTGATCAAGAAGTTATTTACTTGATGTTAATTGAATTTAGGAAGTCACAGCTGACCCCTGCTGTGTCTCCTTGATCAATGAATAACAGCTGACCCCCGTGCTTTTGTCTTTGTCACACATTATGATGTGAATTGGTCTTGTGTGACACAAACAAATCACTTTTAAGCATATTGTTAGAGACAAATAAAATGACAAAATTACAAGATTAATATAAACCAAATAAAAATTTCCTCCCCAATTTGATACCAACATGTATTTGAATAAGAGCCATTGTTCAAGAATATATTAATTTGTGATTAAAATCTCTTGTGACAGTTTCTGTGTGTGTGTTCAGTGAACTGTATTTTCTGTATCATTTGTACCTGCATGTATCACAATAGTGGAAGCTGAGGGCTGATGATGAGAAAGTTGGTGGGCGGAGTTACTGATGTCTGTGACTGCTGCACCTCAATGGCGGGATGTGTAGCACCTGTTCATAGTGTTAATGTTATACTGTTAATCACTATAATCAAAATGTAAAAGGTTCAGTAACAATAGATGTTGAATTGTGTGTGTGTTCAGTGAACTGTATGAGTCTCTGCAGCAGCTTCCAGCTGCAACAGTCACTTCAGTTTCTGTTCAGTCTGACTGAGGGAGGTTTTTGTACGACTGTTTTTCACTGTGTGAACACATGTTTGCTGTTGATATAATGATAACTCTGACAGTAATAAACTGCTGCATCTTCAGCCTGAACTCCACTGATGGTCAGAGTGAAGTCAGAGTTTGATCCACTGCCTGTAAAACGATCTGGTGTTCCTGATTCTCTTCTGCTAATTAAATAAATGAGGAGTTAGGATTTCTCCTTTCTGTGGTACCATAGGGTCAGAAAATTGACTGGTTATGGGAGCTCCAGAGTGATCTGAACTGTGACACCCACCTGAAAAAACAAAAAGAAACTTCAGCTTCATCCATTTAAGAGGAGTAGATCGCGGATTACCGCAACCCAGTCTCACAGGAAAACGTGGTAGAGGCTACGTTCGTCCACATTGCAAAACGTGGCAATGTTACAATTTGCCCTCCTAAAACGTGAGATGTGAACGCGTTCCGTGGCCCATTCATTTTAATAGGTTTCGTTAGGTTTCGTTTCTGTCACGTGACTTTCAAGTTTTCGGCTGTGGAGGAAAAATAAAATGGCTGCCATTTCTTTGATTCTCGGTCTAAATTGCAATATTTTAAGATAGTTTCGCCATGAAAAGCAGATTTTATCATATTTCTAGCAAGAAATATATATTGAAATTTCACAATATTTGTTCAGTTGATGAATATGATCTTTGGTTTGTTAGTTATTACGATGAAACTTGCAGGTCTTGCTATGAAATCGTGTCAGTGTTACGTTTACTCCCGTTGCTATGCCGGTTGCTATGTGCGCCGTTATGGACGAAACCAAGTGGCTTATATGCTATTTTAATTACTCTTAATATTAGGTAGTTGTGTGAACTGTTAAGATATTTGTGTAATTTTGTGTAACTGTAGATGATATTATTTCAACATAGAACAACATAAAACGGCTTTTAGTGTCCCCAGGGTGACACATTTCTTCTTCTTTGAATTTCATCACCCCTGTGTTTTTGTGAGGCAACCCGGAAATTATTGCTCGCTCCAAAAAAAGCATGTTGTTTTTTTATTATACCTTTTATTTGACAAGGCAATCACTAAATTAATTAATTTTATGCTGCGTAAATGCAACCTATAAATAATTATCCATACATATATGTTCCTTAGAATATATTGGACACTGGACAATGTAAACATTTTTTTTGGTAATGAATTATCTCTGGCTTGACAGCTCGCCAGATCGTTTATTGTATGTGGTGGTTTTATTTTTCAGGGGTGCAGCGTAAGCAATAATAATAAGACATTTTTTTTTTATTAATTGTCATCATTTCACTTATGTTTACAACATGTAGAGTAATTAATTGGGCAGCGAAGCCTCTGTGTTTTTATATAGGTTTGTCGAGTTGTTAATAAAGTTAAAAAAAAAAAAAAAAAACTGATTTAAAAGGCCCAGCCCCCAGCTTGAAAAGCTGCCATTTTGGGACCACCTCTGCACTAACGATGGATCCACTGGAAGAGTGCGACGACATATTTCTGGCTGATCTGCTGTTGGAAGAATGTAAAGTAAGTGAAGACAGATGAGCGTACAGGTTTTTTCTTAAAACATTAATTAACTTCCGAACAGTTTGTTATATAGACGAGTAGAGAACTCCATAGACAGCGCATTTAATTAATCAGAACTCGCTGAATACTAAACTGATTGTCACGCGGGGTTTTTTTTTTTTGCTGCAAACTTTATACATGTAGCTATGATACAGGACACATGGTTCGGCATATTTTAATATTAATAAAGGGTTTAAGAGTAATAGAATATTCTCAGCCAATGCGGCGTCTACTCTTTATATGTCTATGGAGAACTCGGGACAAGGTAATTTTCTGGACGTGGTTGCGTCAGCAGATGCGCCAGGTATTGCTGTGACGTAAGCATGTGCGCCGAAAATCATGTAAACAAACCGGACACAAATAGAAAATAGACACGTACAGGAACACGTGAGGATGTGCTTCTACATGTTGGCCTTCTGGGACAATAAACTGTTGAAATATCAACGGTGTCAAGTTTGGTTTGGTCAGTTAACTTACTGTCCCGACTGTGAGCTGGAACAGCTGCTGGTCAACTGTGGCTTAACGTTAGCTCGTAAGCTACTGACTAGTATTTACTAACAGTTTCGTTATTTAATTTATTTAATGCTGCAGGTCCAACTCTGTTCCTCAGACAAGGGGGATTTTAAACACAGCTCAATATAAATGCATCAGTTATCACTGCATTGCAGAACTTTTAATTAAATATTCCATTAAAAATTGTGTAGTTGTTTAAAATTACGTAGGCTAGTAACTTACAATTTGTCAAAATATTTGCACAAGATACACTAGCATTAACGTGAGCATAACATTAGGGCTGGGGTGTATACAAATGACATATTTTCTGTCGAAAGGATAAAGCAGAAGAGGCAAAAACGGAGGCCCCATGCCATGTTTGGCTTGAAGAGGATGAGGAAGGCCGACCTCTTCCAAAAAGAAGTAGGGCTGGGGAGAAGCGACGGCGCGGCTCAGCCACAGGTGTGTGTGAGATCTGTCTATCTGTCTATCTATCTATCTATCTATCTATCTACAATATTGACACTCTTTCAGCAACCTCCGAAAGCATGGAGCCATCCACAAGTGGACAGGAGAGGGAGACCGAGACCGTCCAAAACTTAGGTTAATTTTTTGCTTGTTTTCTCACTTGTCTTGTAGTGGTTTAGCTAGATTTCATGTTGTTTTAAATCTTAACTTTGCTTTTCATTTTCTAGACTCCCTCATCAAAGAAGTTCAGGACCTCTTGGATGTGCCTAACGAAGAGCCACCTTTGTCCGTTTGGAAGGATAGGCAAACTTCCTCCATTGAGAGATGGACAATGTTGAGGCCAATGATGGTCAACTATATGTTGTCGTCAGAAAAAACTAATGAGGGAGTTTGCCTACACTGCAAACAAGAAAAGGCTGTGGTGATGTGCAGAGATTGCATGCCGAGAACCCTGTACTGCACGGCATGTGATCTCTGCGTGCACGAGTCTATGGTTCTCCACAACAGAACAGCCATGGTGGAGGGATTCCGCAGGCCGCTACCCCCCCCCCGAACACGTACATCACGGATTATGAAGGAAAGTTCACCTTCAATGAAAAAGGTACTTATAAAGAAAATTCTACTAGTGGTTTATTAGCACAACAGGCAAAATCAGGTATGACTTCACTGTGCAAAATTATCCATTTTCTGGTAATTTTCAGTGTGCTCTTTGAAGAAGAAAAAAAATGTAGCAGGTGTGGGCCCACAAGCAGGATTTGTGATATAGTGTGGTAATTGTAATGTTCTATCTTTCTTAAAATGATCCTATGGATTTGTACAGTACCAGGGATGTATATGTACAAATGTCTTTGTGGGTGGAACTAAATCTTGATCAAATAATCTCTACTCTTTCCTTCTTAGAGTGTTTTTTACCAATCACGCTTCCCTCCTGTGATTGTACCAATGGGCAAACAACTCTTTCCAAGGGAAAGCCGGTGATATTGATTGGAATTAATGGCAAGGAATTTTTAGTTTGTTTTTTTTTCTTTGATATGGTGTTTTTATTTGCTTGTTTAAGTGATTTTTCTCAATTTACAGGAAGATACAATCTGTTACTTCCAACTGCCACCTGCTCCTGTGGAAAGAGTTGGTCACCAGGGATGGATGATCTTGTTGACTGTGGCTACTGGCCAGCCACAGTAAATTTTGAGACCTTATATGATGTGAATTTATTCACAACATATGAGGATCTCAAGATCACTGCGCCAGCCATGTCCCGTCAAGCTTTCATCAGCATGCTTGACCACCGAACGAAACTCTATGGTCGGGTGAGTATGAGATGGAACTACTTACCCACTTCTTGGAAAAAATGTATGGTATTGTGTTGCTATGTCATATTTTTCATTTTTGTTGTTAGAGTGGCAAAATATGTGGGGACACCATGCAAAAGGCCTTTTTAGAGTGGACTTATGCCAAATTTGAGGTGGAGAAATTGTGTGAGGTGCAGCACTTTCAGTGCCCTGCATGCACTCCCTCAATGTTGGCTGTTGCCGTGGATGGCAACCGAAAACTCTACCTACCGGTTCAAGAGTCAACCAGGGTATGTGTGTTTTCTTAACATTTTTATAGTTGTATTATAGGTAGATTATTTTGACTAGCTTTCCTTAGATTGTGTCCACTCCATTAACATACTACTTTGGGTAAAAATATAATTAGGGGACCTATTATGCATTTCAGGGACTTTTAATGTGTTATTGGACCCTGTGGGGCACTATTTAAAGTTTCTATCAATAAAAAAATCTCCATACTTATCAGATACAAGCTGTCTGTATACTCATCCACTCTGCGTCCCTTTGGAACACTCAGATTCATGGTGTGTTCCATTTGTACTCGGAAGTTTGAATTCAGAGTTGCAAGTCAGAAGTTTCAAATAGAACAGTTTACAAATGAGAATGCACACTTTCTGCTTGGCATTATTAAGGGGCTGTGTCCACCAAAGAATCGATTTTCCATTCTAATCCAATAGAGTTTGGTGCTCACAGTAGTCAGTGCCCTCAGCAGAAAAACACTCTCTGCGCTAACTTTTTTTTTGTCAAGGCACTCATAGTTGAAATTTTTTTTTTGAACAGCCTGACACTCGTCAATGTCACTTTCTCCATACTGACCAATCCGAATCAAAAGGGGGCGGGGCATACGTTTCAGACAGCAACACAACCGGAGATGTGGCTTAGTTTATATCCTGCACCCACACTTGTATTGAATGTAGGCCAACCTCAGGGTCTGCTAATGCTATAGACCTTTCGGTAAGCACCGCCCCCTCCCTAGTTACTGTTGCTAGGTCGGACATTGTTGCTGCTCCTCCATTGAGGACAATGTTATTCTGCCATTTTTTTCCGATGCCCATCAACCGTATTTACATTACACTATAATAACGCCATGGTGAAATATTGTTGCTGGGGACCTGCAACAGTGACTCGAAGTGCCCAGAATGTTTGGAGGGGGCATTTTTATTCTCTTTCCCAAACCAAAACAAACAATTCTGCGGGAGTTGTGACATCACAACACCCCACTCTCCAGACTTGAGCATTTGCAGCTGCTCAGAGCTGCCTGGAACTGCCCCTGGGGATTACTTCAACACACACCTACCTCATGATATGGCACTTCCACATCCTCTAAAGTAACAGTCTAACATTTTGAGCATATGAGTCTGAAAAGCTGGAACAGCGTAATGGTCCCCTTTTAAGAACACATTTGAAGATGCATGAATGCAAGACATTCCACTATCAATACTCACACCTCACACCATCTTGATAATATAAAATGTAGAATCATCATCTTTATGATGTTTAAAAAAATGTCTAAGCCTTTTGAAAGTAGAAATAATTGCAGAGCTGTTGTATTGGATTGCATTATGTTACACAGAAGTTCCTATTAATGGCTTGTAACTGTATAATTTAATTTTCTGTGTTTTTTATGTTTTACAGACCTGTTGGATTTTTTGATGGGGTGTTTTTTTTTCCAAAGATGCTGATGTTTCAGCGTTTGTGGACTACATCCATGGGACAACTGGACATGTAATTTTGATTTTGTATTTCTACATATTGTACAAATGTATAACTTTTAGAGAAAATTGTTTTGTGCAGTCAGTTAATTAAATGTTGAAATTATGATACAGTAACATGTCACTTTACAAATACTTACAGCTGCGGTCATGCTTTTAAAATCTTGTCTGTATTTATCCTAAACTATTTAGAATCCTGGAAAAGGGAGATGTGGAGCTGGCCAGTGGTTAGCAGCACGAGAAGCCTCCAACAAATCGGCGAGCAAAATTGATGAAGAGGGCGTTGAGGTCGCAGTCTGTCGCCATGGCTTCCTACTGAAGGGACTAAATATGTTCCGGGGCGAAATATTTGCGTACCCACTGTATCTCCAAAAGGAACTTGCGTCTAACAACGTAACTTTCTTCTGCTCTGATGTGGTCTGCAAGTACTGGCCATATCTGAAGAGAGTTGTGGGTCACTGTCCAGAATTGGCAGATCTGCTAGACATGCATCCATTCCTGTCAGTCATGCATGCAAAAGCACACTCCTGGATGTGTGAGGTAATAAGACAACTTCAAACTTCTTATAATTTGCACAAAGAATTATTATTCTCAGTCCTGTCCCTCACCCTGCTTTTCTGGATATTTTTCTAATGTTAACATTCAAATAACTCTGTAGTTGAAATGGGGAGGACGAAACCAGGAAGGCGCAGGGACAACAATAGGGGAGGAGGTTGAGCAGGTGAACAGCTTCCTCTCCCGAGCAGCCATCTGTTCCAAATATATGTCCAAAGCTGGTAAGTTGAGATTTTTAATGTTTTGACTGTGAATTTGGCTTACATCCATCCATTCATTGATGTGTTCCTGTCCTACTGTGCATTTTCTCTCAAGTTCGCACAGACATCCTTACAGTACAAGCCATTGGGTGGAACAGGAGGAAGGCTGAACACCTCGACCAAACATTGGCCAAAAGATATAAAAAGGTACTAACCAGACCACTATAAGTTGCTTTTTATTAAATATGTGGCAGCATTTCAAAACATCAATATTTACTTTTACAGACTGTACAGAGGATTGGCGAGGCAGCAAAGGATCTCCAGGAAGTCACCACACGGCTGTCTCTCCAGGAGGACACTGTCCAGCAGTGGGTGGCTGATGTCCAGGGCTGGACTGCAGGTAAAGTTCTACCAAAATATCAAGTTTTTGCACTTAAAAATTAACTCCTTAGGTGCTTTTACACCAGAGAGCACAATCAGTTACTGTAAACATAGATTGGTATGAATTAATGTTATGCCTGTCTTTACAAGGGACAAGTCACAATGACCTGCAAAAAACCATTGAAGGACTCTACCTAAGCATTAAACAACGGAAATTTCGACTGTATCGTCAGACTGGTGAGGAAACGAAATGCATCCAATAATGTCTATTTCTTAGAACATGTCACAATTTCTTAACTAATCTCTGGATTGCAAAAGTAACTCATTTGTTAATCTAAAAAGTACTTGATCATGGATGATGGCGATAGCCATTGAGCTGGATCTACAGAAACAAGCAGCTGGCAAAATTCAATGGGGGGGGGGGGTTCTAACTCAGTGTAATGTCGGTGTTTGACACTAGCTTAAATGTATGCCATAATATCCCTTTAAGGTTTTTTTTTTGGGGGGGGTCTGGGGATTCATATTCTAGATGGCAACAAGCGGAGACATCTCATCCGAAAAAAGATTTCTGATGACAAGAAAGCACTGGAAGAGGCAATAACTCAGTACAATGCTCTTGTGGGTCAGCATGAGAAACTACCTCCTCCCAATGAGCTCTTGGCTGAGGATAACTACTCGTGGAAATGGGAATGTAAGTATTTGGATTAAAAGACATTAAATATGCTTCTGACATTATTATGATTATTTCTAACAATTTGAATTACAGGTCATGGTGACATGGTACAGAAGAAAGATGTTTATGACAAGGTCATGCTGGTCACCAGACTGAAAGAGGAGCAAATAATCCTGGTGCGTGAAGTAAAACAACACTGCGAATATTTGAAGAGAATGGCACAATTGATTCAGGAGCTGATTCAAGAGCTTTCTGAAGGCACCAATGTGCAAAGTAAGTCCTTTTTTTTTCCTCATGTCTTTGGAAATGACATGTAGTGAATATCATTTAACTTACTGCCATACATTCTCAGGTAGCATCGATGCATTGACGGACACAGGACGAGAGGGGCTATTCTCCATTTTCAAGAGAAGATTGTGGGACATTCGAAACCAGCAGGCTGCAACACATACCCTCTATCAACAGATTTTGGGACTCCAAATGGTGTCGTTGGAGTCGTCTGATGAAGAGGAAAACCTCGACAGCGATTCTTCAACAGATGATGAACTGTGACCGAAGTAATTCTGTCTCACCATTGTGTTTTGTGTGGCATACCAGGAGCTGTCACAAATGGTCACTTCATTCTTTTTGTACATTTATCTTATTGTTAAGCATTCCCTATGTTTTCCAAGTATTCTCAACAGTTTTTTATTCTTTTCATTTTCGAAGGGCTATATTGGCATGATGGATGTAATAAGAGCAATGTTTCCCTAATTTTTATTTTTTTTATTTTTATTATTTTTAATCTGTGTACTGAAACTTGAATTTCCCCCTTGGGGGATTAATAAAGTATTTTGAATACATGCCGGTGCTATCTGTATCTTACTCAGTTACACTTAATAGTGCCTTCAGTTGTTGACTGACATGATGGATAAAGTCAAATGTTCTCCATAAAATTTGTTTGTTTTTTGGTGTAACTGTCAATGGTGAACAGTATGGCAGTAATATAAGTTTTGAAGAAGTCTTGAAGGCCTTCGAGGGTTACACGACACTGGAAATTTGTATTGTATTGCAATAAAGCAATTATTTTCACCACCATGGAACAAGTCACTTAATGGGCCAACACTGAATAGACAGACTACAATTCACATTTACATCCACGCCTATGAGCAATTTAGACTGACCAGTTAATATGCTGTGCAGGTTTTTGATATGAATAAATTTGACAGTCATTAAAAACACTACCAGGTTATATTTAGTCATAGTTGTATGACTATACCATCACCCTGTGTTAGTGTCGTATCTGTAATTAGATTAGATTATATTCAGGGGTGGAAACAATACCAAATAAATCTACTCAAGTAAAAGTATGGTTACCTTGATGAAATTTTACTAAAGTAAAAGTACTGGTGTAAAAATCTACTAAAGTAAAGTAGCTCATTTAAAATGTACTCAGAATAAAAGTTACTTAGTTACTTCTATTGGGTGAGTGTGTGTGTCAATTTGTGGCACTTGCTGTGGTTTCTATGTTTATGTATGAGGAACACTGACCAAGTTAGCTAATGTTAGCTGACTGCTAACACTGACATTAGCATACCATGATTGGAAGCTGGATAGCTCCTTCACTTTAGGCATACAAAGATACAATTGTTGTCCTTCACAGACTTCAACTCAAATAACTCTTTCAATATGGCCAGGGATATCTTTTAACTTTGTAATGGAATCTATTTAAAATGTAAAGAAGAAGCAAATTACTTCCAACAATATGTACTTAAGTAAGAGTAAAATTACTGATTTTAAAAATTACTCAAAGTACAATTACACAAAAAACTACTTAATTACTCGTTACTACCCACCCCTGATTAGATTAGATGTACTTTATTTATCTCCAAAGGGAAATTCATGGTTGAAATGAAATGGATTGAGAATGGTTGAGGAAGAGGAGAGCAGGTACAGAGGTCAACAAGGAGAACAGAGAAAGGTCAATAGAGTGAGAGAACATAGAGGGGAGTCAAATGAAAGAGCAGTGATGACAACATGAGAAGTAGAACAGGTAGAGAGGAAGAACAACACTGTAAATGAAGGTGTATTAATAATTTAATCAACAAATAGAAAACACATTTCTATTAGATGTATTGTCTCAAAAATGAGCCAGTACTTTATTAATGTATTGGCAGACATTCCAATGTGTTACCGGATGAACTCAATACCATCTTCACTTGCTTTTAAACAATCCACTACACAAAATGTTTACACACACATGCCCATCCTTCCTCGCCCTCACCAACGGCATCATCTGGCCAGGTACACAAGGCCCTGAGGAGGATCTCTGTGCAGGCCCTCAGAGCATGTGCCAACGAACTGCCTGATGTTGTCACCTCAATCTTTAACCTTTCCCTCAGCCTGAGTGTTGATCCCCCATGCTTCAAGACGACAACCACGATCATGACCACTCTTATGACTGGCATTCATTGACAGAAAAACAATTTCATTGCACAGGGAAACTTGCTTTCTTTATATGCACATGACAATACACATGACGTTTACACACCACCCGCCTCACCCGCAAAGCCTCTGGGAGGAGGTACAGGAGCCTCCATTCCCATACGTCCAGACTCACAAACAGCTTCATCCACCAGGCTGCGAGGATGCTGAACTCTCTTCCCTCTCTCCCTCTCTACCCCCAGCTCCATCCACCAGGCTTACAGAAAGCTAAAAATCTGACTCTGCACAAAATCAAAATTTGCACACTGGAAATTACAGCTGCTATATTGCCTTGCACTATTACACTTTACACTTTTAAACAGTACATTACTTACTTCACTCTATAAAAACAAAACATGTTGCTACTTGTCTACCTCATACTCTTATTTACTGTCTATTGTAATCCACTGTGCACCCATACTCTAAATTATTGTTTATTGTTTAATGTCATCTAACATTAGGAAATGTGTATTTTTTAGTAGTTTTGTGTTTTTAGTATTATTTCAGTAGTTTTACACTAGAAGACCCACCATTTTTCTGCCTACCTAGAAGACCCAGAGAGGGGTCATTTGACACACACACAGCGGAAGGTGTATTATTGCTTTTATATAAATATATAAATATAAATATGCTTTTTTCTCTGTAAATTTTTTTTTTTTTATATTTTTGGCACACAAAAATAACAGTTACTTCTGCAAAAACCTTCCACACGAAAACATGGGGAATAAGGGTCAAATGAAACTCTTGTGGGTCTTCTAGGTAAAAATGTCAATTGACAACTCTGTGGGACTTCTAGTGTTAATAGTGTGCTCTAATAGTTTTACACTGTCTGTGCACTTAATGTCTACATTTCGTCTCGTCTTCACCGTGGGACAGTGAGAAATTGAATTTCAATTGCACATGTGAAGGAAATGACAATAAAGCTGACTTTGACTTTGATAAACGCTTTGAAATTTGAATCAAGAGTGAATCTTCACTTGCAAGATCTGGCAACACTCAACAATCATCCCTCCATAAATAGGCTTTATAACATAGTTGTTTGGTTGGTTGTTGAAATGTATTTTATAGGCTACATACAAAAGTTATCATTTTTAGTCTACTATAGGTCGTTTATCTGTTTACTTAGAAGTCACGGTAAATACAGAAAAATGAGTCACTAGTTTTGGGCATTTTCCTCATGGTTTCAGCCATGTTACTTATTTCACTAGCAAGATCTGGCAACACTGACAGTGGATGTGGGTGTGAGCACCGACGACGCGCGCGCGCGCTCTTCACACAGCTTGGACTGAACCGCCGGACAGGTAGGCTGGGAAAAACAGTTTTCAAGTGAATGTGTAACTTTGGTTTATGTTAATGTATAAAAAAGACCTTTCATCTGCACAAGGCTGAGATAGTATGTTAGAGCGGTTTAAATAGGCAATGACAAAATGACAGCATCCATTGCAGGCTTTGCAGCCAAACTAAACTTGCCTGCTAGCTAGCCTACATCCCCGGGCTGCCAATTTTTACAGATGTTATGGAGATTTCTTAATTTTTTCCCCCCGCATCGGTAAGAAAGATTAAATAAATAAAAAACCAGTACTCGATGAACTTTTAGGAGCCGCACCCATTTTTATCTTTGACTTGCATGTATTGTGTCATGTATGTTACTGTACGTGGACCAATCACTGTGTCTGCAATTATTATTGTTGTTGCTGTTGTTGTTGTTATTTTTATTATTATTCATTTGTTTTGTTTTTTAAATTCCAGCTTTAAGATGCCAGGGTCCGTGTTTAAGAAGTGCATTAACTGCCAAGCCACTATTGGTGTGGCATGCAAAATTTGCAAATTTTGCCAAACAAAACTGCCCACCAAGGCAAGGCTGGCAAAGAAACTGCAGAATTTTGAGGGGAAAAAGGACATGTGGGTCAAAAATATAAAAAAAAAAACAAAATAACATCACATGTCCTTGATGATGCAAGTATTCTGGTATGTATTTAACATATATATTTTTTGTCAACAATTTCTATTCTTGTAATGTTTCTTTATATTCTATTTATGTATTTGTGTTTTATAGCTTGAAAAATTGAGAAGCCTGGGCTACAGGGGTGTCCTTTTCCTTACAAAGGAAGGAAAAAAGCCATTGACTTGGCACACCCAGGTCATACACCCCAAGTGGCAGCTGTCTGACCAGGCTGTAAAATGCCTGGACCGGATGAAGGCCCTGTATGAGGTTGTAGTCAATGGTAAGCCTGTAATTATTACAATAAATAGCTAAAAATGTCAACATATTCAGGGGTTTCAGTGACATCACTGTTTAGTTATGGCCGCCATCTTGAGGACCGTACAGACCGTATCGTACAGTATTTCAATTCAAGAGGGGTAGACTGCAGGTTCTCAAGATGGTGCTGCAATTTTTGTGTGTCCTCACATGAAATCAATGAATAGCTTACCAGCAGACTAAAGACCAAACAATTTGTTTAATTTCCAGGATTTACTATTTACAGAAAGAGCAATGTGTATTTGTAATCTGTTTACAGTTGTGTAACTGGATTGTTAACATAGATTATATGTGAATAGCTATAGATTTGCCATTATTTTAAGCAAAACATCACTTTCATTCAGGTTGGACTGTCCTGCAATCCTCCCCGAGCCCTGACATCCCACCCTCCACCAGCCTCTCCAGCCAAACATCCACCAGCCTCTCCACCAAACCATCCACCAGCCTCTCCACCCAACCATCCACCCAACCATCCACCAGCCTATCCACCCAACCATCCACCAGCTTCTCCTCCAAACCATCCAGCAGCTTCTCCACCCAACCATCCACCCAACCATCCCCCAGCCTCCTCCACCCAACCATCCACCACCATCCACCAGCTTCTCCTCCAAACCATCCATCCAGCAGCTTCTCCTCCAAACCATCCACCAGCCTCTCCACCCAGCCATCCACCCAACCATCCACCAGCTCCTCCTCCAAACCATCCACCAGCTTCTCCTCCAAACCATCCACCAGCCTCTCCACCCAACCATCCACCCAACCATCCACCAGCCTCTCCACCCAGCCATCCACCAGCCTCTCCACCCAACCATCCACCAGCTTCTCCTCCAAACCATCCACCAGCTTCTCCTCCAAACCATCCACCAGCTTCTCCTCCAAACCATCCACCAGCTTCTCCCACCCAACCATCCACCCAACCATCCACCAGTTTCTCCTCCAAACCATCCACCAGCTTCTCCTCCAAACCATCCACCAGCTTCTCCACCCAACCATCCACCCAACCATCCACCAGTTTCTCCTCCAAACCATCCACCAGCTTCTCCTCCCAACCATCCACCACCCTCTCCACCCAACCATCCACCCAACCATCCACCAGCCCTTCATTTACATACCACGGTATGTTGTGTTAACCATTTTGGATGTAGCGTATGCATTAACATTCAATTTTTACAAAATACATTTTATTGTTTAGTTTTATTTATTTGCACAGTTTAAAAAGAACACAAAGTAACAAAACAAATTACGAGTAGTGCAGGGAGAGGCGAAAAACCCAAATGGCTTATTTTAAGCCTCTACCTAAAATATATTAAACAATTTGACAACTACTCAATATATGTACTTAACTGAATATTATATGTGCATTGTAATTGTAATTATGTTTGCCATGTGCAAGCAAATTTAGGAACTCTTGAAATAATACTCTTATTGCACAATTATAGACCGATTCAGCGAGCAATATGTGTATGCTGCCATCTTGCAGCGGCGCCATTGCTGTGGTGACGTGTCAGTAAGTGTAAACTGACTCTATTAACAACATCACAAATACATCGGTTGATGATTATGTTAGTGGCCTCCAGTAACTGATAACTGATGAAGGTATCTTAAATGAATAATGATATTAATTTAGGAATTAATCATTTGTTTGAGCGATAAACAGGAAAGATTAGAGTAATAGGGAGATTAGAGACTGTATATAGCATACGTTACGAGTGCTGACGTTAGCAAGTTAGCAGTGACATTTAATCATATGGACAGGCTATGTGGCTTTTTTATTTTAAATAACAAAATGTGTTTGGTTTTAGATAATCAAGAATACTTTATTGATCGCCTGGCCTCCGATAACCAGGCGATCAGTAAAATATTCTTGAACGGCAATTACAGGTCTCTGATTGAGGGTCTACATTACCTGAGCTCCGGATAGGTCGGGCATATTTACGACAACCATCACATCATATTGAAGAAATCAGTAGACATTGGCAGACCATCCACTACCACCTGTATTTGGAAGTAACGATGAGAAGGGAGAGTAGGCAGGTTGTACAGGTCATCTGTGACTGCATAGCTGGCAGAGGCTGCTGCTACAGCCACACTGTACTTCCTCTTGAAATACGGGGCTGTGCACAGTATTAGCTTACAGTTTAGTTCCAAAGTTGGAGTATTCTGCTGTTATTTGAGGGCAGCACATGTCCTCGCAGCCTTCCTAGACATAATTACAGAAGAGAAAATTTCCTCTTTTTGGCACTTTGCATTCAAATGCCCACTTCGCACATAGAGCACTGGGCTGCCTGACTGCGAGCTGTCACCGCAGTAATGGCGGCTGCTCGACTTCCAGTAATTTTGGCGAATCGGTCTATATCATGGGATAATGAAGAGGAGCACATACAGTAGTAGTATAGTTTATAATGTGTTACACAAGGAACTAATACAATGGTCAGAATACTTGTCCTGTGCATGGTTAATTGAGGGATGAAAGGGATTTAATTCTAGCAGGCTGTAAGTGCAAGAAATTGGTACTGTCATGACAGTAATAGAAATATTTTATGTAGCAAGACATTGTTTAACTTGTTGTCTTTCAAAGAGTAATGTCAAATTAAATCTGAATGGTAACAGATTTTTTGTAGTTGTGGTCTTAAGAGCAGTAGTAACATGATAATGGCCTGTTACATAATATTTTCTTAAATCTCAACAGACATGTCTCAAAAAAAGAGGAGGAGGAGCAACAAAGTTTCGACTGAAGGTGACATATTTATGCTACTTTTGCATTTCATTATTTAAAATTTCACAGTAAAAATACTGCTTTTGAATCTTGAATTTCCCCCTAACGGGATCAATAAAGTGAGACTCACACTTAAGCCTATAGAAGCTCTCATTTATTTTTCTCTACTGTTTTTAATACTGCGTAAGCTTCTCTTGTATTTTCAGGTTGTATTCGTATTAAGAGAATGACAAATAATTGTATATGCTCATTATAGCATTGATAAATTCAACACATCTTTATCTTCTTTTGACAACTATTGACCAATCCAGCAACACTTTTCATAATTTGTTTAATGACATCTGAGTATCAAATTGAAAAAGTGTATGCAAATAATAAATAACAAAGTAAAGATATTAATTGTACAAAAATGCTAAAATGAATCTGTATGTTTTCTCTTTCAGTATGCAGCCATAGAACAGAGGATGGAGAGCAGTACTACCCGGTGAAAAGGGTTGTAAAAACTAAAAAGATAAAGGTATGGTTTCTGCTAATTAGAGGGAAAAAAACACTTAATGTAATAGACAAATGGAGACCTAAGGGTACTGGATTATTAATTCCAATAATGTTTTTAGATATTTAAAAATGTATTTATGAAGGTAATGTTGTTTAACAAAACACAAGTATTTTACAGGGTCCTTGAAAGTATGTAAATTTGGAATTGAAAAAACAGGCCCTGGAAAGTTCTTCAAAATAGTAGTTAAGCGACATAGGTCATTAAATCAATACCTTGCCCAAGAAGTTTTGTTGTTGTTTTTTTACACACTGTATGGAAGCATATCGCTGTCACACCAGAAAAATAAAATCTGTATCACGTTATAGTACGACTTCCTATGTCATTAATCTGACATAGTCCACAGTCATAAACACACATTAATGAGTGAACATGTCTTCTGACTCCCTTCATACCTAAATGTTCAGTGATAGCTTTAAAATTCACACTATGATACTGGGAGGTCACCTGTGGGCTATAGGCTCTTGTGAAGCTGTAGGTTTCATCGAAAGTGCTCTTACATTTCAAGTACCTGGAAAGTCCTTGAAAAGTCCTTGAATTTAATGTTAACCAAAGAGTGGGAACCCTGATTGTAAACCATGGACCCTTAGCATGCTCTGCAGGAACATAGTAGATAACATAATAATAATAATAATAATAATAATAATAATAATAATAATGATCAAAGACAAGAAAAACAATCAAGAAAAACAATTAAGACTAAGAATAACACAGGCAACATTAAACATTAAAAGCAAGCTTGAAAAGGTGGGTTTTAAGGAAAGGAGGACAGATCAGAGCAGGTGCGGATGGGAAGGTAGTTCCAGAGGGAGGGGGCAGTAACGCTGAAGGCGCTTTTTTCCCATGGGCCGGTGCTTGGTCATGGGGGGTAATGACAGGAGGTTTGCATCAGAGGAACGGAGGCAGCAGTTGGGAGAGTGAGGGTTTAGGAGGTCAGTGAGGTAGGGGGGAGCCAGGATGTGAAGTGCTTTTAAGGTGAGAAGAAGGATTTTTAAGTGTATACAGTAGGGAACAGGAAGCCAGTGAAGAACGAGGATGATGTGGTGATAGGGGCGAGTGTGGGTGAGCAGGCGGGCAGCAGAGTTCTGGATATACTGGAGTTATTGAGGGTTCTGGATGAGAGGCCATAAAAGATGATGCTGTTACAGTAATCAAGCCTGGTGGTGATGAATGCATGCATAAGGGTTTCAGCGGCAGAGAAGGTAAGGGACAGACGAAGTCAGGCAATGTTTTTTAAATGAAAGAAGGCTGTCCAGGTTAACAGGGTGATGTGGTGATCAAAGGAGAGGGTGTTGTCAAGAAAATTCCAAGGTTACGGATGTGAGGGGAGGGAGTCAGAGAGGCGTTGTCAATAGAGAGTGTGAAATTGTTGGCAGATTTGGTGAGAGATTTGGGGACAATGATGATATCATCATTTCTGAAATATTTGTCTTCATTATGTTATGTAAAGAAAGTTTTCATATTGGTGCATATAGGACAACATGTGTGTATATGCTGAAACCAATATATTTGTGATAGCTCAATCTCAACTGATATCTAATGTACTTATGCATTTGTACACCATTACTTGACACACAGTTATTGGACCATATTTTTGCTTTAAATTATTAACAAATTTATTTTTCCAGGGAAGCCAAAAGGAGTTGGTGGAATGGGAGCCGTGTGCCATGTGGTATGTAGAATTGCTTATATTGTTTACCTATAATATTACATTATTGTTAATATTATTTCGTTTTGCATTGCAACATTCATAATAAGAATTTATATTTTTCCAGTTTTTGTCATATTTAAGTTTCTTTCTTATTGTTGGTTTTCACTAATTTTACAATTTCAAAAAACAATGACACCTACCCAACAAAAACTAATCTGACAGTAACTGTAAAGGTTTGGAGTGAAGGAGGACCCATGATGCAGACCAGACCAGGTTATGTTCTGAATGTAATCATAAAATTGGCTATAAAAGCACATTTGTTTCACAATTTAAGTCATTTACAACTGGCATCCCCTTTCCTTTGAAAGTCCAGTGGAGGTGGATCAGAACCAAGCATTTGTACGGCAAGGCAAGGCAATTTTATTTGTATAGCCCATTGTTATATACAGACAAGAAAACAGTTGATAACACAGAATATGGAAAACATGGAATGGTAAACAGGAGCTGACGAAGGCAGCTTCTGATGGGAGGGAAACCAGGGGGGGGGCATGCCAGCTTAATGGGACGACTGGATGGCAGACTGGTTCATGGGAAGGGAGGCAGGCAGGTTTAACAGTAGGGGACGGGAAAGGGTATGATGCAGGCAGCGGTTGGTGAAGAGAGACAGAGCTCTGGAGAATCTGTGGAAACAGAGAGTGAGACACCAAGGCCAAACTACAGTGCAAGCACTTAGCGCTAAGAGCTTCTTAACTGGATCTGGGAAACACACCCAATGACAGTTCAAACTCTGCAAAAGGAGAGCACATGATGAAATCAATATAAAATATAATTTAAAAATGCCAGTGTTTGTTGCTATATTTTATTTTATTTAAATGGATAAAGTTTATTTAAAAGTAACACAATGTTGAGCTGTCAGAAATTAAAAGCAGCCTCTCTTATTTGCAACAGTGTTACGTCAGGATGTGATAGTGTTTTTTCTTTCTTTTTTTTTCCCCCCTCTCTCTTCTCTTCTTACACTAATAACATATCTATGTGTATGTGAAAACACTGCATGAATGTTATACATGGTTGATAGAAAAATCTTTACATTGTCTTTACAGTGGGAAGACCTGGCCACTTCAGTGGATTTCAAAAGAAAACACAAGAACCTGAATTTATTTTTATTTATTTTATTTTTTTCTTGTGTTTATTTTTTCTTGAAATCTTGTGTTCGTTTTATGTATTAAATTTAATTGTTTCAAACTGCAAGTATTTTCTCATTCTTCTCAGTTGCATACATACAGTTTGTCTTTTAAATGTAAACATTTATGAAAAACATTGCAGCCCTGCAGATGGAAAGAAGAGCATTACCAGACCAGTGCCTTTGACTATTTCCTACTTAACATTACCAGGTCAGACATGTCTACAACAGCATAATAAATACTTATTATAAAATTATAACCTTCAAGTGAAAAGTGGGCAGGAAGCTGGTAATGTGCTGCCATCATATTAGTGCACTGACACCTAGTGGGATTAATGAAATTAGTTATAGTAGCCAACTAACATGAAATTAAAGTATGGTTTTAGTTTGTGAAATGTATGACAATATAAGCTCTACAGAAATACAAGTGAAAAGGTGACAATAAAAATGTTTTATTATTATTGCTTACGCTCCACCCCTCCAAAATAAAACCACCACATTCAGTAAATGATCTGGTGACTCAGCTGTCAGTCCAGAGATAATTCATTACAAAAAAAAGTTTACATTGTTATCTGACAGTATTCACATAAAAATAATAACTCCCAAACTGTTGTTTGAATCAATAACATGCTTTGTATCAAGACAAAACGTATTCAGAGAACGTAATCAGTTTGGTAATGTTCTCTGAATACATTTTGTCTCTGGTACCAAACGTTACGCTAATAATAATAATAATAATAATAGTAATAATAATAATAAAAATAATAATACGGTTGGAGGTTAAACACCTGTTTTTTGGCACCAATATATATATATATATGTATGTGTATGTATATATATATATATATATATATATATATATATATATATATATATATATATATATATATATATATATATACCATACCGGAAGTGATTATTATTTAGTCCTCTACTCGACTTCACCTGAATGTTTTTTTTTTAGTTTTTATTTTATTTTATTTTTATATATAATTAATTAGGTCTGTGGTTGGCGTCCGTTTAATGGAAATATTTTGTTCCACTGCAGAAACGTCAGTAAATATGCACTAACAAGTGGCAAGATTCATTACGTCATTGAATCATTTTTTTCTTTCAAAAACTTTATTGCACAATGAGTGAGTGTCCGGTGTCGAACACAGCAAGGAACATCGGGACATACAGTATATGTATGGATAATTATTTATAGGTTGCATTTACGCAGCATAAAATTAATTAATTTAGTGATTGCCTTGTAAAACAAAAGGTATAACATGCTTTTTTTGGAGCGAGCAATAATTTCCGGGTTGTCTCACAAAAACACACGGGGGTTCTGAAATTCACAGAAGAAGAAATGTGTCACCCTGGGGACACTAAAAGCCGTTTTATGTTGTTCTATGTTGAAATAATATCATCTACAGTTACACAAAATTACACAAATATCTTAACAGTTCACACAACTACCTAATATTAAGAGTAATTAAAATAGCATATAAGCCACTTGGTTTCGTCCATAACGGCGCACATAGCAACCGGCATAGCAACGGGAGTAAACGTAACACTGACACGATTTCATAGCAAGACCTGCAAGTTTCATCGTAATAACTAACAAACCAAAGATCATATTCATCAACTGAACAAATATTGTGAAATTTCAATATATATTTCTTGCTAGAAATATGATAAAATCTGCTTTTCATGGCGAAACTATCTTAAAATATTGCAATTTAGACCGAGAATCAAAGAAATGGCAGCCATTTTATTTTTCCTCCACAGCCGAAAACTTGAAAGTCACGTGACAGAAACGAAACCTAACGAAACCTATTAAAATGAATGGGCCACGGAACGCGTTCACATCTCACGTTTTAGGAGGGCAAATTGTAACATTGCCACGTTTTGCAATGTGGACGAACGTAGCCTCCCAGTTTCCTGTTGGTGCTGCACCACTGAAGCAGCAAAACTAAAATAAAAATTGATTTTCTTTTTTTTACTAGTCAGCCCGTGCTTACGAAACTAGATACTTTTTTTATACAGCCAAGTTCCATCCTCCTGCCTATCCCTTCACTCTCATTGTATAAATGTATGTAAGGTAGTTAAAACAAACTGTATTAACCCTTTATGCTGCAAGCTACATTCACCCATCCACATACAGCACTATATATTATACTGTCTCCAGAGACTGTAATGGGGGACCCAATGAGACCCATTTTCTTCTCCTAATACCACCCACCCACATTAACGATGACATGGTGATGTCATTGCTGAAGATCCTGGTGAGGTTAATCAGGGAGAACGATGTCACACTCTTCCTTGGTGTACAGCATGATCTCATCCATGTAGAGGAGGTGGCTGACGGTTTAGCGACAAAGAAGACATTGAAAACCCATCTCTGTTTAGCTGTCCTGTCATGGCCATTATTTAGCCCAGTAGAAGATGTTAAAAAAAAAAAAAAACCTCTCCCTGTTTAGTCTTGAAAACTTGTCTCTTTTTAGCCTTTCTTTTTTCTTCTTTGAAAAAAAACCGCAATGCCACTCCCTCTGATTCAGAAGAGATTTGTGTGAAGTGATAAAATAAAGAAGAATGTTGATATGTGGAACCTTACAAGAAGTTCCAGGCTGTGTTAACATTATTTTAGCAAGAAAAAGATCAGCACTGATGGTGTAATAAGTGGAGATCCTGTCTTCTTCTACTGAAATAACTGGAGGAGACTACTATCACAGAAATGCCAGGTCTGCAAAGCCCCAGAAGAATGTAAGTTATACCCCATTGCACACCCATTACCCTGTGGTTACTTGGGTAGCCCCTATAAAACATGGACAATATATACAATGTGTTCTATGTGTAACTCGGATTAGATTTATAACACTCAGAAATACTGGGTTCTTTGAATGCAACATAGTTTCTCGCAGCAGCGGAACATGTCACTGCCGGGCCGGGGGCGGGGCACATGACCGGGCCCTTTAAACCCAATAAAGCTACTCCGATAACAACCACATCAACAGTTTACAACTAACTCACATATTATTTTCAGTGTCAGTGATTGTGAGTAATTGTTCCTGTAAATCTGGCTCCCTGATTGTGGTGGCAGTTTTGGTGGGCTTGACTCGCTGACAAAAATGTCAGGTTCATCTCCAGGATGATATGTATCCAGCTTTTTTTAGTTTAGTCTTTTCCTCCTGCGCTCTTTTTTTTTTTTCCCCTTTTCTTTGCATTTTTTTGCTCCACTTTTATGCTTGTTTGAACTGCCACTAATGATTTAATTAAACCATGATCAACCTACCCTGCACCGCATAGACTCTGCTGACTAGTGACTGATAATGACGCTGATGGACGGCTGTTGATGACAGTTTTACCCAAAATACATCTGGAGATCTTACCGGCGATCAACTAGTAAATTTGCGCATTGTAAAGTTAACTGTATGAGTCAACATGAAGCCAGCCATGCAGCACAACATTTATTTCACTGTGTTGAAGAAACCTACATGACCAAAGTCTGTCTTAACTTTTTTTGACCAACCAGGACTCATTCTTGCTGAGGCAACCTATATATAACCTTGTACGTAGCGCATCATATTCTTCACAGAAGTTGTTGTATCCAGTAATGTTTAAGGTGTAACCGCCACTTGGGGAGAAACCTGTTTCTTTGTCCTTAACCGGGCCCTGCAGGGCCTGGGCCGGGGCAGTACTGCCCCCTCAGCCCCCCGTGAAGCTCCACCCTTGGTTTCTCATCTGGTAATTTCATTTCCAGCTTTACCATGAACGGATAACCTGCAGTTCTCTGTGGGTGTGATCCCAGCAGACCCCCGTGACCCTGCATAGGATTAAGTAGGCATAGATAATGGATGGATGGATGGATTTTAGTTATTTATTTCACTTAAAGGTATTCCGATTTCAAAAAAAGGCAAATGGACTGATATTAACATAAAGTTAATTTTCTGTTTCATAAATCCGTGGTCGTGTATGTTGTGGGGCTCGGAGGTTCTATTTATTCTTACAGAGCTTGGTACTGCCAATATCCTTCTCAAACCTAATAGATCAGTGAGTGTGAATCTGAGTAAACTTGTGATAACCCTAGATTGATAAGTCATAGTCTAAGATCTTTTTATACAACCCTCTAGATGTAGATATTGTTGATGTTATGCTTGGGGCCAGCAGTAATAAAAATCCGCGAACTGGAGCCGGAGCCCCCCGAGCCTAAATAATGTGTTTAAAATATGTTTAAAAACTTCAAAAAAGTAGAAAGGGCACTGCAGCAAAACAAGACAAAGGCTCAACTGTGGTCTTCCTGTGGTCTTTCTGCACAACATCCTGTGATGCGTCTCAGCCAATCAGCGCAAAGATTCTAGAGTTCTGGGCCGTCTGCGTTTCTCGTGTTGCTTACAGGAGGCTGTGAGTCACTGATGTTTTTCGTCTGTTGTGGGGTGGATTTTTGCGGAAATTCCGCGATTTTTTTCTTGATTTTTTTTATTACATTATATATTTCTGAAAAATCTGCAAATAACTAAAACCGCGGAACTTAAAGCATGAATTGGCAAGGGATCACTGTATATAATTTATAAACATAGAGGGACACACGTCCAGGTTGCATATGCATCACAAGTAATCTGCTTCAATCCTAAATGCTCTGATAGTATTTTTTGATTGTGTGCACAGGTTGTGAAGATGTGTTCTCAAGGGAGATGTCTACAGTAAATCAATCTTGGACTGTGGTGGCAGATTTTTGTTTCTAGTACTTTTCACCAAGCTCATCACATCTCATAATAGTGACGCCACCAGGATCAACTGGGATTGTTGTCAGGTCAGAGAGGCAGCATAGGTGGTGTTTGACAGAGGAGGTAAAAGCTGGGCTACTAGACCAATAGAAGAAACGACTATGTATACTTCGAGAAACTCATAGCAGCACATATCAAAGCCTCTCAGCTTTGATCTTCATCACTTTGCAAATTGACCAAAACAATCAACTGAAGACTCCATCAACACAACCCTCCACACTGCACTGTTCCTACTGGAGAAGCCAGAGAGCTACCCCACCAAGCAAAGTTACGTTGAAAAGACAACTTTGTCGGCCATCTAGACCACATTTTGATTTGTTTGAAAAGTGAAAGGTGAAAAGCCGCCACTTCACAGAAGTTGAAAAGACGTCTACAAGATGACATCTACAGACATCTAGATTTGGTTGAAAAGTGAAAGGTGATAAAAGCTACATAAAGGGATAAAAGCTGTAATTTTTAAGATGTTACAGTTGAAGCCAGAGGTTTACATACACTGTGCAAAAACACATTTGAATTTTTGTCTCACTGTCCTAGGTCAAATAGGACTAAATCCCTCCTGTTTAAGGTCAGTCATGATTACCAAAATTATTTAATTTTGTTAAGGTAGAATATCAACTTACTCAGAGGGGATTAAAGACAATTTCTCAACAGTCTGGTGTAAGGTGATTGGTTACTTGAAGTCCAGATGTAGCATTACACACTCTTTTTTTAGGAGTGTTTAGATTTTCACCTCTAATCAAGATCCCCTGCTATTCAAAGAAAGCTACCCTTCTCCATAAGTAGGAACACCATAAGGCACAAATGGCACACTCATGCTGAGAGCTATTGATTTATTGTCCAGATTAAGTCATAGCAGTGGTAATGTTCGACCACTAATGTTCGAAGTCATGTACAAAAAAATTATTCACCTTTTTTCCAGAGGTGGTGGATCATCTGTATTGTTGGTTAGAGAAGTAAGAAAGACATCAAGTTCCCCTTTACAGTCTTAGTTCTCATCCCAGTTCACAACCAGAACCATTGGTGTATAATTTTCAAAAATTCTTAATATTCACCAACTGCTGAAACTGACTATGTTGTACAAAAAAAGTCCTTATGTTTTTTTTTATTTTCCAATGATATATGGTTGTTGCAAAATCGTACACAACACCTGTGCTTCCCCAATTTACGCTAGTATGCCACAGCACCAGGAAACACATTTACCAAGCAGTAGTGAGCCTCCAGCAGAGCAAAAAAAAAAAAAAAAACTTGTTGATTATGTGATGGAGTTTCCTGCATGGCCTTTTCACCTGGACCAACTGGCCTCCCTTGGTCTTACCACTGACCTAGGTGCCTTCCTTACTCTCACTATAAAGGCTGATAAGCATCTATATGAATCTCATGCCAGCAGAGTCAACTGAACTTGTTACAGTTACAGCCCTCAAGAGTCTCATTACCACTTGCCTCCATCAGCCATGCCCCCAGGATCAGAGACCACTAATACCACCTCGGCAAAAGAGCTTGTGTAGGTTGGAGAAGCTCAACTTACCCTGGAGTGACAATGATGAGTACACTTTGGATGTTGCATTTGCTGTGGTAACCTGGGACACTCCATTGCAAGCTGACCTTCCAGGACTGCAGGTTCATTCTCTAAAGGGTGTTATTATTTAGCAAGACTAGTATCTCTTTTACTCATTCTTGACCACTCTAGGTCACTCTAGGTCACTCTAGCCTCTTCTTCTGCTTCTGTTCCACAGGTGGCCTCTGGGGCTGATGCAAACCTAATGAATAGCAGCCGAGCCACAGAGCTTGGCCTGGACTCTGAGCCTCTTCCCAAGCCTCTTGAGGCCACCTCATTATATGACCAACATATCTGGGGAGTAGCCTTCCACACCACCCCAGTAACCCTCATGTTTACTGATGGCCACACAGAACAACTAAGTTTTCACTTGTTTGACTCGATTCAGCAGTTGCTTAATTGGCTGTCCTTGGTTAAAGAAGCACAATCTCTATATTATCTGATCCAGAGGAGGAGTAGCTTCATGGAATAAGGGTTGTAAAAATTCATGCTTCAAGTCTTCGGCTTTACATTTGTGCCAACAGCCCTCACTTGTGTTAGAATTTGGATAAATTGCTTAAAGGTTTTGTGAATATTCTAACTGGTTGTCCTCAAAGCAGGGGCGCATCCTGCTTTTTACTCATTGGCTGGCATTGACATCATTTTCAATGCAAACACTTATTGTCATTGAATCAATGGCAGGCAATGAGTCAAAAGTGCTGGCTGTCTTTGATTTTTTACAACTGGGCCTCATCTTGTTGTTTCAAAAAGTAGTATTTGTTATCACAAGTGTTTCTAACCCTGAGCAAGGCTTGTGGCTGCTCTAATAAACCCAATCTTGTCTTTGTTAAGTTATGATCCCTCCTCCTTAATCAAAGCTGTTATGGTAAAAGTGGCCTTTAGGTCCGAGACCATCAAGGACCTGCGATGCAGAGCATGTATGAGTGTATGATATTATGCTTGGAGAATGTGGGGAAAGATCGCCTTCTCATCATGTGTTCCAGAAGACCTCTAAGTCTCGTCTGAAGTTTGCTGTGGTGGCGCTGCAAAGGTTTTATCTGAACATCGTTTGACTTCAGACACTGTATAAAAGCATTGTCTCCGGATGTCTCACTGTCATTTCTTACATCACCAGCTGACATTTTTACATCACCTGCTGAGGTGTAGATCTGACCCCCTTTCCATGCAAAGGGAGAAATAAATTAATTGTATTCCAGCCATTGCTAAGTCTTGTTATTCAACATTTATTTGTTGATCTTACTCAGAATCCTTAGTCTCTTAGAGGCTTAACAGAGGCGATTAAATTTTCCACTACAAAAATAATCAAGACACATAGATAACTTGAAACTATGATATGTTAAGCTACCTTACCCACCATCTGTTTTCATCAGATGAAGATAGAGAATACAACCAGGGAACCCAAAACCCCTCCTTTTTTTATAAAGAAGGGAAGGACTGAAGGATTTGGGGGTGCATCCTCTTCATGCTCTTCATGTACCACTAAGCCAAAAATATTGTGCATGATATTAATAAAGCTTGTATTGACATTCATATTTATTCTCTGACTTTTCCTTTGGTGCAGCAGATAAAGCGCATGATTCTTTCACTTGAGTCAGACCTTTCTGATCTGTCCAAGGTACCCTGATGCTACCTGAACTTGAGAGTGATATCTAACAAGGCTGGAGCCATCTCATTAGCCTTCCACTATCCCCATGTCTACACAGTAGAGCCCCGATCGTATACCTCCCGTTACCTGCAAATTGTGGGTTTAGGAACCTCCGCTAACCGCTAATGCAATCTTCTGCTTCCCTAAAGCCGCTACCCGCTATGCCGACTATAGTATAGGAGTATAGGAGTTTATTTGGAGTAGGAGTATATTTGGAGTTTCTCTACCATAATCAAGGTTCCTGCAGAACCTCACTTCATTCTGTTAAGTACACAGCACTGCTAAATTTCATTTGATTAAACTATTTTCCACACTCCCATGTGCCAGACTGGGGCAAATTTGAAATGGAAAAAGTACAATATTGGTTTCTCACATTCACCATAGGATGTCTTACTCTAACCACAGCTGTCCCCACATACAAACAAGGGAAAAAGAAGGAAAGAAAATGGTCAAACAGATAACTGTAGCCTACAGAATACTATGAGACTAATAATGGGTGACTGTAACTCATCACCAAGAATGGACATTTGATCAGCCAAGGACAAATGGCAGCACTAGTACTGATATTTTAATCAGCTTTTTTTGCTTAGTTGTTTTAATTGTTTCACTTACCAAACCTTAAATGTAGTTGCTGTTCCCAAAAGTGATTGTAGTCCCTGTTTCTCACCACTATGGGCAGCATGATGGATAACACTGTTGATTCCCAGTAAGCACGTTCTTGGTTCAAATTCCAGCAGAAGCCTTTCTGTGTGGAGTTTGTATGTTCTCCTTGTGCTTGCATGGGTTTCCTCTCTGTACTCTGCCTTCCTCCCACAGTCCAAAAACTGTGACTCTGAACTGTTATCTGTGAAAACTGGTGACTCTAAATTGCCCAAAGAAATGATGTGCGTGTCGCCCACGTCTCCCTTGTAAAAGAGACTATTGATCTCAATGTGACTAACCTTTTTAAATAAAGCGGTTATTCTGGATTTAGTTTAGTAAAAATTCCATTAGATTTGTTCAAATTGTATAATTGTGAATGTTTAAAATATTGGATTGTTTTCCAAATGTTTCAGTGTTCCTGTGCATAGTTATTTCAGGGTTGATATTTATTTATTTAAATATATTTTAATATCATTTTTTTCTCCTTGTATAGCCAGAGAATATTCAAATTAAAGAAGTGTC